>JAYESA010000016.1:103314790-103914790 GCA_036927795.1 Iris macrosiphon | reverse complement strand
TCCAAGTTCCAATTAAAATCTGTGCTCTACTGTTATACCTTTTCTTTTTCTGTTACTGAACCTCATTGTTTATCTACTGTTATTACTTGCTAAATTAGTGGTTGCAAGTAAGCTAGATACAAGTTCACTATAATTAATGGGCTAAAGCTAAAGTTAACTACATCATCTTGGTTGTAGAGGTCCATACTACTAATTTGTTATTAATAATATATGCTATATCTATATAAGGCTCACAGAAATGAGTTGAAAGTTTATGGTTCAAAAATTTATGTGAAAGTTTCTCAAATCTAGATACCGAGTAGCATTGGATAAAACTAGGATTTTATGTTGATTACTTTTAGTTGTCAGTCTCCGAAATTAAATTATTATTTTTTCAATCTAATAGCGATTCATTAGATAAACTGTAGACAAATTTTATGGATGGGGCTATTGCCACAGCTAAATAGGCTATTTGCACAACCTATAATTAGTAGGATATTGTTCATAGTTTCTGAATGGCCCATCTTAGCTTTCAGAAACTAAATGTTGCGTAATAACTTAGCCCCACACTTAACTGGTACCAACCACCTAATAGAAATAAAGAAAGAAAGGATGAGTGGGACCCACGTGAAAAGAAATTAATCTTTAGCATTTACTATAGTAAAACTAATCGGATGAGATGCGAGATAGATATTAATCATCTCTTCGTTATTAACAATGTGTAATGGCTTAGGCCCACTTGTAAGTTATTTAACAGATCCACGACTAGTAGGTAAGTTGATGGACTCGTTATTTTGAAGTCCATCAGCGTAGCATTACTGGTCCATTATACATTAAGAATCTTAGACTTCTTTGCATGTACTCTCTTCAATGCCAGGAACCCCCCCCCCCCCCCCCCCCCCCCCCCTTTCCTCTCTCTCTCTCTCTCTCTCTCTCTCTCTCTCTCTCCTGCTTGCCTATAGGACAGATCATCTCCGACTTCTTCAAGCGATTCATCAAGGCACTCAACATAAAAGTACATTATCCTCAACAACATCGATCTGATCCGCCAGTGGAATGCCCACATCGAGGTCGTTCTCGCCGTGCTCTCGAAGCCCGATTCTAATTGTATCTTCACCTTCACCTTCATATGCAACTCAATTTCAATCAAATAGTAACAAACGAAAAATCTAAGACTTTAGTTTCATGACCAGTATGTATCAAATACAGACAATAATACTCATTTCTATCAACAATAGTGTTGAATTTCATCTACTAATTTAATAGTAATTCGACGATCCTCTATGCTACTCGTAATAAACTGGGAAACTAAGCTCCAACCGGCTAGCACCTTGGATGTTGCCAGTATTCTAAATGGCGGTCGAGGCGGCCGTTCTCCGCACCGCCTTTGCTAGGCGGTGGAGTAGGTATGTCACGCCCCAGTCCCAAAATGACGAGGGACTGAGCACGTGAGCAATGGCCAGCAGCACGCACCGATGGACAACCCAATTTAATGGATCCATCAGGGCATGCTTAAGCTGTAGTCTAACAGTAATATGTTACAAGTCTCAGGTATTTCTAATCTCATCCACAGAAAGTCACAGATTAAAAGCCAGAAATTTTGCAATGGAAATAAATATGCAATATCAAATAAGGTTATCTCGGGAAACAAATCCGAGAAATATTCTGTTACATTTAAGGAAAATAGACAGGAATAAAATGCTGGAAATGGAAATACTGTATAGCTGGAGCCTGGCTCAGGAGAAATCTTCGGCCACTATCTCGTCCTCTGTCCCTGGTTCTGCTCCAAGGAGTGCTCCTGTACCGTACACTTCTGGGTAGTTCTCTTCAGCGGTACCTGGGGACATAATCCGGATCCAGGTCCTCAGGGGACAGCAAGGTACAGAAAATACAAGCCAAAATAAACACAGTGCAGCAATAAGATAATCAGCAGGGTAAACTAAGTAACCAACTATGTGATATGCAATATGAGAGTTTTAATCATACCCAGGCTGAGACTACTACAGGATCAGTGTTGGAGAAACCATAGCAGTATTTCTCGAGAGGGCCAGAACTTGTGCCAGAGCTCTGTATCAGAGACTAAGACACCTCCAGATAACCATGTTTTCATTATATTATTTTCAGCCTTGATATGATAATCCTCTCCCCACCCCATGAAATCTCATGTCACAGTTCCAGAATATCAGGTACAAGCCACGCAAGATTTAACTAATGCAATGAGTCAGGATAGAATCTAAGCATGTAATCTGTAAATGTCATGAATATGTAACCTAGACGGAATCACCAGGTATATCTCAGGCAATTCCGTCACATGAAGTGTGTCAGGTGTCCTGGGTTGAGCAGTTAATCAAGTTTACATAAAAATCTACAGCAATCAGGTAAAATACTAAACCAGAAATATCTGAGAAATTGGCAAGCTTTACTTGCCCACTGATGTATAACCAAGTCCAGGAAATATGTAGCAAGCTGCAAGTTTTGGCGAGGTACACTTGCCTGTGGTTCTGGCTATGTTCGCGGTTCTGATCTCGGCGGGAATTGCAGGCGGTACTCCGGTTGCTGAAACAAACATCACCATCAGATCCAGAAAATATCAATCAGCTAGAAACGCCTGTCCTTGAGTCCAATTTAGAGACAAGGGCAGAAACGGCAGTTTCGGGCCAAAACGGGGTCCACCGGTGGGCCCGTTTTGCACCGAAAAATGCGTCAGGGTCAACGGTCTCCAAATTCACCAAACTTAGTGTCAACAGGTCAGGAACGCTGATACGAACCCAACGGAACTTTCAGATTTGAATTCCGATGAGCCGATCACGAAATCGCCCGTCGAGCGGGGCCTGTGGGGCCCACGACACGCGATTTCGTCAACGTTCTCAGAATCGAACCAAACTTGACCCACAGGACCAGCGTATCGCTACGAGTCCGATGGCGCAAGTTTCGTCTCGATCCGACGTGTGTACACAAAGTTAGGTCGAATTGCCGAAAAGGCGGATACGGGCGATGTCCGCGGATACGCGTTGATTCCGGGGTGCACGCACACCCGAATCAGCTTCCGCGAAAACCCACACGTCCGTATCGACGAGGCGCACGTATCTGTGAAGACCGCGCGCGACCAAGTCGTCCCGTTTGGCGGGGCGTACTCAGTTCCGGGGTGAAACAGGGTCTGGGTTTTTCCTGTTTTTGGATCGCGATGTGCGATCACCACAGGACGCGATGTCCCGAACAGTTTGTCCGGACACCGAGAGGGTCATACAGGCTTCGCAACGCAATTTGCGGAATAAAAAACGGAGCTACGAATCAAAAGTTACACGCACCTGAAGGGGACCCGGAAACCGGGGTCGAACCGTGTCCGACACGTGTCGGACACGTGTCCGGACACAGAACAGTAACTAGGGTTAGGGCTTGGGAAGTCGGCCGGCGGCGGGGACGGCGGCGTGGGCGGCTGGGGCTGCGGCGGAGGGGCTGGGGACGGCGCGGCGGCGCGCGGCAGAGAGCGCGGCGGAGGCGGCGCGCGAAGCGGGCTGCTGCGGGTCGTGGGGAGGCGGGGGTCAGCCGGGTCGGGTCGGGTTCGGGTCTGGCCGACCCGCCCGACCCGCTAGGCCGGGGCGGGCTGGGCCTCGAGTTGGGTTGGGCCGGTGGGCCGGGCCCAGTGGGCCAGGGAAATAAATAAATAAAAAAATAAATAATAATAATAATATTTAAAAACCAGTAATTAATTAAATAATTAAATAAATAGTTTTTAGGCATTTAAAAATAGGTCCGGGGTCCGATAAATTCCAGAAAAATTGCCCTAAGTCCAGTTTTTCATTTTACATCCAAAAATAATATTTTCATAATATTTTAATACCATTTAATATCAATTAAAAATTATTTAAGAATTAAAACCCTGTTTTTAAATTACAGAAAATTCCCAGAAAATTCCAGAAAATTGTGAAAAATCCAGTTTTAAAAATTTTGAAAAATCAGGGGGTTTACAATCTACCCCCCTTAAGAGGATTGCGTCCTCGCAATCAAAGAATAACCGGTCAACAGAGATGACGCGGTCGCAAGTATCGTTTGAAAATACATCACAAGATACTTCAGGGAAATACCGTTTCCCTAAAATTGAAAGTTTACACTTTCCAGGAAAATCTAGTTAAAACTATAACTTTTATGAAAACCAGGTTGTTATTAACAGGTTGCAATTCACTAGGTTGGGGCTGAGGTCACGAACCAAGAGGCACGAACTACAACAAGACTAAAAACGGGATAACTATAAATCACTTACTCGCATCAGCGTCCTGCACAGTAATCGCGTAAGCTTGCTCTCGTCCTTGAGGTAGATTCCTCTGCTGCTGCTGAGTTTGCTGGTTCGCCCTCGGTGTTCCTTCTCCATGTTGAGTGCAATCCCTTACCGAATGCTGACGGGATCCGCATGCCAAACACAATCCTAGTCTGCGTCGGCATTCCTTGGCGATATGGCCTGCTTTGCCACAATAGTGACAAGTAAGGAGGACTACCGTTTGTGGTGCAGGTGCCTTCTGCTGTTGGTGCGGTCTCTTTGCAGATTCTTCTTGTGGTGTTCTGGAGGTTGATGATGGGGAAGACCTCTTCAGTCTGGCCTCTCTCTTGGTGACGCGCTCCACGCGTCGAGCCGCAGCAAGAACGTCCGAGTATGATGTTGGTGCGACGGACCCAATCAGTTTCTGCAGCTCAATGTTCAGTCCGTCGAAGAATTTCTCGGCCTTCTCTTCCTCAGTCGGGATCAGGGTGGGGGCGAAGCGACTCAGACGGATGAATTCTGCGTTGTACTCTTCCACCGTCATGGAGTCCTGAGTGAGGCGGTTGAATTTGTCCCGCAGTTCTGATCGAGCGATGGCAGGAATGTACATCTCTTGGAAGAGTCTGGAGAACTCCTCCCAAGTGACTCGGTCTGGTCCGAGTCGCGTCTCCTCGGATAGCCACCAGTGATGGGCGTTGTCCGTCAGTTGCATTCGGACGGCAGTCATCCAGCGTTCTCGTGGAAGCTCGGCTGCTTCAAGTTGATGACGTATGTTGGTGAGCCACTCGTGCACTTCTGTGGGTTCCTCTTTTCCAGAAAAAGTGCGGGGCTTCAGTTGGCGGAAGTCCGTGATTGAGCCTGTAGTTGGCCGTCGAGCTGGTAGGTTGGCCTGCCCCAGTGCAGTCACGATGCTGTCCCTCAAGAAGTTAGCTTCGCGACGCTGAGCCTCGTGCTGAACTTGTTGCTGAGCTTGCATCATCGCGTAGATCATCTGAAATATTTGCTGCCCGTCGATCGGCTGTCCTGGTGGGAACACGGGCATTGGTGGGACGAACTGCGGCGGAGGCGGGATGTCATCGCGCCGGAATCGGGAGGTAGGTTGACCTGCCGGCTGGCTCTGTTGAGTTGTGGGAATTCCTCCGACTGGTGTCACTTCGTCGTCGTAGGTGACACCTGTAGCTGGTGGTGTTCTGACGGGAGTCTCGTTGCATTCTTGTGGGTCCATTTCCCTGTATCCAAAATACCCAATAAGAGGCGCACAGGAATCAAGGCAAGATGCAAGTTCAAATTAGTTTGAATGCGATACAGATATCAAAAACGATTCAAGCAAGTGGATGAGATCCTAAAAACTTATCCTATTTTATTGCAGGCCTGTTCGGTCCCTAAGTTGAAACCGAACACTTTAGTCGTTGACCTGCATGGGCCACCACAAAAACCATGTCACGCCCCAGTCCCAAAATGACGAGGGTCTGAGCACGTGAGCAATGGCCAGCAGCACGCACCGATGGACAACCCAATTTAATGGATCCATCAGGGCATGCTTAAGCTGTAGTCTAACAGTAATATGTTACAAGTCTCAGGTATTTCTAATCTCATCCACAGAAAGTCACAGATTAAAAGCCAGAAATTTTGCAATGGAAATAAATATGCAATATCAAATAAGGTTATCTCGGGAAACAAATCCGAGAAATATTCTGTTACATTTAAGGAAAATAGACAGGAATAAAATGCTGGAAATGGAAATACTGTATAGCTGGAGCCTGGCTCAGGAGAAATCTTCGGCCACTATCTCGTCCTCTGTCCCTGGTTCTGCTCCAAGGAGTGCTCCTGTACCGTACACTTCTGGGTAGTTCTCTTCAGCGGTACCTGGGGACATAATCCGGATCCAGGTCCTCAGGGGACAGCAAGGTACAGAAAATACAAGCCAAAATAAACACAGTGCAGCAATAAGATAATCAGCAGGGTAAACTAAGTAACCAACTATGTGATATGCAATATGAGAGTTTTAGTCATACCCAGGCTGAGACTACTACAGGATCAGTGTTGGAGAAACCATAGCAGTATTTCTCGAGAGGGCCAGAACTTGTGCCAGAGCTCTGTATCAGAGACTAAGACACCTCCAGATAACCATGTTTTCATTATATTATTTTCAGCCTTGATATGATAATCCTCTCCCCACCCCATGAAATCTCATGTCACAGTTCCAGAATATCAGGTACAAGCCACGCAAGATTTAACTAATGCAATGAGTCAGGATAGAATCTAAGCATGTAATCTGTAAATGTCATGAATATGTAACCTAGACGGAATCACCAGGTATATCTCAGGCAATTCCGTCACATGAAGTGTGTCAGGTGTCCTGGGTTGAGCAGTTAATCAAGTTTACATAAAAATCTACAGCAATCAGGTAAAATACTAAACCAGAAATATCTGAGAAATTGGCAAGCTTTACTTGCCCACTGATGTATAACCAAGTCCAGGAAATATGTAGCAAGCTGCAAGTTTTGGCGAGGTACACTTGCCTGTGGTTCTGGCTATGTTCGCGGTTCTGATCTCGGCGGGAATTGCAGGCGGTACTCCGGTTGCTGAAACAAACATCACCATCAGATCCAGAAAATATCAATCAGCTAGAAACGCCTGTCCTTGAGTCCAATTTGGAGACAAGGGCAGAAACGGCAGTTTCGGGCCAAAACGGGGTCCACCGGTGGGCCCGCTTTGCACCGAAAAACGCGTCAGGGTCAACGGTCTCCAAATTCACCAAACTTAGTGTCAACAGGTCAGGAACGCTGATACGAACCCAACGGAACTTTCAGATTTGAATTCCGATGAGCCGATCACGAAATCGCCCGTCGAGCGGGGCCTGTGGGGCCCACGACACGCGATTTCGTCAACGTTCTCAGAATCGAACCAAACTTGACCCACAGGACCAGCGTATCGCTACGAGTCCGATGGCGCAAGTTTCGTCTCGATCCGACGTGTGTACACAAAGTTAGGTCGAATTGCCGAAAAGGCGGATACGGGCGATGTCCGCGGATACGCGTTGATTCCGGGGTGCACGCACACCCGAATCAGCTTCCGCGAAAACCCACACGTCCGTATCGACGAGGCGCACGTATCTGTGAAGACCGCGCGCGACCAAGTCGTCCCGTTTGGCGGGGCGTACTCAGTTCCGGGGTGAAACAGGGTCTGGGTTTTTCCTGTTTTTGGATCGCGATGTGCGATCACCACAGGACGCGATGTCCCGAACAGTTTGTCTGGACACCGAGAGGGTCATACAGGCTTCGCAACGCAATTTGCGGAATCGAAAACGGAGCTACGAATCAAAAGTTACACGCACCTGAAGGGGACCCGGAAACCGGGGTCGAACCGTGTCCGACACGTGTCGGACACGTGTCCGGACACAGAACAGTAACTAGGGTTAGGGCTTGGGAAGTCGGCCGGCGGCGGGGACGGCGGCGTGGGCGGCTGGGGCTGCGGCGGAGGGGCTGGGGACGGCGCGGCGGCGCGCGGCAGAGAGCGCGGCGGAGGCGGCGCGCGAAGCGGGCTGCTGCGGGTCGTGGGGAGGCGGGGGTCAGCCGGGTCGGGTCGGGTTCGGGTCTGGCCGACCCGCCCGACCCGCTAGGCCGGGGCGGGCTGGGCCTCGAGTTGGGTTGGGCCGGTGGGCCGGGCCCAGTGGGCCAGGGAAATAAATAAATAAAAAAATAAATAATAATAATAATATTTAAAAACCAGTAATTAATTAAATAATTAAATAAATAGTTTTTAGGCATTTAAAAATAGGTCCGGGGTCCGATAAATTCCAGAAAAATTGCCCTAAGTCCAGTTTTTCATTTTACATCCAAAAATAATATTTTCATAATATTTTAATACCATTTAATATCAATTAAAAATTATTTAAGAATTAAAACCCTGTTTTTAAATTACAGAAAATTTCCAGAAAATTCCAGAAAATTGTGAAAAATCCAGTTTTAAAAATTTTGAAAAATCAGGGGGTTTACAAGGTAGTCGACGAGAGTTTAGCTACGTAGGAGGCGGCGTAGGCGGGCACCTAAGCGGACGTCTATATGGAAAAAAGCTGCAAATTTTATATAAAAAAAAGAGAAAGAAGAGGCAACGTCACAGTTTTTGGACTCTGGACGCTCTTTATTCTAATTTATAACTAATGTCAGTTTGGGGAATCCAACTTCATATTTTGTACCATAGACATTGTCAGTCTGAATAAACTTGAAATTTTTGAAATTACAAAAAACTAACTTCAGCTTCTTGAGAATTTTATTTAGTGTTTACATGCATAGACAATATGTCATACACATAAGCAATATGTATTAGGAGCCTAGGCGATGCCTAGATGGTAGGCGGACCCTCTCCAGTGCCCACCCGTCTACCGTTGTTTAGAATCTTGGCTGCTGCCGCCACCATCTTCTCCCTATCTAGAAAATGCAAAGTCTACAACATCAATTCTCTTTGTTGCAGCTTGAACCGCTGCCTAAGGTCAACTATCCTGATAGTCTGCACCACCACATGTCATGTAAAATGGGCCGAAGCCAGTTGAGTATCCTCCACACCGCGTCCTTCTACCCCTTCGCCGAGTGCTCGTCGAACGGCCTCGCTCCCTCCAGAACTCCTTCAAGTTCGTCTGCATCACCAATTTCAGCACCAATGACAACTAATTTACATTTCCTCCTACCCTCCGCCAATGCTTCTCAATTTAACATGACCTTCTCGGCTTGCAGAATCACATCAGCATCAGCAGGCCCTGGCTTGACCGTCCAATAGTATGCGGAAGCGGATGCATTATCTTTCTTCAATTGACATGACCATTTTCGTACTATAGTATGAGACGACCTCTTTTGCAGATGTTATCTCAATCAGTCCGGACTAGGGATGGATATGGAACCTTGGGTACTGTGCGAAGATCATCGGAGAGCTCTCCTTATAGACAACAATATGAGAAGCGAAAATGGGTTGACTGCACAAGATACCAATTCTGTCACTAACTAATGGAATATGAACTGTGAAGATTATCCTGCTTCTTTTTTTGAGGCAAACGCTGGGAATAAAACCCCTCGTGTTTCATTACAGTAATTAAAGAAATAAAGATCCAAGTACAACGAAACAATGTTCGCCTACCATATATCCACTTTTATTTAAAATAAAGATAGGATAGACGTGGTCCTGGCGATTCTGAATCAGTTTTGGTTCGACTTTTCTAATTGCAACCTACAGTCTTTCTCCTCTCCGGTCCATCTCCACATTCCACCTCCAACCCAGTCTGGTCCGATCTTTGTCCCCTAAATCGTCTTTGATGCCTAAATCGTCTTTTCTTCATTTCCTCTTTGGAATCCTAACGTTGCAGGAAACAAGACATTGTTAATTATCGTCCTCTTGACCACTCCTGCTGAGACTGATTCCTACGAGTCCTAAATGATGATTCATTCATTTCTCCACTTTCCTCTAACACAAACTTCGGTTCCTTTAGGGATATCCTCGACTGCCCTACATCCTAGTTTGATGCGAGCGTACTCCACCCTAGTCCATTTCACCATACTTTGGTCTTATCTCCAACAGGGAACGGAACTCATTTAAGCCATCGTAATTCCATTAGTAAAGATCTTTACCTTCAAACAGGCCATTATGTTTATAGATCTACCATTCCTTTTCCATGATGTCCCAAGGTTTGAAGATGTTATCTTAATCAGTCCGGACTAGGGATGGATATGGAACCATGGGTATTACTGTGCTAAGATCATCGGAGAGCTCTCCTTATAGACAACAATATGAGAAGCGAAAATGGGTTGACTGCACAAGATACCGATTCTGTCACTAACTAATGGAATATGAACTGTGAAGATTATCCTGCTTCTTTTTTTGAGGCAAACGCTGGGAATAAAACCCCTCGTGTTTCATTACAGTAATTAAAGAAATAAAGACCCAAGTACAACGGAACAATGTTCGCCTACCATATATCCACTTTTATTTAAAATAAAGATAGGATAGACGTGGTCCTGGCGATTCTGAATCAATTTTGGTTCGACTTTTCTAATTGCAACCTACAGTCTTTCTCCTCTCCGCTCCATATCCAAATTCCACCTCCAACCCAGTCTGGTCCGATCTTTGTCCCCTAAATCGTCTTTGACACCTAAATCGTCTTTTCTTCATTTCCTCTTTGGAATCCTAACGTTGCAGGAAACAGGACATTGTTAATTATCGTCCTCTTGACCACTCCTGCTGAGACTGATTCCTACGAGTCCTAAATGATGATTCATTCATTTCTCCACTTTCCTCTTAACACAAACTTCGGTTCCTTTAGGGATATCCTCGACTGCCCTACATCCTAGTTTGATGCGAGCGTACTCCACCCTAGTCCATTTCACCATACTTTGGTCTTATCTCCAACAGGGAACGGAACTCATTTAAGCCATCGTAATTCCATTAGTAAAGATCTTTACCTTCAAACAGGCCATTATCTTTATAGATCTACGATTCCTTTTCCATGATGTCCCAAGGTTTGAAGGCGAGTTTTGCATGTATCATCAACTTCAAATTTTATTTTGTTTATCTCATAGTTAAACAAGTTTCTCCTTGTAGGAAAAGTATATCATATACTGCACGTAGAATTGAAGCGTGCACCAATGTCATGCATGGTCACTTTTTTAAATTCATCCCTGTTTCAATTTCCTTCTCAGTCGGGTGGGTTTCTGGCAAGAACTTTGGCAAACCCAAAATATTTAGATAAAAATTTATATTCGACTATCGCATGAGGATTATTGCTTTAAACCGCATGTTCCTTCTCACACACTGCTGCTCTCTTCCAGCTTCTTGCCACTTTCAGCTGATTCCCTCTTACCTCCCCTTCTAAATCATTTCCTTCTCGAATCCTCACTCTCTTCCTTCTGTCGCTTCCAGCTTCAAGGACAAGTTGTAGTGATATGTCCCGATTGATTGGAAATATCGTAAATGAGCTCCAGAGGAAAAACTGAAGAGGCGATATCTATGATTACGACCCTTCTTATGACAATTATAACAACCCTCTTTTCGGACATGAGATCGAAGACCTTTATCTCCCTTTGCCTCCCTCTTCTTGGTGCTTTTAGATTTCACTAGTGTCCGTCCTCTTCTTCTTACCGCTTTTCACAAATAGGCACTATGACTCCCTTGTCAGAAGACACTCCTTCCCAATTGTGATCCTTGGAGAGCTTTCCTGAGAGTCTCAGAGATATCCCTGTATGTGGGATTGCAAATATAATAAATGAGCTCCAAAAGAAATATCTCTGTATGTAAATTGCAAATATGTCCAGAATTATTGCAAATGTAGTAAATGAGTCCAGAGGGAAGATTGAAGTGCAATATCTCTGAATGTAGCCCTTCTTATGACAATTATAGCATCCCGCTTTTCGGACACGAGACCGAAGACTTTTTAACTCCCCTTGCCTTCTTCTTCTTGGTGCTTTTAGATTTCACTACTGTCCGCCCTCATCTTTGTGTCGCTTTCCACAGAAGATGGAAAATAAGAACTATGATCCCCTTGTCAGAAGACACTCGCCTTCCCGGTGGTGAACCTCCGGAGAGCTTTCCTGACAGTCTCGTCATCTTCAGCTGGAGAAGGAACTCCCATGCGGCATCTTCAAGGTTCCTCAAAGCTTTGCCTCCACAACCGAATTGATGAGAATGACACAAGGTTCCTCCACAACAATATCCTATCTAATAGATGATCTTTAACTAATTTTAATGGCCGGCATCACATGATGGCTAGTCGGCAGCATTTAGTTTCCTGAAGCTTGGAGGACAATTTATAAACTATGAACAATATCTTATTAACTAGGTTGTGCAAATAGCCAACTTGGCTGTGTCACACCCTTATTCTTTACAAAAATGTAGTTCTTCTGAACAATGGTAAAGCTACAGATCAGTTCTCATGGATTTGTTTTCTACCAAATGGTAGACAATATATACCAGATGATGGTACTATATTGGTTGTTAGCTGGTTGGTGAAAGGGAATAATTTCAATATTTCCTTAAATAGGAGAAGCATACGGGAATATATACTCCTTTTGCATGAATCTTTGATTGCATAATCTCCAATTATCTTGGACATTGAATTTCCAAAGCCTGCCTGGTGCCCAGCCTATCTAATAGTAGGATGACTAAAAGAGTTATGTCATATGCATGTTTCCAGTCATGAAGTTAGGGATGTAAAAGATCTGTGAATTATAGGTCAATACATATAGGACGGATTCCCTTTAAGAACTCTTATCATACTTCTGTTAGTACTTGACTACTTTGAGTCAAAAGTTGTATGAATAAATACAATAACACCGTATATTTTCAATTATGAACCGGAACTTTGGTATCACTTTCCTTGGCTGGAGTGCCAAGTCTGTCTCAACTCTCAAGACAGCAGACGCCACTCATACCATCTACTCTGCGTAGTAGAAGAGATTTCGAAGATAAGTTACGGACTATTATCACTGGGATTGTCATCATATTTTAGTGCAATAGCTGCAGCTGTAAGTATCACTAAGAAAAATTTATATGACAATTTCATAACCTTCCACTTTCATATGGGAAAAGAGAAATGTGTTTTTTCCAAGTCTTGGGTACTAGAGAGGATATTTCTCTCGTGTTGCCTCAAGTACAGGCAAAAGATAAAGAAAATATTTTTTATTAGAAAATGACAACTTTTATATTGAAAATAGTTGCCTTTTGTTAATCTTTTTAGCAGGAAGATACAAAATCAAAGTTTCTGAAGATTTCTCTAAATTATTGGAAAACTATTCCCCTATTCAAGATCCATTGATTCAATCTTTGGACGTTTGTGAAATTGAGTTTATGAACTTCTTTCATGGAACCAAAGGGACGAGGTTCAAGAGCAAAGTTACTGCATTTGATGAACCATATCAATAATCGTTTGTTTCTATTAATCTATGTATTGTTTGAGACTTGCTTCATGACCTTCATATAAACAACTTGAGATTACTTATTACAGTATGTGTTGACTGACTACACATAAGGATGTTGGTTGTTGTAAATAAAAAAAAGTTGCTTAATAGTTGGCAGAAATTGTTCACTTCTTTGGGTTCATTTTCTTTCTTTTTTCCAAGCACAATACATAAGTGGCTTAGCGTTGACTGTTTCTGTCATTGACATATGTGATAATTGCATGTTTGCAGCACTGATGAGTTGAAGAAGCTTTTAAGTGACAAAAATGCCTATGAAGCCTTTTTCAATTCTCTCGATCAAGTGAAAGTCCAGAAAAATGTAAGTGCACAAGTTGCTAGTATGGCTTCATTGTTTTCTAGAATATTTCTTACGCCGGGCCTGGTACTACCACATATTCATGAGCGGCGTAATGGGATGACTTGTTTGCCAGTATCACTTGGAGCTTTAAACCCGTGTAGGTTCACTATTTCCAGATTAACTGATATAGAGTGACATGATTAATAGTCTGCTGTTAAGATATTTCCTACAAAGTTACTGCATTTTCCCAATGATTCCATCTCAATTGCATTGCATTTAGAGTAGCTACAATAACAGCATTAACATAGCATTCTCCACATGTTTCTAGTTCGCTAAATGAATCCTTAGTTCCATTCAGCTCACTTACGGATCATCTCTTCTGCTAACTAGCAACCTTTCTATCATAAATTACTGCTTTAATCCAAGTTCATTTTTAGGCAGAACCCAGTTTTGTTGCTCCTTGTCTTAGCATGAACCCTTTTACTATGGATCCTGTCACAGGCCTCTGGTGTGCATGGCCTAACTATCTCAAACATTTTCCTTTAACCTACACTATCACACATGCATGCTCACAAAACGATATTATATATAATACTCATTCTAATAACGTATTGTTTATATGATCGTCTTTGTTAGTTCCCTTCAATTGACCATAGTTGATCTTAGCTAAAATCTTAAAAAGTCATAGTGGCTAATTGAGCTATTGGATAGAATCTTGCAATGCTAATGGTAGTCTGCCTTTACATGCGATATTCAATATATGATATATCTACACCTTATAATAACATTGAATTGCCTATATTTGTGCCCATCCTTTTTGGTGTGTCTTAGTGTATTTTGGAGTGTCCAGATCTTATCTGATACATTTACAATACGTGAACACGAACCACATTTTTGGAGGGTATGTGCTTCCTAGCTAGGGTGTCATATCCACATTTCATTGTGGGCCAATCACGATGAGAACTGTGTTTTTCATTGTATCATTTATTGTTTAGCAAATAACAACATTATGTACTTGTCAGTATCTTAAAGGTTTTTAAGAAGCTTTATAATCAGGGCAGTTCTTATGCTGAAGGGAGAAGGTGAGGCTTATATTGACTATACGAGTCCTAATGGGTTGTTTTTATTAGGACGTAGTTTCATTGTTATATGAATACCAATGGGTTATTAAGAAGTTTTTTACACCTGGCAAGAATTTTCTGAGTGCTCCAAAAAATTGAGTATTTCGTAAGCTCTTGTTTGTAGATGGAAGAATAAAATAATTATACAGTTTATAGTCTGCATGCTGAGTTCTACTAGATGATCATATGAAATATTGGTTATTTCATTCTACAGTTAAAACTGGTTTTGTTGAAAATAGTAAATGTTATGTGGGATGCTTCTATCAATTGTTTTATTTCTATTCTGTTCCAATCTAAGTCATTTTTTGCGAGTGGTCATGAGTAATTCTCCCCCATATTTCATTAAGGAGAATTTCCATAGGGCATCCCACAACCTATAATAGGCGTTTACAACTTTGGTGCGGATCAAAAGACTAAGTACTAATAAGTACTTAAAACTCAAAATTTATTTTGCAAGTTCCAAGTTGTAGCTGTTTGTTAACCTTCAATTTCAAATTATTACTTGTTTGCAGCCTCATGTACCTCTCTTTTTTCAGGTACGTCGTGACCTTTGGGAGGAAACCCTTCAGCTTGCAAGTGAGGAATTTGCTTTATGTACTTCTTTTTCCTGCTTTAGCAGTGTTCTACAATGCTGACAAGAGAATTTTGATCCAGGGGATAACTTGGAGAAGGAAGCTCAAATATCAGAGCTTCGAAACCAGGCAAGATTTTAATACCTTTATTTCTTAATGCACTTTATAACCTCCTGGGTCTGGGACAACGCTTGCTAACCTTGACTTTTCTTGATAAATGCAACCTTTGGGCTGTTAGCTTTTGACGAACATCTAATCAAGATTTCTGACCGTGTACCACATTTCATTTTTTTTTCTTGAATTTTTTGAGCAAACAGTGTACGATTATTCGGACAACTGAACTGGCTGCTGCTCAAGAAAAACTGAATGAATTGGAGAAACAAAAAGATGAAATCTTGGGGTTCTACTCTCCATCGTCACTGCTCCACAGGTTGCAAGGTGAGCAGAGTGGAGAAAAGCACCATATGAAATTGTATTTTTCATACGTTTAGATGCGATAGGCGTAAGATTGTCTTATGGTGATTGTACAGATGCAATGAAGGAGGTTGATGAGGAATCTGAGGTGCTGCACAACAAGCTTCTTGAGAAGGAGATCAATCTGGCAACTTTTATACAAAAATATAAGAATTCGCGCAATGTCTACCACAGGAGGGCTCTTCTGCATCTCGCTGCCAAGACCTCTACTGTGTAAACTAAAATGGCACTAGCGTGATAAATAGTCTGCCTAGAGCAGCTACTTTGCAATTAAAACATCACATTCTGCACCTGCCTTCACATATATTGCATTTTGTTGCCTTTGCACAATCTCACAACTTGTTCTGTACTCATCTTTTGTTGGAAAGATATTCTAACTGAATAATTTCCCAAAGGTTGTGAATTGTTTGTCTATTGGTAAATGTGAGTCATTTCCATGTGTTTATTCATGTCTTGAACACCGTTATATAAATGTTGCAACAACATACATTTGCTGATAAAAAAAAAGCAGCAGCTAGTTTTAGGCCTTGTTTTCTTGTCATGTTTTCTTTTTTGTTTGTTTGGTAAAACAATAAAAGCATTCAAGAAAAACTATTTAATTTTTCTTCCAGAGTGTTCTGTTGGTACAGGAAAGGAAAGGAAAAAATATATATATAAAATATTATTCTTAATATATCAATGTTCTAATAATATCTTTGTATTATAAAATAAAAATAATTATCATGGAAATCCAGAAGTAATGGATAAAATAGGTAATAATCATTTGAGTAGGGTTATTGTCATCTTAAATTTTCTTAACAAATGTTGGAAAATGAGAAGGAAAAATCAATCATATGGATTCTGAAAGGAATCATCTATCTTAATAAATGTTAGTTTATGAGATGAACTCTCTCTTTTCTAGGAAAGGTACTTCTAAAAGTTTGTGGTTACCAAACAAAGGAAAAAAAAAAATCTGATTCCTAAAATCCGTGAACCAAACATGTCAAGGGGTTTAACAACCCATGGCTACAGCGCATGTGTGTGCAGAAGTTGCATATTAAAACCAAGTGGTAAAAAAAACTTATTTCAAGGTCGCGATTTCTGTCTTTGGAGGAATTTTTGTCATGGCCTAACTAATTGTACAAAGGGCAATGCTATGCCTACAACCAAATGCTTACAACCTTCTTACAACCGCCACGTGGAGGCCGTCCATCAGTCGTTCGTTGGAGGGGAGCTGGGGCCGGGTGTGACCCACATAGCACATAGAGAGGGTTGTAAGTATTTGGTAGTAAACTTAGCATTATTGTTGTACAAAACCTGTAGCATAAAAATTCTTTGGATCCATCAGAAAACAGCAAACTCCCACCTTGTAATATATATAGTTATAAGAGAATGCTTTATGGGGCACAAAGTGCTCGAGTGGGAGTAGTATCAAGGAATAGCCCACAACAAGAATGAAGGGACAACCAAAATAATATCCAGCTTAGGCAATCCAACTCTCTGGACCGGCCCTGTTAAAGAGAGGCTTGGGATTCTTATTCAGGGCTTTTGTTGCACAAATCTCTACCAGGTTCCTCTGTTCCAATCTCATCTATTTGACCCAAATCCTCCCCTCCCAATTGTCATGGATGTGCCATTCTAAATGCTATATAACCATCGGTTGTCGTCATGTTCATGATCATAGCAACAACTTTTAGATCGAAAAGAAAAACCAAACAGGAATAACTGTCCACCAAGAAGAAGAAAACTAGCAATTCCATGCTTCACACACTTCCAGTTAAGGTTGTGCATCAGTCGGTAAGTTAATCGGTTTGGAAATAATCACAGCCAAACCAAACCAACCAACCGGTCGGTTCGGTTTGGCTCGACTGATCGACTTACAAGTGTTTTTAGTATCAGTCAACTCTAAGTAGTCTTGGGAGATTTGCAAGTGTTTTTAGTACTCGGATATTCTTGACCTAGTATCAGTCAACTATAGGTGGCCCTCATTTACATTACCAAAACAACTGGAGCCAGCAACACAACCCAAGAACACCTAACAAACTCTTCATTGCCAATATTGAAGCATTTCTCTTCTCACCACATCCAACTGACAAAGTACTAAATATAAATATATATCAAAAAAGTGTTTAAAAGCAACAAAAGTCAACTTGGACTTAGTTCTATATAAGCATGTCATCAGCTGAGTTCCAGTACTAAATAATTAGAGGCTAGAACAGAGAGAGGAATTTTTATCAGTTATCACAGGTTAACGAAACTCCCATATTTATCTCGACACTGCAAAAAGTCTGGACTAAGAAATTTCCATTTATTATTATTAAAACTGACAAAGTGGCGTAGAATTAGATCCATATACAAATCACTGGAAAGTCGCACAATCTATCATTTAAGAGGGGAAAAAAAAACTTTTACACAAAAGATTACATGGAATTTCAATTGAATGTTGAAGCTGGTACTTTTCTTGTTCTGTCAAATGAGGAACTCAGCAATCACTAAAGATTAAGATCCTGAGAAATTTCTCTCCACTTGATAGCTGTTTCATTGATACGGTTCTTAGAGTCTGCGGAACATTCATAAATATATCAAGGGAAAATGAATTAAAACTAAAAGATTAAGATCCTGAGAGATTTCTCTCCACTTGATAGCTGATTCATTGATACGGTTCTTAGAGTCAGCGGAACATTCATAAATATATCAGGTAAAGGGAAAATGAATTAAAACTAAAAGATTATTGGAGATATTCAAAATCCTAAGTTGAGAATAGGTTTTTTCATAGTTCAATACCTTTTTTTTAACAATTTCATCATCCAACAAATCCACACAGGAAGAAAGCTTATGATTATTTGACATGAACAAAGCTACATGTGTATATTTGCAAGTAAACATATATGTAACTTGAATACTGTTTGGATAGTAAGGAACTAATAAGTACAAAACCCGGCAAGTATAATGACTTCTTATAGTATATGCAAATTTGGGATATAATACTTTCATATTAGAATATTTTACGGTTCATAGGAAGGAGAAGTGTCCTCTACATAGGCGCTAGTTTCCTTTCATGAAAGGAAGGGTAAGTTAATTGACATTCACCTCACAATTTCAGTTATGACAAGATTAATCGCCTTCTTCACTCCCTCCAACTTTATTATCTTCACAAGTTAAATCCCCGACGATCAACTTTTTGTTAAAAGTGCTAGTTTAATAGTGTCAAATGACCAAAACAACCATTACCTAAACACATTTTAAACAACAACAACAAAGCCTTTAAGGGGTCATGGCTTACGTAACGCTAACAAGATCAATATCCTTTTTAACACTTCAAATCATGTTTATCTACCTTCCTCCTGTCCTGACGTGTCCATTATCCTAGTGTCTCCATTAACTACTGTTGAGTTATGTGTTAATCTGAGTTTAGTCCCACATCGGGTAGACTAATAGGGAGAGGGGTTAGTCTCTCCTATATAATATACTCCCCTCTCCTCTTAATGAATCGATCTATCATTCCTATTCTACATGGTATCCGAGCCATAACCTATCCACCTCTCTCTCTCTCCCTACAAAAAAAAACTCTACCCAAACCCTAGGGGGAAGATATGTGTTGGGCTACCACTTGTTGGGAACGCGGTGTGACCCGAGCCGGAGTTGGCCCATGAGGTACTATATTGAACTGGGCTCATATGCCTTAAAAGAGAATTTCCATGTAAGGCCTGAACCAATTCCAATTATTTACACCTTATGATCCCACCTCCTATCCGACGTGGGACTAAATTACCAACTCCATTGTCACCCCCTTTTGAGCGCTCATCCGAAAACGAGATACAATACAACAATCTCCACCTTAGCTCGTTTCCGCTAGCCGAACAACCTTAGCACACCCCGGCTCTACCTTTGCTCGTTCCCGCTAACCGAGCACCAAGGAGATCTAACATATTGTCATCTCGATCCGTTCGACCACAGAACCAAACCTCATATGTTCATCCACACCACCATTGTGTGCCAACCACAACGTCTTGTTCCACCTTGGACTCGTCAGATCCACCTATAAAGCCAATTCGTGTAGTTGATGCTCCTACTCCACCTTGAGAAGAGTCTGTATAATCCATGAACGTTCAGCACCATCTGTCTCGAACAAATTAGAGCCGCTCAAATCTGCCCCGTAACCTTGAGCTCTGATACCACTTATTGGGAACGCGGTGTGACCCGAACCGGAGTTGGCCCATGAGGTAGGATATTGGACTGGGCCCATATGTCTTAAAAGAGAATTCTCATGTAAGGCCTGAACCAATCTCAATTATATACACCTCATGATCCCACCTTCTATCCGATGTGGGACTAAATTACCAACTCCATTGTCACCCCCTTTTAAGCGCTCATCCGAAAACGAGATACAATCCAACAAGTGGTCGCTGGATCTTTGTTTCCGTCCTACCCCGATATCCACATCAGGATCTACACAGAAAGTGACCTGGGTTACCTCTGTGACATGGCTTGTGTGATCCCCATACGATCTCTATTTTCCATGCGCGTGTCGGTTCTGGCTACGTTGATAACGCATCGGTAAAGTTGATGTGATTATTGTGGTTGGGAAGATCCAGCGACAGTCGAATCAAGTGTAGGATGACTAACACTGATGCAACTAGCAGTGCTACTACTACTGGTGTCGGGAACGCATTGGCGGGACCAACGGGCACTGGCACGACGATTTCTTCGATTCGACTCGTCGATCGGCAGTTGGACGGACCAAATGGCTACTCAACATGGCGGAAGAAGGTTGAGAAAACACTTCGGAAAACGCGGTTATCCAAGCATCTGACTGACAACCCTCCGGAGACGACTGGTCCGACATTTGAGCAGTGGGAGATAGATGATAGTCGACTGTTTAAGCAGTTGATGAACTCAATGGAACCATCGGTGGAGGACATGGTTCAGAACACGGACACAGTAAAAGAGTTATGGGAGGTCCTATCGAAGGCGTTTGATGGAAAACGTGACTTGTCTCGTATCTACGACTCGATCGTCGGCGTCTACCGAGCGGAACAGGACGACAAGTCTCCTAAGGATCACTTCCGAACCTTTAAGGCTATGGTCGATGAAGTTGACGGTGTATTACCTCTGACGACGGATATCAATGAAGCAAGGACTCAACGAGAGCAACTTCATGTCATGGCATATCTTGCCTCTCTCCGTCCTGATGCAGACTCAGCTCGCTCTCAGATCATTGCTGGAGCTGAGGTTTCATCTCTAATGGAATCTCATTTTCGTGTCCTACGGGTAGCAAAGGTCGAGACCTCTCCAAGTGATGCTCCCGCTGATCAATCTTCTCTAGGAGCCGCTCGTACTGGATTTCGTGGTGGTCGTGGTGGACGACGTGTTGGCCGTGATGGTGGACGAGGCATTGGCAGTCGTGATGGAGGTAGACTGTGCACCTGCTTCAACTGTGGTCTACAGGGTCATTTCCAGTGGCAGTGTACTAAAACTCATGCCGTCAATGTCACCTCAGATATTCCTGATCTTGGCGGCCGATCCGTACAAATGACTGATAAAGCATATGCAGACTTTGTTGAGTTTCAAGCCCAACGTTGGGATGAAGCTTCTACATCTGGGTCCATCGCAGGGTACTCAGCGACATGTGTGGTACAGTCGAAGCAGTGGGTCCTTGATTTTGGTGTATCTGCTCACTTGACAGACAACGCAGGTATGATACGAAATTATATACCGGTTGGTCGTATGTCTAATATTACATGTGCCAACGGTGGTTCGCTGACAGTCCGTGGAAAAAGATTTGCCCCTCTTTCTTCGGGACTGTTACTATATTTTGTATTACATACACCTGGAAACCCATTCAGCTTACTCTCAATTAGTCGGATTACTCGTGATATGCATTGATCGGTAACATTCTTTCCTGATGGTTGTGTTTTTCAGGACCTAAAGACTGGAAAGACTATCGGTAAGGGACATGTGGCTGGAGGCTTGTACCTGTTTGACGAACCTTCCTCTGTTGTCTGTGCTGGTGTGAAACTTGATCCTTTTGAGTTACATTGCCGGTTAGGACATCCTTCTGTCCAAGCACTCCAGAAAATGTACCTATCTTTAGATACTTTATATTTTTTTCATTGTGAGTCATGTAGTTTGGCTAAGCATCACCGGATTTTCTATTCGGTCAGTCAAAATAAACTTGTTTCCGCTCTTTTCGAGTTGGTGCATTCTGTTATATGGGAACCTTGTCCAGTTGAATCTGTGATGGGATTCAAGTACTTTATTACCTTTGTTGATAACTACTCGTGTGTCACTTTTGTTTATCGCATGAAAAATCGCTCCGAATTATTTAACATTTGGTGCAATTTTTATGCGGAAATCAAAATACAATTTGGTGTTCCGATTAAATGCGTTCGCAGTGACAATGGTCGGGAGTATATGTCTCGTAAGTTTGTTTCGCATCCCTCTCGGAATGACATCATCCACCAAACTTCATGTTCTTACACACCACAACAGAATGGTGTGGCTGAACGCAAGAATCGTCACCTCTTAGAAACAACGCGTGCTCTTATATTCCAAACACGTACTCCAAAAAGATTTTGGTCGGATGCCGTTCTCACGGCTTGCTATCTAATTAATCGTATGTCGTCGTCTGTTCTCAATGGCGATACTCCATTCTCTCGGTTATATCCCAAACGAGAGCCGTTTCCTTTTATCTCTCTGAATCTTTGGTTGCTTGTGTTATATTAGGGATACCCGACCAACTATTTCTAAACTAGATCCAAAAGCTATCCAATATATTTTCCTTGGGTATCCTAAGAATCAGAAAGGGTATCGGTATTTTTCTCCAGTCTTGAAGCGGTATTTTCTCTCGGGATGTTACATTTGTTGAAACTGAGTTTCCTCCACTTCCACAAACTACTGATCCGGCTCCACAAGTTTACCCTGAAGAGGATTTCTTGTTTTTCCTGTTCAAACACAACCCCTCGTAAGGGTGCCCTCTCCTACCGAGCCAGTCGAGTAGGTTATGTAATGTATCTCATTTTGGCCAAACGAGTTCAAGAGTTCGCATAGAGAATAGATCGTTAAAGGAACTTTTCCGACACGAGGGCCAAAGGAACTTGAAGCTGTGCTCTGATACCAATATGTCACGTCCCGATTTCGTAGAATCGATAGTTGTCCCCCGGACGTGATGTTGTGCAAGCCTAGGTTGCGCAACGCACAAGGCCAATATATTTTATATAACGAGCACATATTCAGAGTACGCAGATAATTGAAACACAATGTTGAAACATGAAAAGTTCTCTTTATTGATAATGAATATCTTTTACAAACTTTTGAACGAGTCGGATAATTGTCGCACGGGCTTACAAAAGTGGACGCAAAATGAGATAATCGTCGTGTACATTACATCCTTTTTCTAAAACTTCAAAGCTATAGACACCTTCCGGCGAAGCTATCGCCTTTCTACGAAGCTGCATAGGGTATGTGCACGAGCTCCTGAAAACTCCAAAATGTCTCTTCGAAGGCACGATCAGGGCGTGCCGGTAGGTGTACTACTAGATTGGGAAGTCGCTAAGCTCCTTGCAGGATCGCCTTGGCGCAGGAAACATGTTGCAACGAGGGTCAGTACATCGAAATGTATTGGTGAAGGCGAGCTAACCCAACTATACCAATCAACACGTTTATGTGGAGCATGCAAGTTATTATGTGGTCTTTCTATCTTGCCTTAGTTCAATTTACAAGCATGCAATGGATATAAAATTTCACTGAAATAAACATGTCACCGCTCAGTGACTTTTACCTGTCCGTCTGAACGACCTGCACAATATTTACCATGACCTTCCCTGACACAAAGACATAATTAGCTTGCACAGTTTAAATACACGAGGGGATCACTAGCACGTTGCCATAATGGACGAGTTATAGTCTCGGAATGGAATGACATGCAACGCATAGAACAGGGGCGTCACAGGTCATCCCGTCCGAAGCAGACGACTATCAAGGAGTTCCATCCAGATTGGATCGGTGCCAGCGACCGTCCGCAGGAACTAAGACCTTGTGCACAAGTTGTCTGTGACCAAGCGAAGTCTACTAAGTTATCAATCGAGGCAGTTTAAGACAACACAATCACGAGACAAGTAACAGGACATGATCTGTTTTGCATAGTCATCCTGATCAGTTTATTTCATAGCAAGGTGTGTTCTATACATAGCTCTATAATAGAAGAAGTAAATATATTCTAACTAGAATTGAAACATGATGAAAGAACATTCCAAACGAACTAGCATGCAACAAGGTAACCATTCACAAGTTGATTCACAAGCAAAAGTAATCCAAGTCTATTTCATTTTATCTTGACATCTTTTAGTTATTAAGGTATCGTTTGATCGGAACAATCAAGAAGGCAAGATTTTAGATGTGAAGACTTGGAAAAAACGTCAACTAAATCAAATTATAGCCGCTCACAAGTTTATGGAGAGAAAAGAAAAAAATGGGTGCTTCAAGACTCCGCTCACGCAATGCCTACTGCACGATCACCTGCATTGCCACAAACAGATAATCAATACCTCTTCTCCTCTTTCAAGCTCGAAACGAAAATGCAGTTCAACGAACGAAAGCAATGAAATCCATCGAAAATGTTCAAAAAAACGCAAATCCGAAAACCAACTCAAAAGCACGAAAGCAACAAGGCGACAGCGAAAACTATGCAAGAACACTTGCAGCGCAGAGGTCCCTCTTGACTCTGCCGGTAAGTACATCCTTGGGACACAGTGCACTGAATATGGAAATCGATTCCGAAGAAGCAAATCCATAACGAGAAAAAAATCTTGATTCAATCTATCCCAATCGAACGATACCGAAAGTATTTCTTAGCCGCGCTCCTCGAAAAGGGAGAACGGGACATCACAAATGATCTGACAGTCTGGCAGAACCGATTATATGGCAACATGTCTTTGCGGCATGACCCACTCATATGGGGCCAAAAGTGCTCGACCATGCTTCTAGTTCAAAGTATTCTAAACTTGTCATTTTGGAAAACTTTGAAGGGAGTCTTGTTGAAGTATGAAAATCATGCAGGCCGCATAGAGCCCATGCACCCTCAAAATGACAGCATGACGCAGAATAGCCACATAGAGCCCATGCGGCCTGAACAACAAAGGAATTGGAGGCCGCATAAGAAGATCTCATGCGGCCTGAACAACCACGAAGTAAGGGGCCGCATGAGATTCTCTGATACGACATTCAATGCCTGTCAGAAGTTTTGACACACCACTCGTCACCAGAGCGCCTCAAGAATCGTGAGAGAGACGGCGGCTCATAAAAAGACGACCAAGACCAGACAAGAGCTTGCATACGGCCACAACGCCATACGGCCGAAGTGTCCATAAGACCAAGGCCAAAGGAGAGCACATATGCGGCCAAGATGTTATGCGGCCAAGACGCTATGTGGCCAAGATGTTATGCGGCTTTCAGCTTGCAAGATATGTCCGTTGCAACCGAAAAGATCTTCACACAGTTAATGTTGATTACGTGTCCAGCTGACCGAGTCACGCATACAATGGAGTTGAAAACAACCACGAGATCTTATCAACAACAGATCCCAACGAGGCCTCGTGGCAGCATACCCGTAGTATGCGGCTACAGTTACAATCGTATTCTGTTGAAGGAGCCCCATGCGGCCACCAAACAGAGGCATATGCGGCACCTATAGCCCATCAACATAATGGCTATAAATAGGAGGAACTTGGACGTTCCCAAGGAGACCCCTGACTTTTCTTTCCAGAGACCATACCCCCCCCCCCCCAAGACAAGCTATGTACGTGCACACAAGCTCAAAAGAGAGAAAATATGAGAGCATCTCCATTCCCTCGTCGGACCGTCAACGGAGTAAATGAATCGCTACAGTACTCGATCTCCATCGTCACGTTCCCCAGATCAAAAATATTGTACTTAGATTTTCTGTGTAGAATTTCTTTGTACTTTTTGTTGGTTATTAAGCAAAAGTTTCTTAAACTTACATTAATCGCAAACAATCTAGACTTCAGCTTAATTGGGATAAGAGCAGGGTATACTTAACCGAACATGTCCAAACTGAGAACTTTGGCGATCCTTACTGCGCATGAAAGAGGGACAACTATCTGTCAGGTATCTGGAGCTGCCATTATCGGTTAATTACACAAGAGACTCCGACTGTAAAGGAATTATAGACTATGTTCAGAAGCTCCTAAAAGGTTGGCAAGCTCAGAATCTATCCTTTGGAGGCCGTCTCGAACAAGTTAGTTTGGTTATCATGGCCATTGCTATGGATTGGTTATAATCCATGTTCTTGACAAAACTATTAGCAAGATTGAGAAGTGTTGTGCGAACTTCATTTGGCAAGGAGGAGTCCACGTCATTGCTTGGGAGGAAATGTGTGGAAACAATCGGTTTGTTATCTAGATAACAAGTCCAATGTGTATTCTTTGTCAGGACGAAAATGAATCTCGCGACAACTTATTTTTCCAATGTCGATTTACATGGACGAATCGGTAGTCCCATATCCAAGGTGTAGGTTACTAAAAGTTCTTGCCGAACTTCATCAACTTTAGTCTCATGGAGCGGAGTCCATTTTTGTTCATCCACCAAAACTAGGGTGTATGTTCACCCTCCAATACTTTTTGAATCGCGAGACTCTGCCTATTGTCGGTTGTATGACATGTCTATAAAAAAATTTAATTAAAATATATTCAAATCATATTTAAAGTATTTTAATATAATTTAAATTTCTACCAAACTTTATTTATTAAAAGAGAAAACTGAAACCTACTCATTAATAAACCATATGATAATTACTTGTGTAAAGAACACATGTACTTGACTTTAGGAAATGGCTCAAAATTGAGTCGTCTAAGCCGTTTATAAACACTCCACTAACTATTTTTTTAAAAATAATTAATTATTTAACTACGTGATATTATTTATTTACAACTAAACAATTCTAGCTCATGTGGCTAAGGTGGAAGGTATTTTCTTGGTTGCTTAAGTTCAATACCTAAAAACGACATTATTTATAATAATTTCATATTTAAATTTTTTTTAACAATTTTTTTACGCACATTACTAGTATATATAAAGATGCTTCAAAACATAAAAAATGAGTTGTCTAAGCCGTATGTATATAATTGTCCAAATTAATTCCTAGAACTTAACAAACTTATCTGAAATCCTAAAATTTCAAAATTATTTAACTACATATTATTATCTAAATATATATATATATATATATATATATATATATCTCCAAAGTTTTAAAAACATATCTATAACAAATCATAATTAAAATATATTCAAATTATATTTAAACTATTTTAATATTACCTACCTAAACGTATATCCAAATTCTTAAAAACATTTTTATAACAAATCTTAATTAAAATATATTTAAATCATATTTAAAATGTTTTAATATATTTTAAATTTCTAACTAATTTTTATTAGAGGTATTTTTTTGTTATCGATTATATGGCTAAAACCAAGAGATTTTTAACAAAAATTAATTAGCTGCTTCAAATATTCACATGTGCATCTCCGAAAATTTCTAAATTTATAGTCATTGGATCGTTATCTTTTTCTATAGTTCATCGAAAATGCTTAAGAGTGGAGATCGTGATCCCTTAAAAATAGATGGTTAGTTTCAGATATAGGGCCGGGATCGAAGCAAGAAGTACTCAGTTGTGCCGAGCGTGCCCCCTCAGATTTTGAGTTTATTATATGTTGTGTTGTATATACGCTAATTAAGTATTGATGAATACAAAGAAAAGCAAAACTTTTGGAGCATTGACGTGTGATTAGTTTCCTTTGTGTTCGTTCACCGAACACTTCATGCTAAATTCTGAAGACAGAGAAGAGAAAAATCTTCAGTTTGCTTGTTGGTTATATATATATATATATATATATATATATATATATATAGAGAGAGAGAGAGAGAGAGAGAGAGAGAGGATCATGAGCATGGGAAAAACTAGCATGAGTCTCTATTTGTGCCAATTTAATTTTGATCCAACCGGTACTCGAGATGTGTATGTAAGACAAACCTCCTCGTGTAGTCCATTTGAACCTTAAAATATGCAACTTTAAGATGTGTAACGAAGTCGGATTCAAATTAATGCAAATAGGTCCATTAAAACTCTTATTATAATTGATTATGGCGGCAACACATTCTTTACACGAAACCAGTCCAACTAATGGATCACTTAACCTAAAATAATAGGTGAAATCGGGTTGATACTTTATCCCGTAGTTTCTATTCTTATTAATCCAATAATAGTTTACGACATTTGATATTAATATATAATATTTTTAAAAGAGTTATTTAGTAACAAGGTCTCACGTAACAGTGAAAATTAGGATTTGGATCTCCAAATTGTCCGACATTAAATTTTGGGTTCGAAATCGCTGTTCACGTAGTGATTTCGAAATCCAAAGTCTAACGTCTTTAAAGACCTAAACCCTAATATATATATATATATATATATATATATATATATATATATATATATATATATTAGAATCGGTTGCTAAATAACCCTTTTAAAAATTAGAAATATATTTATTATAATTTATTGTTATTTTAATAGTAAACGTGGTGCCTCGGGATGAAAATTGTGGGGAAGTACTTACAGGTGAGGTGAGGGGGTCAGGGGTGGGAGAAGAACCAGAGGAGGAGGGCGCAGATGATGAGGACGAGGGGGATGAGATGCACCATGTTCTCCGCCAGCCTCACCTTGGCCTGCTCCTTCTTCCACACCTCCGACTGTGGATCGTAGCTCGGAATAACCATCAGAGGCTCCATCTCCATCTCCGTCTCCGTCGCACCACCACCACCACCACCAGACGACGACGACATGATGCTCGACGTGCTAGACGCACGATGCATCCTTCCTTCCTTCTCTCTCTCTCCTTTCAACAAAAAGAAAGAAAGAAAGAAAGAAAAAGAGAGAGGGAGCTGTAAGTAAGGAAAGAAAAGAAGAAAATATCAATAAGGTTTTATGGTTTTGTACAAAGGCATTACAAAAATGATTCGAGGCTAGTCCAGTATTAATGCTAGTCCAGTTAGAAAGAATTTTTATTCAGGCTAAGCCAAATTTTACTATAGCTGTCCACCCTCTTCGCCTCCCTCCTCCCCCACCCTTCTCCCACCTCTTCTTATCCCTTCTCCCGCGATTCTCCGTCTCTCCGCATCATCGACTTCACCATCGACCGCGTCGTCGCCGTCGAGCCGCACCTCGAACACTTTTTCGTCGGCTCCGTCACTGCCGGAGTCCTCCTCGGAGGGACGGCGGAGGCAGACGAGGTCAGCTCCCGTCGGCTCCGTCGCCCCCACCCTCGGACCTCCTCCTTCCGCTCCTCTCCGGCCTTTTCCTCCTCCTCCTCCTCATCCTCCCGCTCCTCTGCCTCGTGCATCTCCGCACGCCCCCTCCCCTTCCGGCCTCCACGCAATCCCGCCCGCGTGTCACCCTCGCGTAGCCCTCTCCTCCGTACTGTCAAAATTTTGACAGTCCTAAAAATAAATAAATTAGGACTGTCAAAATTTTAACAGTCCTTCCAATTGTTAGAATTGTCAATTATAAAAAAAATCAATGGGAAGTGGGCAGTCCTGTGAGTAATTTTTGGAAGTGACAAACTTGTAATTATCAAGGATGAAAATTTGGACTATTTTTTTTTGTAGTGCCTTTATCAAAGGCCGGATTTATACAGTACATGGTGAGTGAGAAAGAGTATATGTTTTACAAGTATGCAAGTATTTATAGATTATTATTAGGAAGCAAAGTCACAAAAAAATTGCTTTAATTACTCAGAAAATTTACTGTACCGAAATAAATTTTCGTTAAATTAACTAAAATTAAATTAAATAAGGAAAGAAGTTCAAAAAATATTACATGGTTTAATTTATTCAGAAAAAAAGAAACTAACCGTCACGTAGGACGACCGGACGAACGCGAGACTCATGCGTTCAATTTCAGCCAACTGAGTTGGCAGAAAAGTGGACGGTTTGGGGATCAGGTGGGGAGGCCGGTCCGGGTGGGACATGGTTTAATTTATTTAGATAAGAAAAAAAAATAAGTAAAAAAAATAAGTAAAAAAAATAAAAACTAATATTTTTTTCTTTACTTAAAAAAAAATTAAGTAAAGAAAAAAAAAAGAATTCTTCTTCTTCTTCTTCTTTTTTTCATATAAAAAACTAAAATCTAAATAAACAAAAGTGTTAAAGGACTTTTTTTTGCTATCAAAATAAACCTTAATATGAAAAAAAAACTTTAATACGAAAAAAAAACTAAGTAAAGAAAAAAACTAAGTAAAGAAAAAATATTAGTTTTCTTTTTTCTTTTTTTACTTAGTTTTTTTTCTTATCAAAATAAACTTTAATATGAAAAAAAAACTAATATTTTTTCTTTACTTACTTTAAAAAATATGAGTTTTTTTTTTTCTATACTTAGTTTTTTTTCTTGTCAAAATAAACTTTAATATGAAAAAAGAATTCAATAAAGAAAAAAAAAAGTAAGTAAAGAAAAAAATATCCTTAGTTTTTTTTTTCTTATCTAAATAAATTAAACCATCCATCCCCCACCGGGACCGGCTTCCCCACCCGACCTCCGAACCGCAAACCCGACTGGCCGTCCATTTCCGCCAACTCGTTAGGCGAAAATTTGGGATACCAAATTTTTGCCAACTCAATTGGCTGAAATTGAACGCGTGGGTCCCGCGCTCGTCCGGTCGTCCTACGTGGTGGTTAGTTTCATTTTTTCGACATCCTAGATAACGGAACGTATCTTCCAATATAATTTTTTCTGAACTTCTTTCCTTATAGTTCATTTAACAAAAATTTATTTCGGTACAGTAAAAAAATTTTAAATTTTTTTAAATTTAATATTATATTATTATATATATTAACATATGAGAGTGGATATTTGGAGAGAAAAAAACTCGAATTTTTTTTCTAATTATATAATATTATATATGTGGGTCTCAATTGGTTCTTATTCTAATTGAATATATATTAATTATTTACAGGTATATATTATAAGATAGAAAGATTTACCATGCGTATCCTTCTATTTATACAGGGTTACAACTTTTTGTTTATAAATTACAAGTAATTTCTCATAAACAAAAGATAATGTATTAAAAAAGTAGAGAATAAAAAGGAAGGGAAGATGAGATCCGCATTCGGAGGAAAGGAATGTGGTCATCCTAACAGAACACTCAACAAGAAATAACTTCTTCTTTTTGACTGGGTTTGCTTTAAATCAATTAATTCTATCATAGATTCATAATACATATCCCTAGCTTCCTGCTAATTATACTGTACTACTTTTAATCAAGCAAACAATCAATCAATAAAAAAACAATGTTTTTAAAACCGGACCGATGATTGAACAGAAAATCTTTGGTATAAGTCGGATTGGGATTCAACCGGAGTTCAAATAGGCTCATTACGAGAACCAAATCATATAAGAGAACCAAATCATATAAGATATCCACATTTACTTCTTGGTTTGATTTGATTTGGTTCTTAGTATATAAGGTTTGGTTTGATTTGGTTTAACAACTATAAGGTCTCTCAAAACTAAATTAAGTACCAAATAGTCCAAATCTCACATGATAAACTTTTTTGAGTTTTTTTTAAAAAAAAACCAAAATGGACGGTTCAATTATGAACCGGTTCGGCGGTTCACTGGTTAAATCTCGGTTTAGAAAAAAACTGTTGGTTCTTTAAAAAAACTCGGTTCAGGTCAGACTAGGCCAATTTTTTTGTCAGATCTGATCCGACCCGATTCAACCGCCGGTCCGGTCCGGTTTTGACAACACTGATCAAAAGTAACGCTAGGGACTTTGTGCATGCTGCGTTACATGCCTTTTGGACTCACAGCCCCTCCAACTCCCACCATTTATAAATAGAAAAATATGCCTCCGTGACTCGATCCACTGATCTTCCGCTATCCAACCAGGGTCTTATGCCTCTTCCCGTTAACCACAAGGGTGACTTGAGTTCGACGGAATAGAAGGATCATAAACTGTTATTCTTACATGCATACATACTCCAGCGATTGGCTTCTACCATGATGTACCCACTTAAATAAGGCTTGTGATAAAGGCACTACAAAAAATACTTGGGGCTAGTCCAGTATTGGGGCTAGCCCATAAATGAATGAAGTTTACTCATACTAGCCCAAATATTACTCATACTAGCCCAACCTCACTCCCAAACCCCCCCAAACCTCCACCACTGGCCGAAGCCCTCCTCCTCCACTCATTCCATTTGAAACCTAAAATTTTGCAATATTCATCTCCTCAAATTCTAACCATTAATCGATGGCTCCCAAACTCTCAAAAGAATAAATGTACAATTCTTCCTCCTCCTTGTCCTTCTTAATTTTTATTATTTTTTATTGCATTTAGAAAAAAATTCAATTTTTTTTTCCCAATCTTCGTTAGAATATAGTGAAATAATCTAAAATTGGTTTTGGATGTAGTTTCGATGTATTTCTGGAGTCTCGAACCCGATTTTAGGGTATACAAGTTTGAAATTTCTCGAACGTTCGGGATAGAAACATGCCGGACTGTAGACATTTCTATAGTCCTATATACATTGTGGACTGTTGAAATATCTGCAGTCCTTTATGTATAAAGGACTGTCAAAATTTTAACAGTCCTATATACATATAGGACTGTAGAAATTTCTACAGTCCTGAATGTTCAATTAATTTTGGGATGTTAAAATATATATCTTTTTTGTCTTATAGTCACGACCCTCGGAAGGACCTTGAGGGTGAAGGTATCATAAGAAGACGCCCAACTGCGTCGATGCGTAAGGAACGCAATGTTCAGCGTGCTGTTGAGACAGCCCTCACTATCGTTGACCCCGAGGCACCACCTCAAGTTAGGAAACGTTGACTGAAGAAGACTGTAACTCGTTCGAAGAGACGTGCTCCTAGTACTTCTGGTTCTTCTTCCTCCTCCGATGAAGACATACCAGCCGTCCAAAATCGGCCAACTGATGGTTCAGGACCTTCTCAGCATGCAGATAGTCCAGTCAAGACTCAGCCACCAACCCTCGGAAATCGGCCTAATGATGGTTCAGGACCTTCTCAGCATGCAGATATATCTTTGTCAACTTGTATACATAATAAAAAAATTTGTTGTAAAATTTTTGACTAATTTTTTTAACTTGGTTACGTTAAGGCATGGATATACGAGCAATTTTCAACCCTGAAGCGTGCTAAACTTAACCGAGGGTATGACGAGCACCTTCCTAGAATGTACAGATGGAAGCCAACTAAGGAAGATGCCAAACGTCCACACACATTGGCCGTCCTACGGAATGCACTTGAAGATATGACGATAGAAGAGGTGAATTAAGACCTAATTTTTTTTTTTTGATAATAATTTACTAAATTACGTTATGCTAAATTTTATGCGTTGCAGATAGTTTGGAATCTATATCGTGATTTGCGACAGAGTAGTCGTCCATTGCAACCAGTCGCTTTATATCACGGTCTGATAAGTTGTCATAAAATCGAGGAGCCTTATATGCCTGATAGAGTGCTCTGTCAGTTTGGCTACGTACAAACAGTCCCGAAGCGCACATTAAAAATGATAAGTGCTTCGAGAGGTACAAAACCCCTAAACTATATTCTTGCGGCGTTCAACTGGGTCTCAGACTTCTTCACTGAGTGGCAACGTCACGTTATTAGAGAAACTGAACGATAAGCAGCAGTTAATATGACGAAATATAGCGACGATTACATCGCCTACTACGCTGGTGTCGGACTACCTACGTTGTTCAAACGCGGAGGCGATATTGTGCGTGTACCATCAGATCTCCCCACCAAATATGTCTTGTATACTGCATTGGTCAAGATAGTGAGGCAACCAACTTTCAATTTGAAGATATGTAAATGTTTATAACCTAACAAATTTTATGAATTGTCATCAATAGGCTAAGAAAGCGAAGAAGTTAGGAAGAAATCTCGTCGGTTGCCAGGGTGCAAATTATATGAAAATCAATGAGGAGCTATAGCACATCAACAATACTGAAGATTTTTCTTTCTTGGAAAATATGAAGCAACGTACAAAGAGGCGGCATAAAGTTTAGGCCATGTTTCAATTGATATGAAACTTTGCTACAATTTGTGTTTCGAGTTTTTTGGGTTGTAATCTTGACATGTTAAACTTTGAAGTTGGCTGTAACTTTGTGTTTCGATTTTTGATTGGTTATGTTTTGTTTAAGTTGGTTGTCCTAGTTTTGACTGGTTATTTTTGTTTAACTTTGAACTTGGCACTTTTATATATATGTGCAAAGATAGGAAAATAAAACTAGGACTGTCAAGATTATGACAGTCCTAATAGCTAATGGGACTGTCAAAATCCTGGCAGTCCTAGTTATATATATATATATATATATATATATATATATATATATATATATATATATATATATATATATATATATGTGTGTGTGTGTGTGTGTGTGTGTGTGTGTGTGTGTGTGTGTGTGCATAGACAGGGGATTACAACTAGGACTGTCAAGATTTTGACAGTCCTAATAGCTAATGGGACTGCCAAAATATTGACAGCCCTAGTTTTATATATATGTGCAAAAACAGGGGATTAAAACTAGAATTGTCAATATTTTGACAGTCCTAATAGCTAATGGGACTGCAAAATCCTGACAGTCCTAGTTTTATATATATGTGCAAAAACAGAAAATTAAAACTAGGACTGTCAAGATTTGGAAAGTCCTACTAGCTAATGGGACTGTCAAAATTCTGACCGTCCTAGTTATATATATATATATATGTGCAAAGACAGGGGATAAAAACTAGGACTGTCAAGATTTTGACAGTCCTAATAACTAATGGGACTGTCAAAATGCTAACAGTCCTAGTTTTATATATATGTGCAAAGACAAGGGATTAAAACTAGGACTGTCAAGATTTTAAAAGTCCTAATAGCTAATGGGACTGCCAAAATCCTAACCGTCCTAGTTTTATATATATATGTGCAAAGACAGAAGATTAAAACTAGGACTGTCAAGATTATGACAGTCCTAATAGCTAATGGGACTGTCAAAATCTTGATAGTCCTATATATATATATGTGTGTGTGTGTGTATGCAAAGACAGGAGATTAAAACTGGGACTGTCAAGATTATGACAGTCCTAATAGCTAATGAGACTGCCAAAATCATGACCGTCCTAGTTTTTTCTAATAAAAATTTGGACTTTCAACATATATATATATATATATATATATATATATATATATATATATATATATATATATATATATATATATAAGTTGGAAAAGATACCAAAGATCAACATACGAGACTCATTGCACAACATACAATACTTCATTTCATTTCTTTCATAGTCACTATCTATTGCACTATCGCGCTACAAAAGTACAAAATGTTATATTCCATTTCTATTGCATACAAAATTATAAAATGATACAAAAGTATAAGATATATCAATCGATTAAAATATCAAAGTAGTCCTTAGGCAAGATTTTGGGATCCTCCATCTTCATCATCTTCTTATAGCCAGCAATTGCATCCATGTTGGGTGTCGTCCATACGATCGCTTCCTCCGGTGTGTGTTTATACCAAAGCGTAGAAGGTGGAGGAATAGGAGAATGACCGATCAACCTTGGGATGACAAAGTATTGTCCGACAAGCCCTATTGAACATATATTGGATAGTTTGTGTTCGGTCGGGGGAGCACACATTGGAAAGAAAGTATTGTTAATGCCTTCTGAGATAATTACAATATGTATCTTATACCTATTAGAGAATACGTATGCAGCAGGCAACACATCCATGTAATGGTCTGGTCCGGTAACTGTGTCAGTACAAGGTATGCTTGCCAACAAATCTCCAATAATTTCTTCGCCGAGTATCTGCCTATAGAAGGGTAGACGAGACTCCAACTCCTCGTACAACTCTTTCCTAACCTGTCTCCATCCTGCTTCAACTGAATAGCCAAGATGTCTTGCGAGTACATGAAATCCACAATGGCCATCCTTAGGAACATCAACAATAGACCAAATAAAATTCCGTATCTCAGGTAGGAATTTTTGAATGTATAGACTGTATGAATCAGAGAAGTTATCTAAACCCTCAGCCGTGACTGCATCGTTCATTTTCTGTTTCTTCCCCCTTCGAATAGTAAGCTTACTCTTTCTCTCTCGAAATTGCCATACTTTCGATAACCGACTTTGACTCAACTTGCTCTAAATTGCTTTCAATATGTTTAAACAAGTATGGATCTATTTTAGTTGACTCCACCTCCTTTTTTTGTGCTCTACTGATTCTTGAGTGTGGTCTTACCTTAGGAGTTCGAACAATAGGTGGCTCTTGCAATCGAGTTGTTGTCGGGACTGCAATTTCTTAAATTTTAACCTCAATGGATTTTCTTTCCAGTTCCGATACGACACACCACCTTGTGTGAAGGAGTTTCACTTGTGGCAAAGAAAAAAATCATCGTAAACTTTCACCGTCGGCATGATCGACAACTTCCTCTAACGTTGATCAACAACATCTATTGGAATAGGTATAGATTGATGTCGATATTCGGTAATCTCATGTGCACAAGAAAGGCCAAGTGAATGTCGATATAAACAACCGCAAACATCGGGATCATAACCAACGAACTTCGACCTACCAATCTCCTCAAACAATAAGCCCAAGGCCTTGTGAGATATTATATGGATTAAAGCATCCAAGAGGTGTTCATGCTTGTATTCATGCTTTGCAATATTGAGGCTCGTCTCAAATGATGCTACAATCTCATTCACCGTGGAAATAATCATCAAATGAATCGATTGCCAAACGGAGACAAAATTATCGACCGATGACCGTAGATATCTTTTTAAACTTAAGTGTGATCCTTCAAACTGGTTCGTAGTGATTGTGCCATAATGCTTCATCATGTTCATCCATGCTAAGACGAATTCTTCTTTACGTGGTTCTAGACAAGTATCTTTGATATAAGAAATGTATGTCGGGTTACTCGTCTCCCACTTTTGTTTGAACATGTACCATGTTGTGTCGTAGCTGTCTTTAGTACTTGCTCGCCATACAAGACTCCAATCACTGTAGAATTCTTCGAAGCGAAGCTTGTCGATTTTACCGTCCACATTTTTAATTTTGCTTTTGCATTGAGCTTGGATATTTTGATTTATATGCTAAGTGCATAGTAGTCTATGCACATGAGGAAATACAATATCTATATCATTTATCAGCGCATATTCTCTGTCGGTAACAAAAACAGAGGACTTTTTGTATCATGTGTAAAGGGATTATAGTTTTCTCAACGCCCAAGTGTAATCCTCAACTGTCTCACTCTTCATAAAACAAAAAGCGACTAAAAATATTTTTTTCGTAGACGTAAACCCAACAATGTGAAAAAGAGGCATCTTGAACTTGTTAGCCTTATATGTACAATCAAGGGTCAATACGTCTGCGAAGGACCTAGCCAAGTATGTGCAATCAGGATGAGCCCAAAACAATGAAAGGAGTTCATCATTTTGTGGATGTCTTCTATGGTACTCCATATAGTAATGCTCCCCAAGCAACTTCAATACTTGCTGCATCGCCATTCTTCCTTTCATACTATTACATTTCGTCATTCGTCCTCATGGTTGACTTGTTCTCATCTTCTTTTTGTCGCACAGCAGAATAAATTTGTTTGGGTGCAACTCCGGAAATGAACAATTCTTCAACCAACTTTCTCTCATCCTTGTTCAACCGTGCCACGTAGGCAAGACCCGTAAGTGTCTCTGGAATATGATGATTGTGTATTCCATTCTTAACTTCGACTATCCACTTCACATCTTCTACTTTTACAATCAACACCTTAAATGGACAACCATATTTTCTCGTCCCAACGTTTTTCTTAGGAATTTTTTTTCAACAACAATTTTTTTTCCGATGCCGCCTAAATATTTTTGGCCCGGCCGAGATCTGATCGATCTTGCAATGACAATGACTATGTTATGTCGTCTTCCAACTTCTCTGCACCCATCTAATGCTTCTTCGTGGGATGCAAATCGAATATCCATTGGGAATATATTCTCCACATCAACCCCAATAGCAGGATGTACCACAACATCTGTACAAGGTTGGTCCTATAACTAATATAAAATAATATAAAAATTAATAACTTCAAATAATTGGCAGTCCAAATTAGGACTGTCACAATTTGTACAGACTAATGTATTGAATAGACTGTCAAAATTTTTACAGTTTTGAAGAAAATACGTTGGTCAGCATTTTATCTTCAGGATTGTCAGTATTTTGACAGTCCAAATAGTTTATAGGGCTGTCAAAATTATGACAGTCCTATATTTATATAGGATTGCCGAATTTATGACAGTCCTATATTTATATAGGACTGTCGTAGTTTATACAATCCTTACACGATGACTGTTGACTATCGAAATAGGGTTATCATTTTACGTACCGTATGTGCTTCGGAACAACATACATGTTCTTCGGAAGGAGCGGAGTGCATATTTAATGGATTGCATGATCCGACTTCTTCATCGAAGAGAATTTCATGCATCGCTCCTACAATAGTCGAATAAAACTAAATAATTTGGTGACAATCGCATGCTTGAAAAACTTATTCATCGTATGTTATCGAAGACATACCGAAAGAATATTCGTTGGAGAATCACGAAATAATAATTTTCTTCCACTTGGGACCACAACTATCAAATTTCAAAGTTAGGTTTAGGTTTTAGAACTTGGAGATAATGGGGATTTCTTCATTTGAAGGTGAAAAAGAAAGAAGAGAAATTGTTTTTACTTATATAGGTTGGTATGGGCAGCCCTAAGCAAGTTTGAGGAGTGGGCAGTCCTGAGTGTTCTTTGTAGTGCCTTTTTCACAAGCCTTAAATAACCAAGCTACGTCACCCTAAACCAAGGGTGAAAACAGAATTCAAACTGGGGTATTCTAGAGTGGAGTATGGTGGACTAGGTATGTATTAACTTAATGGAAAGAAAAAAGCATAAGAAAAAAATAAATAAAAACTTTTTTAGGGTGGGCTAGAGCCCAATAGAGCCCATAGCTGGATCTGCCACTATCTACACATATATTATACTTCTGCGCCACATGAAATATGTTCTATTTTAAAGGAACAAAAACTAAGTTTCAAGGAAGAAACCAAAATTTTGAATTTGAGTGGCTTGGAGTGTACTAGGGTACTCTGACTTACATGAATAAGTTCATATATATATATATATATATATATATATATATATATATTAAAGGGAAAAAGAATAACGTGAAAAATTTTTTTTTTTTTCTTTTCTGTCGCACAAATATATATATTTAAAAGCTAAATTTAAAATGGTTTAATAATTAATTTAAAGAGAAAAATTAATAGAAATATTTAAACTGTTTAACAAATTTTAATTCAAATAAATTTAAATATTTGAACTATTTTTTCAACAATATTATATAAACGTGAATTAACTAATATATATAATGTTCTTAGAGTTTCTTTTAAGGTTTTATTCTACCCCCATTTAATGTTTTTTATTGCATAATTTTGTTATTTTAGATAAAGCCTATATATGGTTGCTATTTTTTAAGAAGAAAGACGAATAAGTTTCTTCCTCTCTCTCTCTCTCTCTCTCTCATATTTCTAATCTCTACTCTTATAACGATCGAATAAGTCTCTTTCTCTCTCTCATATCTCTAATCTCTACTCTTATAACGAGGTTTAAAAAAAACTCAAAATTGAACTGTCTAAGCCGTTTGTAAATACTCCACTAATTATTTTTAAAAATAACTAATTATTTAACTAACTAATATGATTTATTTACAACTAAATAATTCTAACTCAAGTGGTTAAGTTGAGAGGTATTTTCCTTGATTGCTTGAATTTTATTCCCAGGAAAGACAATATTTATAATAATTTTATATTTAAATTTTTTTAACAATTTTTTTAAGTACGTGCAATGCACGTTACTAGTACTAATATAAGTGGGCTTAAAAACGGACTCAAAATTGAACCGTCAAAGTCGTTTTTAGATACTCTATTAATTATTATTTTTAAAAATAAACTAATTATTTAACTACCTAAATATAATTTACTTTTTACTTACAACTAAACAGCTCGAACTCAAATAGTTAAGTTGGGAGATAATTTTCTTAGTTGTCTGAATTCAATTTCTAAAAAAATATAATATTATAATAAATTAATATTAAAATTCTCTTTTCAATAATTTTTCTACGTACGTGTAAAACATGTTGCTAGTTCTACAATATTCTTTTTGAATTTCTGCTCGCCGGTTTTCTTTTATTATTTTTTTGGCGTCCTGGATATTTTGACGCTTCTAATGCTCAATTTTGTAATCCGTCGCTTGCTGGAGATCGTGCTCCAAAATATCTGGTGGAAAAGGTTCATACTGCCTTAGAGATGGACAGTCAATAGTCCACGAGAGGCGACGGCCCGTACTTAAGTGCAGATGTATTATACTTGCAGAAACTTAAAGCCAAGCTCGTGTCCTATTTAGAAAATTGCTAAAGCTTTCACAAGAAATTCCTTTTTTTTTAAAAGGTAGAATATGGGTTGCGACAGATGAAATGATTTCCTTCATATTCTTTGGCAGACCACCTAAGTATATATTTCGCAGTATCAATATGTATGAGCTGAGGAGGAGCCTTACAACTCTTGAGGAACTCCGGATTTTTTTTTTGCATACATACTACTTTAATGGGTCTATTATACCAGTAAATAATCTGCAAGCACCAACCTGGATACTGCTGGCTAGGAGTGAGCATTATTTGGTTTTTGACCGAAAACTGAACCGAACCAAATAAGAGATTCGGTTCGGTTTAAAAAAAAAATCGGCTCGATTTCGGTTTTCAAAATGCTAAATTTTCTTATTCGGTTTTGGTTTTCGATCCAAAACCGAAAAAGAAAGTTCAGCACAAATAAACCAAAAAATTGAATAAACCGAAAACCAACCAATTTAATTCGGTTCGGTTTGATTCAGTTATGGGTCATTTCGGTTCGGTTCGATTCGTTTTCGGTTTGATTGTAACCGAATTAACCGAATACTCAACCCTACTGCTGGCAACCTTTTCTTTTTACAGACACATGACCAACTCACCTTTATTCCAATCGTGGCACTACAATTGCAATTGTAGGGGAGAGAGAACATTTAGTACTTCGACGTCCTCGTGGGTTCAATAATTCACATATATACATGAAATCAAAGAAAAACTTTCTTTGACGCTTACAGTGAGAAGAGAGGAAACTAGGCTCAACTACAAACTTAAAAGAATTGGAATAGAGAGGTAATTGGTCATTTTATACAGCACGAGAGGAGTCTTGAGTGCAACCTGACTTTTTATTCACACATGAAAGTATATACTTCATCCAGAAATTAAACATTTGATCATCTCCTTTCTGACCTTATAGCAATATAATAGTTTTGCCAGCTTCCATGACTATCCAGATAGAGTTGAGATCGACCACGACGAATTGCGCAGGCACGCCTCACCTCTTTGGAACAGCAAGTTCCTCCTGCTGCTATTTCTTCCTAACAGAGAAAAAAAACATTAAATATCAAGAATCCCACAGCAGAGAAAGAGCAACAAGATCAAGAAAGGATGTCAAAAAGTAGGTAAATTTCCAGTCACCATTTCCAAATTTAGTGAGTTATTAATAATTTGGTATAACAAAAAAGGGTAAGCTTTACAAACTGATCAACATAAAGCTATCAAACACGGCTACTACTCATTGATATCTGGTACACATTGCTTGAAAACTGGTAGACGAGTGGGGGAACACTAATAGAAGTCCTTGATTCTTCAAACCTATGTTGCAAGGACACATATGCGTCACGATACGTTTTAAACAATTATTCAACATCTATTAAGTGTCTGTGTCGCGTCTGATAGATGTCTGACACGATGTGACACAGACCCAACATGGATGTGGAATGCCCGTGCTTCTTAGCTTCAAACTCAGAAGATCACAAATTTACAGTCGAGTTTTCATATTTATACCAAGGTTCGCAGTATCGGTATCGGACCACTCCTGGGTATCGGGATCGACTGCTTTGGAACGGAGTATCAGAATTTTTGGTATCGAAAAAAAAAATTATTAATAAATTATTAATATTGTAGAAACGAATAATTTATACATTTAGGCATAATTTTAATTTCCCGTGTTATTTATTAGTAGTTTTGAAATTGAATGAAATAGTAGTCACCATTGTCGATCGGTTTACACTTTACATGTGATTGATAAGTTTTCTTCTTTTACTTACTTTTACAACCTTAGTATACTTTACACCCTTGTTGATTGGTCTTTTTCGTTCAATTTTCTTTGCCGAATTGACCGGAAAAGAGACCTCAAATATCAGTATCGGATATCGGTCGGTATCGAATCGGGACTTGTCAAACCGTATAGGTATCAGCCGTATCGGATTGGTATCGACCGATACTGCAAACTATAATCTATACCTGGATGCATTCCCATGCAATCTCTCATTTTACACTGAGCTACTCGTCAAATTAAGGAATATATAGCTTCAACAAAAAAGAAAAGTATATAAATGTAAAATTCATAATATGAAACCAAATAGGAAGTATAGAAACTACCAATCTACGAAATCATCATAAATCAATAGTATATACAGTTAGTAATTTTAGTTCTGACATTTCAGCACAGATACAAAGAAAAACATAAGGTCCGTTAGCCTAAAGACCACTGTAAGTTCATGCCCCCTCAGGCCCTAATGTAATTCTGTTAGGACAATGATATGGATAAGAACACCATGTAGATACAGGCATTTTCAGATTGGTGCAACGAAGTCACCTATGTTACACGAATACGGACACGGATAGGGGTACGGGCACGATACGGATACGGAGACCATTTCCCTATGTCTGTGCAACATAGCATAGTGTAAAGACCAGTTTTATGATGTCCTCCATACCCAAAAGTCCAATCTGGTGGGGGTCGGAAACACGCCTCAAGAAGTCTTTTACTTGTCATCACTATACATAGGGTAGGGTTTCGACACCAAAATACCTTCAAGGCGTGGGTACTTGACAGATACATTGTTTCAAAACCCACATCTGAGACCTATGCAGTTAATAATGGTTTTTTCATGATAACGGTCCAGTAGAGTTATAGATATATCACCGATATATCGGTTTTATAACGGTAAATATCAGTTTGCATTTTTAACACAATTTTTATATATGAACAATACACTTAATAGTTTTCTATTATAAAATATGCAGAAAGTATACATATCGTCGAGAAATCCAAGAGATCCAAGATAAAGGTGATCATTTTATGAACTACATCTCTGAATAAGTTTGATGCATGAAGATTTTGATGGCAGAAGATGTAATCTCCATTCTCCAAAGAAGTGAATGCCAAATCATTCAATATCGGTTTTTCTATAGCAAAACCAAAATCGTGACAAATTGGTTTTTTTGTAAACAGATATTTCGAATCATATCGGCCATATCGGCCGATAATATCGGTTACGATATTTTACCGATATTTCTGCAAAAAAATATCGGTCCAGGACCGATACCATTATATATCGGTTATATAACCGATATACAACCGTTTTTGACTGCTTAGTCTGAGACCTCTTATGACTAAAAGAGGGTCGCAAAATACACACTTGGTTTTCGGAACCTCTTCCCACTACCACTAGCAGCCCAAAAGGAGAACGGATTGGCAACTACACTGTGTTAGAGTTACTAAAAACATGGAAATGGGTGCTGTAAACACATGGTTGCTGTAATATCCGCATGGGCGTAGTTTGCCAATCAAGAACTTTCATCCCAAAACTTGGAACTATTTTATTATGTGTAACTGTAAATCTATTGGTCCTACATTAAATGGTCCAAACTTAAAAGGAGGAAATTAGAGGAATCCTAAGACTTTATGGTTGTGACTTGAACTGAATGATGCTTAGAAATGCAAAAGTGCAATTTACGAATATTTGTCTAGCAAGCACACGATTGCAAAACATGCGACATTTTGAAACCACATCTTTATTTCAGAGTTACTAAAAACATGGAAATGGGTGTTGTAAACACATTGGTGCTGTAACATCCGCATGGGCGTAATTTGCCGGTCAAGAAATTTCATCCGAAAACTTAGAACTATTTTATTATGTGCAACGGTAAATCTATTGGTTGACCATCAACCAATAGATTTTATGTTATGTTTAAGTTATTTTGGCTATATTTAGATAGAGATCATTTTCTCTTCTATCTTGTGGTTTTAAGTTATCTAAGGGATGCCTTTAGGGTCTGCTTGGATTGAGGGTAAAAAAATAAGCAGAGTTAAGTGAGATTAAGTGATAAAAAATAAGTAGAGTTAAGTGGGGTTAAGTGAAAGGAAGTTCAAGTGAGGTAGAGGTAAGTCAATACATATAACCTTGCTTGGATTGGATTGGGGCGAGAGTTAAGTAGGGTATGTTTAATAACTTTGCTTGGACTAAAGATTTTGAGTGGGTGGAGATTAATAAAAATACAATAGTTACCAAAATATTCTTATTATATATAGTTTTGAGTGGAAGGAGTAATAAGAGAGCGAGAAGAGACGACACACCTGGACGACAGTAGGTTGAAAGCAAGAAAGATGGAGCAGCAGGTTGAAAGCAAGAAAATTGAGGAAAATGTCGTGATATTTTTAGGACAAATAAGAGGCATTTATGAATTTTAAAACAAAACCTCTCACTCCCCCTTGTTAATCCCCCGATTTGGTGGGTTGAAAAAATAGACAAAAGAAAGCTAAACAAATCCCCACTTAATATATGTTTTTTCCTCCTAAACCCCCACCCTCAAGCCAAGTAGGATTTGTTTTCTATGGTGGCCCATGCAGGTCTATCCTTAAATAGGATAATACCCTAGGACAGGGTATGGAATAAGATTGAGGATTCTAGGAAAAGCCCATTCACAGTATAGGGTCCTTATTTCAATTCTTGATATCATTTCTGCTCAATTTTTCTATCGCCTTTGATTTCCAAGTATTCTATTCTGATCTTCCTATCCCTTAATCTTTCAGAATGGTCCAGACAAGGAACACAGTAGGAGGCACATCAGAACCAGCTGAGCAGAATGTGCCCGAGACTCTTGCACTCCCGCCACCTCCATCTGTTCCAGCAGTTACTCTAGATGGGGCACAGCTACTCGGAGTGTTCCAGGGACTAGTGGAATCCCAGAAAGAACAGACTGCACTTCTGCGGACCAGCCTCTCAGAAGCTCTTAAGTCCCAGGAGTCGCCACTCAAGAGGCCAGGGAGTGCCAAAGACTTCAAGAATCTTAGACCCCTGGAATTCTACGGAACTGAGGGCATTCTCTATGCCGATGAGTGGATAGAGAATGTCGAGAGACTCCTGAAGACTGCTCGGATCCCTGATGACCTCAAAGTGGAGTCCGCAAGCCTGCAACTGTTCGACATTGCTCGAACCTGGTTCAGAGATGAACCCCAACTATCTGCTCCTGACCTCACCTGGGAGGACTTCAAGAGACTATTCAAGGAGAAATTCTACCCCGAAGTGGCTCGGGAAGCTCTCGAAAGCCAATTCGAGAGACTGGAACAAGGTAACCTATCTGTTGATGAATATACTGCTGAATTTAGCAGGTTGAGCCACTTTGCGGAGTACATGGTTCGTACCCCGGAGGACAGAGCCCGTAGATTCAAGAAGGGGCTGTCTCCGGATATTCGCCTTGCTGTCACCACCAGCCGAGCTCGCACCTATGAGGAAATCCTGAGCGTGGCACAAGGCGTTGAGAGAGATATGGGACATAAACTGAAACGAGAGAGAGATACCGGAAATGCGGGACCCAACAAGCGCCCTTTTCAACAACAACAACAACAACAACAACAGAGGGCCCCGCAGCAAACTCAGCGTCCTCTCCCTCGAGCTCCGGCACCCCAACACCAAGCTCAAGGACAGAACCAACAAGCTGTTGCTTGTAACTTTTGCCAAAAACCAGGTCATACTTGGCAAGTCTGCAGGAAGAGGCTAGGTGCCTGCCTCTACTGCGGCTCAGCAGCGCATCAAATGAGGGACTGTCCTGCTGCTCAAGGACGCACCGCTGCACCAAAGGCTCCAGTCCAGGCCAGGGCCCCAGCAGCACAGCAGAGGGGACCCCCGCTTCCAACACAACAACAACGCTTTGCTCAGCACCAACAGCAGCAACAGAGGAGTGCACCGCAGCAAGGCCGTGCTTATACAATGACTCTGGAAGAAGCAGAAGCCACAGCAGACGTGATCACAGGTTCTGTGCTTATAAATTCAATACCAGCCATTACTTTATTTGACTCTGGAGCTTCACATTCATTCATGTCAGTAGATTTCCTTATGAAGCATAGCTTAATCACTAAACCCCTTAGGAATTGTTATAAGATCATTACCGGTGGAAAAATTATCCCGGTTAGTGATGCCTGTAACAATTGTCCTATTACATTATGTGGAAGAGAACTGTATGCTAGGCTACTCGTAATGCCAGTTCCCAGTTTTGATATTATACTGGGTATGGATTGGTTAAGTCAACATCATGCCACTATAGACTGCCACAGAGGTAGTGTAATCTTCAGGCCCCCTGACAAGCCAGAATTTGAATTTGCTAGAGGTTCTAGAGAAATGGGTAATAACAAAATTTGTGGAGCCCTAGTAACAGAAGAATTGCCACTACCTATCATCTCTGAATACCTTGATGTCTTCCCTGAGGATCTCCCAGGCTTACCCCCAGACCGAGAAGTTGAATTTTCTATTGACTTAGTGCCAGGCAGTATCTCAAAATCCCTACAGAATCAACAAGAAGGAGATAATAGAACTAAATAAGCAAATCAAAGAGCTAGAAGACAAATGCTTCATTAGGTCTAGTGTCTCACCCTGGGGAGCTCCAGTATTATTTGTGCCCAAGAAGGACGGAACATCCCGAATGTGTATTGACTATAGGGCCTTGAATGCCTTAACAATTAAGAATAAGTATCCCCTGCCCAGGATAGATGACCTATTTGATCAGTTGAGTGGAGCTCGGATATTTTCAAAGATTGATTTGAGGTCTGGTTACCACCAAGTAAGGATGAGGAAGGAAGACATCCCTAAAACTGCTTTCAATACCCGGAACGGACACTACGAATTCTTAGTAATGCCGTTCGGGTTGACGAATGCTCCAGCAGTTTTTATGAACTTGATGAACAAAGTATTTCAGAAATATCTAGACAAATTTGTAGTGGTCTTTATTGATGATATTTTGATCTACTCCAAGACCCCCGAAGAACATGAACATTTGAGGCTAGCATTGGAGACTTTGAGGAAGGAAAAACTTTATGGAAAATTATCTAAATGTGCTTTCTTCCTAGACAAAGTAGAATTCTTGGGACATGTGGTGACTGGAGATGGAATAGCAGTAGATCCTAAGAAAATAGCGGCAGTAGAATCCTGGCCCACTCCAGACTCTGTAGCAGAGATTAGAAGTTTTCTGGGACTAGCTGGCTACTATCGGAAGTTTGTGAAGGACTTTGCTAGAATTGCTGAACCCATGACAAAATTAACAAGGAAGGATGAAGAGTTCACCTGGACTGATGAATGTCAGCATGCTTTTGAGGAATTGAAAAAAAGGCTGACTACTGCCCCTATTCTGACCTTACCTTCTGGAACCGGAGGTTTCGCTATTTATAGTGATGCTTCTGGAAAAGGTCTAGGTTGTGTATTGGAGCAGAACAAAAAAGTAATAGCATATGCCTCTAGACAGCTTCGACCCCATGAAAAGAACTATCCAACTCATGATTTAGAATTGGCAGCTGTCATTTTTGCTCTTAAGCTATGGAAGCATTATCTTTATGGAGAAAAGGTGGAAATATTTACAGACCATAAAAGTTTAAAATATATCTTCACCCAGAAAGAGCTAAACATGAGGCAAAGAAGGTGGCTGGAACTAATGAAAGACTTTGATATCACCCTTCAATATCATCCTGGGAAGGCAAATGTAGTTGCTGATGCTCTAAGCAGGTATCCTATGGCGATGTACTTGACTATGGACCGGCACTTGCTCGAGGACCTGGAAAGTTTAGGTATTGAGGTAATTATCCCAGGAAAAGAAGGCCAAATGATGAACTTGCAGATTCAGTCTACTTTAATAGACAAGATCAAGGAGACTCAGTTTCAAGACGAAGGCCTGCGAAGCCTTCGAGGTCAAGTGCAAGCTGGATTAGTGGAAGATTTCAGAATTCATGAAGATGGATCACTGAGGCACGGAGATAGATTATGTGTACCTCAAGGAGACATAAGGGAAGACATTATACAAGAGGCGCACAGATCGCAATACTCTATACATCCAGGAGCCAACAAGATGTACAAGGACCTGAGGACGCATGTTTGGTGGCATGGCATGAAAAGAGAAGTAGCCAGGTTCGTATCTCGTTGTTTAGTGTGCCAACAAGTCAAGGCAGAAAGACAGACCTGGAGGATTGCTTCAACCATTACCTATTCCGGAGTGGAAGTGGGAACAAATTACAATGGATTTTGTTTCCGGACTTCCAAGGACACCTAGTGGAAATGATGCAATCTGGGTGATAGTAGATAGACTGACCAAGTCTGCACATTTTCTACCCTTCAAAGTAGGGCTATCTACAGAGAAGCTGGCAGATTTATATATCAGACACATTGTCAGGCTGCATGGAGTTCCAGTAAGTATTGTCTCCGACCGAGATTCAAGGTTCACCTCTCACTTCTGGAAGAGCTTACAAGCCAGCTTGGGGACTCAACTCAAATTCAGCACAGCTTATCATCCCCAAACCGATGGACAATCGGAACGTACAATCCAGACACTTGAAGATATGCTTCGTACATGTGTTCTGGATTTTGGAGGATCCTGGGAAGACTATCTACATCTTGTGGAGTTCTCTTATAATAACAGTTACCAAGCAAGTATTGAGATGACTCCATTTGAAGCTCTGTATGGACGAAGATGTCGTACCCCGCTATCATGGGACGACGTTGGAGAAAGAGCCCTGCTGGGACCAGAGATGGTGATCGATTCAACTGAGAAGGTAAAACAAATAAGGGACAGACTTCGAGTGGCTCAAGACAGGCAACGACATTGGGCAAATAGCCACCGAAGGCCCTTGGAATTTGAGGTAATTAAATTTATAAATTCAAGTCAATTTAAACATTTTGATTATGGAACTAAGACTTGATTATGACTTTATTAAAGGTTGGAGAGCTGGTATTCTTAAAGATTTTCCCGACACGTGGCAACATTAGGTTCGGAAGGAGTGGAAAACTCAGCCCAAGATTTATTGGACCTTTTGGCATTCAGGAGAAAATCGGAGAAGTGGCATACCGTCTGGCATTGCCACCCTCTCTGGATGGAGTCCATAACGTCTTCCACGTGTCGCAGCTGAGAAAGTACGTGTCAGACCCCAGCCACATTTTGGATCACTCAGAGCTCGAACTAGGCCCAAGTTTGACTTACCAAGAGCAACCCGTGGAGATACTGGATCGATCGGAGAAAGTTCTACGGAACCAGGTTATTTTCCTGGTTCGCGTAGCTTGGAAGCACCATTCTCCCGGCGAATCCACCTGGGAGCGAGAAGACGAGATTAGAGAGCGATACCCCTATCTTTTTTGAACCCTGAGGTATATTTTATTTCTCGGCCTTTCCTTTCGTGTCTTTGTTATTCTTAAATTTTGAGGACGAAATTTTTGTAAGTTGGGTAGGTTGTAAACCCCCTGAATTTTCAAAATTATTAAATCTTGGATTTTTCCCAATTTTCTGGAATTTTCTGAAATTAAAATCAAGGTTCTTAATTATCAAATGATTTTTAATTGTTAATAAACAATATTAAAATATCACGAAAATAACATTTTTGGGTGTAAAATGAAAAACTGGACTTAGGGTAATTTTTCTGGGTCTCAGACCTATTTTTAAATGCCTAAAAACTAATTTTAATTAATTATTTAATTAACTGATTCTTTTATTATTATTTATTATTATTATTTATATTATTTTTTTATTTTTTATTTTATTTTATTTTTCTTCTCTTCTTCTTCTGGGCCGGCCCGGCCCAGTGGGCCGAAGCCCAGCCCAGCCATCCCCTTGCGGGTCGGGCGGGTCTGTCCGGACCCGTTAGCCGCCTACCCGACCCGCTAGCTGACCCAGCCCCTCCCCGCAGACCCGGTCGCCCCACGCCGCCCGACTCCACCGCCGCCCTCCGCGCGCAGCGCCGCCCACTCCGCGCCCCTCCCCGCGTCCACAGCGCCACGTCCCCCTCACCCTCCGCCTTGCTCGGCTCCGCCCCTCGGCCTCCTCCACCTATTTAAACCCCATACTCCCTCGCCGTTTCCCCCACCGTGCACCACCCCGCTCCCCGCCTCCAGGCCGATCTCCACCGCCTTAGCCACCTCGCCGCCGTGAGCCGCCCAGCCGCACACCCCTCCCCGTTCTTCTTCTCCGGCTGCCCCCGCCGGCAGCAGCAACGAGCAGCACCAGCAACAGCAGCCAGCGCCGCCCGGCGCCGCCTCCGCCGCCTACCAGCGCGCCGCCGCGCTGCCCCGGCCCCCTCCGCCGCATCCCCAGCCGCCCACGCCGCCGTCTCCGCCGCCCTCGCCGGATTCCCCAAAGCCGAGCCCTAACCCTAACCCTAATTCAGATTCCTGTATCCGACACGAGTCGGACACGACTCGACCCTGATTTTCGGGTCCCCTTCAGGTGCGTGTAACTTTTTGTTCGTAGCTCCGTTTTCAATTCCGCAAATTGCGTTGTGAAGCCTGTATGACCCTCTCGATGCCCGGACAAACCGCTCGGGGCATCGCGTCCTGTGGTGATCGCACACCGCGATCCAAAAACAGAAAAAACCAGACCCTGTTTCACCCCGGAACTGAGTGCGCCCCGCCAAACGGGACGACTTGGTCGCGTGCGGTCTTCACAGATACGTGCGCGTCGTCGATACGGACGTGTGAGATTTCGCGGAAGCTGATTCGGGTGTGCGTGCACACCGGAATCAACGCGTATCCGCGGACATCGTCCCGTATCCGACTTTTCGGCATTTCGCCCTAACTTCTTGTACACTCGTCAGATCGAGACGAAACTTGCGCCATCGGACTCGTAGCGATACGCTGGTCCTGTGGGTCAAGTTTGGTTCGATTCTGAGAACGTTGACGAAATCGCGTGACGTGGGCCCCACAGGCCCCGCTCGACGGACGATTTTGTGTTCGGCTCATCGGAATCCAAATCTGGAAGTTCCGTTGGGTTCGTATCAGCGTTCCTGACCTGTTGACACTAAGTTTGGTGAATTTGGAGACCTTTGACCCGGACACGTTTTTCGGTGCAAAGCGGGCCCACCGGCGGACCCCGTTTTGACCCGAAACTGCCGTTTTTGCCCTTGTCTCCAAATTGGACCCAAGGACAGGCGTTTCTAGCTATTTGACATCTTCTGAGCGTGATGGTAATGTCTATTTAAGCTTTTGGACTCATCTCTGGAAATTTCCCCAAGAACCATTTAATCAGATCCAAACAACAGGCAAGTACCTGCACTTCAAGTTAAATCTTTATATTGTGATAATTAATTCCCTGCTTTACTAGTACCCTTGATGATTACACCTAGTGTTAGAAATGCTGGATTTCATGTCTTGAATATTGGAGTTCATGTCTTGTTTTTCATGTCGGATGGGAGAATACTAGAAGGCATGTAGTTTACCCTTCCCCTTGTCATGTTTAATAGCTGTTGGTACGCGACTGTACCTCAGCCGGATCTCGATTTTCCCTGTTTAATAGCCGTTTATGACGGCCGGATTAGCCTTATAAACCCCTACATGCCAACTATGTATTCTAAAAACAAACACAAGTTCACACAGATAGTTTCTGGTCTTGTTATATATCTTGCTGACTGTTGTAGTTTCATTTCCTGTTTTATTTATTTCTGTTTTCTCATATTCCTGTTTACAGCATTAACTCTGAGATATTGATGTTCTTTTATGCAGTTTCTCAACATGATATTCAATTTAATTGTCATAAATATTTAGTTTAATCTTGTTGTGCACTGTGTACTTTGCTCCTTTCCTGACTGGATCTGTTGATTTAGGCGATGATGAGGACCTTGCCCCTACATATTATGGTCCCTATGAGGGTACAGATGATACCTATGAGGAGCCAGAACCCACCCAGGAGACCCCTGCTGCAGAGTAGATAGCAGTAGCTACTTTCATTTATTTGCTCTTTATCTTAGTAATCGGGTTTGTCCCCGATTTCATTCTGATTTTTGTACTAAACATTTGAATCTGTTGTCGCATTTATTTCAATTGCAATCTTAAGTATCTGTTTCCCTTTATTATCTTGCCTATGCTATTTGTGAATGAGCTAGTTTAGTTAAGTGTGGATTTGACCTAGACAGCGTACTACCGCCGACTCTGCGGCGTAGGCTGGACGTACCCACGCACTCGTGCCCGAATTTCCGGGTGCGGGTCGTGACATTTTCCCTCACTTAACTTTCTTCACCCTCAATCCAAGCAGACCCTTAGAGATTAACTTTATTCTTAAGAGTATATAAATAGTCTGTAAGTTCACAAATTATTCATTGAAGAATTAAAGAATGAGAAATTTATTTCTAAATTTGTATGGTGCAATGTCAAAAACTTTAAGTGAATCTTTGTTGCCTTCTTCTTCGTCACCTTCTCTGCCTCCGTAGTTATTACCTAGTTCAGTCTCGAGAATAAAAGCCGACTATTGAGATTCGACAACATCCACATGTCATTCTAAAATCGAATATTCTTAATTATTATTTTTGGTTTTTATTAAAATTATTTGTGATAAATTAATAATAGTTGATTGTTCACATATTGTTTAAAGCTTTCGCATTCAATTTGTCACAACTACTCAATTTCATGCTAATCTTATCTTACCTAGGTCTTTGTTCTGTGTTAAATTGGTATTAGCGCTAGATTAAGGATATTTTTATTCATAGGTAAAGACCTAAGGGAGCAATTAAAATTCAAATATGGATCATTAAAAGTTCATTAAAATGTCTATGGATCTTTACGATTCTGAAAGTGATAAACTTTGTACTAGATTTGAAGCTAGATTAAAAGCTATAGATTAAAAGTTATATTTGGCAATCATGGTGTTAAGGAAGAGAATAGTATTGATAAACAAATAGAGTTCAACCCGGAGTCAACTATATCCTTGGATTCTCCATTAGTTGAACTTAACGAACCTATAATAGTTGACTTAACTATACAAATAGAGTTCTATCCGGATTCGACTATATCATTAGAGTGTCAATTAGTTGAACCTAATGAAACTATTATAACTCGAATACAAATTTGGTACGTGTTTGAAACTAGGTCTACTTTCAAACAAAAGTCAGTTTTGACCTTTATATATCATCTTTAGAAAAAACTAACTAGGCTATTTGACTAATCCAATGAATATAAAAAAAAACCTATTAATTTTAAATATTTTGAACTTGTCACAAAAGTTAGGCCCGTGAACAATTTCAATTATTTTTTGAACAATTTATATTTTTTTTCTGTTACGAATAATTGTAATAGTTTGCATTAAATAATAATTGATTGTAGGTATGACCATTTTGCTTTTTTGAACGTTGTTGAGTTGCTTTGCTTGATGTTAGATCCCTATTGGACATTATGTTTCTTCAACCTCCACAACCTCAAGTACCGTCATGAAGTCCATGATCTTTTCAGGAGCCTCAATGTTGACTACCTTATCGAAGCAGAGGCCTCTACCAAAGCCAATTTGAAGGACATCACCAAGAGCATAATTTTTAGATTTCATGCTTATATAATTCAGAGATAAATTTTTCGAAGCCAAGGAGAATTATGGACAATCAATTTAGATTGTATGTTATCTTTTAGTTATTTTGGTTAATCTTAGATATCATTTTCTCTCTTTTATCGGTTATGGTTTTAAGTTATCCAAGAGAAGTCTTTAGAGACTTAGGGACCGTTTGGATAGATTTTTTGAAAATTTGTTTTGAAAACAGTTTTCTAAAACAGTTTTCTGAAAGTAAGTTATAAAGTTGTTTTATGAGTATAGAATTTTTGGTTTTGTGTTTGGTTACTTCCATCAGGAAAATAGTTTTCTGAATTTTTTTTAAGATTCCGTTTGGTAAAATATTTTTTGAAAGTAATATTTGATTAAAATTTTATAAAATATTTGTATTAAAATTAATCTGGCCGTGTCCAACAAAGCATTTGTATCATGTCCACAATTCGTGTCCGACTCAGAGGTCGTCGCCATTCGAGCTCTTCGTCGGTCGAGTCCACAGCTGGCGTCATCGGGAAGCTCCTCGCCGGCGGACGTCATCCATCCTTTGCGCGAGGCAGCTCTGCCCTGACGTCCTTGACTACGGCCGCATCGTCCATCCTTTGCGTGAGACGACTCTCGTCGCAGCAACAACTGTCCCCGAGCCCGGCACGTGGGTGGAGGGTGGAAGGATAAGGCCGACACCGACGGAGATGAGGATGGGGACGGGCTTGACGCCCTGTCACGAGAAGTATGGCCGAGTCCGACGAGGAGGGATCGATGGAGGAGGCGAGTGCAGCGTCACCGGGAGTTCGGCCATCTCCAAGGAGGACGAGGCGGCTCCGCCTTGACGTCCTTGACTACAACTCGAACATGCGTTGTCCATCCTCTGTGCGAGGCCGAGGGGGGAGGAGGAGGCGGGAAGGAGAATAGGAGCAGGAGGAGAGAGCATAGAGAGAGAGAGAGAGAAGGTTGGGGCGGTTGGGGGGTAGGACCCCTGGCACGTGGGTGGAGTATGTGAAGAAAATTTTGTTCAGAAAGCTGCTTTTAGCCGTTTTCAAAAAACTGTTTAAATAGTTGGTTTCTCGAAAAAATTTCCAAACGAATTTTTCGAGCAGTCGCTGCCAAAGAAGATTTGGGCACTTAAACTCAGAAATTTGAGGTATAAAGTGTATCCAAACAGCCCCTTAGCTTTAGCTTCTTTTTATTTCTTGAGAGTATATAAATAGTATGTAAGTACACAAATTATTCATTGAAGAATGAGAAATCTAATCTTCAGTTTCTAGGTGTAATGCGAAAAACCTAAAGTGAATCTCTTTTCTTCTTCTCTGCCTCCATCGGTGTCACCTAGTTGGGTCTTGAGAACAAAAGCCGATTACCGAGATCTGACGTCACCCACACTCCATTCTAAAATTGAATATTCTTAATTATTATTTTTGTATTTTTATTAAACTTATTTGTGATAAATTGATAGTAATTGATTGTTCACATATTGTTAAAGCTTTCGCGTCCAATTTGTATTAAATCATCAATTTCATACCAATTTCTCTTAGGTCTTCCCCCGCGCCATTTGTCCTACACTAAATGGTCCAAACTTAAAAGGAGAAAAGTAAAGGAATCCTAAAACTTTATAGTTGTGACTTGAAATGCTTACATCACATTAAGAAATACAAAAGTGTAATTTTTGAATATTTGTTTTGCAAGCTCACAATTGCAAAAAGGAAAGGAAAAGAAGAAAGGAAGGGAAGCAGAAAAGAAAGGAAAGGGAAAAGGAAAGGGAAAGAAGAGGAGGATGTGTGTGTCACTTATCCTTTATGGATTCGACTTTAATCTCATTTATTGATAATTATAAACAAAACCCATATGCTAATTGTTCAAATTCTTCCTTGAAATTTATATATGCCTAAGTAAACTGATAAAAAAATGTGTTAATATTTGTTCTAGGGCAAGTATGTGTGTCACTTAATACTTGACTTGGATGGAAGTAGCTAATCATATAACATTTCTAGATATGGAAGTTAGCTAATTGACAAATCTACCATTATCATGTAAGCTTCATGATGCACCATATTAGCTCAACAATGTAGATCATACTAGGAGAACCGGATCTTGGACATATTGATTAATTCCAAATTTTACTTTGATTTACTTCGTAGTAGAATGTGATGCCTGACATAAAATTATGCGTGCTTTAAAGTTGACTTATGATAGCCATTAACCATATTACTATGATATATAGTGCTATTATTGCCTTTTTCTAACTAGTTAGTAGCTACGTTCCGTTGAGACGGTTGTATTCACCCCATGAAGTGAAACTTTTCTTAGTATGCATAATGTTAGTAGCTTTTGCATTTCTTAGAAGTGCTTCAACAATAAGACAGGTTGGCAGCTGACAGTAGGAACACTTCATATCATACTTAAAACTTTTTGAAAATCGTGTAAATTAATACTTTTGGAGTGTCTCCTTCGTATTTGCACACAATGACACACTCCAAATAACACACAAAATCCATACTCCAAATTAACCTCCTTTTTTTTCTCTCCTTCCTTTCCTTAATTAATACTTTTTTCTTCCTTCTTGGTGGGCCCGGGTTGAATTATTGTTCACAAGCTAGGGCACGCTCTAAATTTGGAGTGTCTCTTGGCTTGCTAGCATTTTTCAAGCGTGAACAAGAGCTCACTGCAACCTTCAAGTGCTACAAATTTTAACTAAAGCCAAAATGTAGCACTTGAAACCACTCCCACTACGGATGCTCTTATTATGCCATATAAGACCTAGTTTGATGAGAAATGGCTGGATCATATTTTCTATATTAACGTAGTTTCCATTTTGTTAAATTAAGTAAAAAAAAAACAAATGTAACTTGTGTAGGTTTTCGAAACAGCATATGTAAACATATACACAATTTCCAAGAACCGTCCATTTGATTTCGGGATCCATTTACTGTTGCCCAGAAATTAATGGGGCTTAATTGTATGTAATTGGTTACAATTTGGGTCCATTTAGTGTCATTTGGTCCACAGACACACCGGACACCTCCAACATGGATTTTGGATGTGTTTGATACGAAATCAGAGCTCCGATCATTTGAGCCTATTTTAATTTTCGACCAGCATACACGCATATCAGTTTAGGTGTTACTGAGTGGCACGAAGTAAGGAACGAGTGTACCGCTATATCGGTAATACTTAGTGTCAAGCGTAGGGACATGTTGGACCTAAAATATAACATTTTTCCTAAACGAAGCCTAGAATTATTTGGGTTGACCAGAAGTTTCGATCTCAAAATTTGAGGTTATCAAGTGAGAACAACCTAGTGCAATAGTCGAGATCAATTTAAAATAAGTTTGTATCGTGTATCGACTATCGAGTCAAAAGATGGATTTTTGGCCCAATTTATAAATTAATTTAATTTTAAATTCAATGTATCTCTAACTTGAATGTGACAATGTCGACCATTCAACATTGAGTATCAACTCCTATAATGGTTTAAGTTCAACTCGAAAAGAGTGTTGAAGCCTAAAATTAGGCGATCTTAATTTAACTAAATTACTTAAAATTTGGCCTTACGGTTGATTCATAGACTTCAATTTCATGTTTTAGTAAGTGCAACTTCATTTAATCACATATCACGTAGTATCTTAGAGTTCGGGGGGTATCTGAAATCCTTTACTCTTTTTAAGGATTTAATTTTCAACATTACATGTAATTCTAAGTACAACTCTAATATCTAGTGATCACATGACCCAAATTGCATATAATTTCGCTTGTACGTTTTCAAATTGCTAACTTCATAACGCTGTGGTATTAGGAGCCATAGCGTTATATGTGAGTGCTCGACATAGCTAGGTAAGCAACTCGATAAGAATTCTTACAAATTCTCTTGTTAATTCATGATATGAATATATATACTATTGGTTGTGAATTTGTCCAATGTGGGGTTTCTTTCTGCGACTTCTACGGAGAGCAAGAAATACAAAGGCGACTCTGACCCTTTTCTTTTTCTTTTTTTGAAAATCCGGGAGAGAACCATTACTCGATCAAAAAATTGCTAAATGCAATTTCACCCAAAAAGTTGGAAATAGTTGTGTATTCGAAATCGAATTACGCTAGGTTAGTGACGGGCTCAATATAACTCTAAAATTCGTAGGAGTCGAATACTTGCAATTTATGACGTATAGGACACGGACACAAAGAACACACAATGAAACTAAATTTTAAAGTCATAATCATTCATAATGTAGGAATTCCAGCAGTGGATATTCCTTAGCATGGTGTCTTTGTATCGTGTCTTGCCCTCAGTGCACAATGGTTGAAACACATTCTCCTTGATTGTTAGTATGAAGTCTTCATATCGTAACTTGACTATAGTGCACCCAAATCGACACTTATGCTCCAGAGTTCCTATCTCAAGATAATAATAATTAAGTTTGTGATTAGTTGGTTGTGATTGTTAGGTTTGCAGTATGGAAATATAGGGAATATTAGGGCCACATTGGATAAAATATTTACAATATAATTAACAAACAAAAGTTGATCAGTTCTACCTTTTTCGTTAGGCCTTGCAAAGAGAGGATGTAAGGCTTTGCAATCTTTACTTATCTAGAATCCGTCATCTTCGTTTATAGTGTTACAAAAATCAAATTTGAGTTTCAAAATCTTTCCTTAGATTTTCTTTTTCTTTTTGATAAGTGAAGTAGGATTAATATTTTTTATTTTATTACTAATTTCCATATCTTTACCTAATCCTATAAAGAATTTTGCATGAATGTAAATTTTTGGGTTATCAAAAATCACAAATAGTGATCACCAAATAAACAATGCAAATTTAAGCTAAAAGAATGATCTAACAAAGTTGATAATGAAACCCCACCCCCCCCCCCCCCCCCCCCCCACCCCCCAATGATCACATCTTGCATATATTGGCTAGAAGATTGACGAATGTACCTCTCTTCTTCCAAAATGTTCAAATCTGCATTTCAGTTCTTTAAATCAGAAGATGTTTATTTATGAATAGGAATAGACTCATTCCTCTGATCTATATCACGTTCCAACTCACCGAGAAAAAGTTCATCATCAGCGATATTAGTGTTTCCCTAAACATTTATTTGTCCATTCCTCCCCCATTCTGCAAACTCAACCCCTCTTCTAAACTATGTATACCCCTTAGTCTGTAGCTGGATCGAAAGCTGAGTTGGTTCTGTGCTTCTGCACAAAAAACGCAAAGCAAGGCAACAGGATCATAGACACCAATCGTCATAATAAGTGGCTGTTCCATGCAGATAATGGAACACTAAAAAATTGGTCAAGAAATACCAATCAGTATAATAGTAGTCAAACACTAACAAATTGGTCAAGAAATACCAATCAGTATAATAGTGGTCAACAATTGAAATTTCACAAAGTAGGATTCTAGAATGTTACAAGTTTGAGAATCTCTTAAGATTCTCAATCAAATAAAAGTAATCCAATTATCTTTCACTTTATTTCATAGTCTCTAGTATCAGCAAGACAGAAATGTGTCACTCTTTGGTTTTGGCTGAGACCCAGCTGAAGGTAGATGGATATATATTATTCCTGACAGATACCTTGTAATTCAGAGGCCTTGGAAATTTTAAGAACAACTTGTAAAACAACCATTAAAAAGGCGAACAATTTACCTAAAAGAAAGAAAGGAGGGGGAGAGGAGGATCGGAAAGTTCGTACTAATCACTCGATCATACTGTTGAACTACATTAGGTAACTATGTGATACACACGGAATGGAATGTAATTACAATGTTTGCACATAGCTATATGTTATTGATGATTTAGAATTTGCACATGTAAAGTATCAGTTTAAATTGAAGCTGCCATGAGACAAGGCAATAGAATATCAAGAGAGGTTAATGCTTCTTTATTTGAAAGGTGAACATTTCAAATTTTACCAGATTCCCTAGCTAATGTTCTTTATTGTCATTCAAGCAAATAGAATATGAAATTTCACAAACTGAAACTCTCATAGAAGGGAGTAAAACAAGGTTGACTAGACAAGGACATCATGTACATTCAGATTATGGAATGTTTAAAAAAAAAAAAGGATACGGCATGGATACAATTATATATACACATGAACACTTCTAATAAGCATATCAGATTTCAATAATATGTATATTTATGCATGTTTTGGATAGCGAGGTTGCAAGAAGTTCTTGAAAGGATCCGTTGCAAGCGAAACTGTTTGTCATCAATCTTGAAAATATTGGTTACGGGTGCAACCGTGCCAAATCACTCTCAGCCATTGTTTTTGGTGTAATATTCCATCGTTTGGCATAATTTTGATTGTTTTTGGGTTATTTTAATAAGATTAAGCGATTAACAAGGAATATTGTCTTTGTTCAATAAAATGTATTTTACTGGTATAGGAGTAGAACAAGGAAATGGACCACCATGAGCCCCTGAAAACGATTGTTGTTGTTAAGATAAGTTATGTCATGTTCATAACCTATTAGGGTGCATTTGGAATGGGGAATTGGAAAAGAAAACTGGGGTTTGGTAGTGTTAGGCCTCCAAACTCCAAATAAAGAAAGTCCAAGTATGGTGCATTTGGGAGTGCTTTCCTAAATAGACAAAGTCCATTTCTAACTCCAAAACACCATAAACTGAGTTCTGACTAAATTTTAATGAAACTCCATACTAAACTCCAATTCCTTCCATCTTTGTTATAAAATCCAATACAATTTCAGACTTCCAAACGGCTCCTAACTTAAATATAACTCTGTTTTGTCAACAAAGTTTCATCATTCATATCCAGTTTAAAATCTCCAAATTCAAAATAAGCCTAATTCCATTTTAGCAAACTTTGCTCCCAAACTAGTCTGCGAGCTTTCATTTAGCATTCTCAATACATATCTTTTGGTACTACAAATCAAATTCTATGGAGCATATCTATATATACATGTAAATAAAGCTTGTATGCCTAATTGCCTATTTAGATTAGTTTGTTATTTTCTTCATCATTAAGAAATCTTGTAGAGGCCTATTTGAAGACAACCTGGGTACTCAGTTATAATAAATCAAGTTATTATTCTATATCCAAAAAGTTCTAGTGAATTCCAACATCCGTGGATTCAAACAACCTCGTTGATTTGAGAACCTCATAGGAAAACTTCACTTGTCGATTTGAGAAATCCTATGGGCGAGCGTCTCAATGACATTGAATTATGCTATCACCGACTTTAGCGATGTTAATGCGTGAGACATTTTAGAGATACTTATCTTGTTGCGACATGACTCGCACATATTGATTCTTGTTGATCGTGTCCATTAATTCGTATTGATCAAGTCCCTCAATTCTTGTTGATCATTTTTAGAATCTTTAGATATTCTAGTCCATGTTAAGGAAACATTGGATTGATGTTACGATACTAGACAAACTTGAAATATGACATAGAGTTCATTTGACATTTGCATACGTAGATGCGTAGTAGGTATGTGTAAGAACTTGGTATCAACCTGACCAAGTTGGAGGATTACTTGGTGGCACGCTTTTCTAGCTTGATGTATGGAAGATCCTTGGCTAATGGGTTTGTTTGTCGGTGTTCCGCGCTAACTAGAAGAATTCCTAACCATATTGAGAGCATGTGTTGTACCTATGCTATCATGTGTGAGGATAGTTTGACTGTGAATACATATTATTTCATCTCGAGGCATCCTCTTGTTCTTGTTCATATTATCAACTACCATGTGTCAGCATAGTTTGATCATGAGCAGTGTTGTAGATGTCGGTCAACATGGACCAACATGTCTGCTAATATGTCAGTTTTGAGGGGCAAATGCCACATTTTGGACCAAAATGTCCTTTATGGCATAGAGTTGTTGTAAAGTGACATGTTGAGGAATCTTGGATTTATCAACTAATTAATGACAAGACTACGAGGGTGAAGGAAAACACTGGTCATAGTTTTTACCTTTTATATTTGTACTTACCTTTATAATTTATTACTCTTAAATTACTTGATACAACATTTTAATGTTAGTAAAAAAATTAATATGGACTTGAAACTATTATTGTTTTATGTTGGTTGTTAGTTACTTTTATGAATTTTAGAACATTTAATACATTTAATTCATTTACAAATTAGAATTAAATAGAACATTTAGTAATATACAGTATGTAATATACTATACATTTATTGATATCCAACATTTTAAAATGTCTTATAACATGTCTCCGACATTCGACATCCGAAAACCCAAACGGACATGAACCCCACATCCGATATATGCAACCTTGGTCACGAATCATTTTGATGCATTATCTTGTTTTTGTTCTTTTTCATATTTGTCACGGTAGATCGTTTGCTGGAGCATTTTGCGAAGATGTAAATGCATGTATTATTTAGAAACCAGTAGATCTTTAAGCATGATCATCTCTAATTGGGCTTCTGTTCACCCTTGTGGACAATTTTCTTTTGAGAGTACCATATGAATTGGAGGTAGAACTGTTAGAGAAACAGAAATGATATGGACTTCTTCTAGAGTAAATAATATTATTTATCATTTTTATAGTTATATCTTCCAAGGATAGTTAGAAAGTATTTGTTAACTAAAATTGTAAGATTGCAGATTTATTGAATGTAAGGACTTTTAGTGAAATTTTGCTTATGAAAGTTGTGGTTGAACTTGGATGATTAATTTGTATTGAATGGTTGAAATAAGTAATGCTAAAAAATTTAGATTTTGAAAGATACGCATTTACTAAATACAATATATTCCCCTTTATATAGCCTCCACTGTAAGGGCATAATCTCCAAGTTACTTCAGACCCATTGAGCTCGAGAGCCTTGGAGCAATACTGAGACAGAAGGACTATCAGTGACTTCCGAGAAATAAGCAGAAGCAAAAAAGTCTCATTATAGTGCACAAACAACAAGGGTTTCAAATATTCATCACTTAATTTACTCGGCAGTAGAAAGTTGAACGAGATCTCTACTTATATTATGAATGGATTATCTATAAACCAGACCCTAACTAGGCATCTTCCTAACTAACAAGGATCAATTGTCTACCGCTAGAGAGCACATATTCTAACATTTGTGTCTATTGGGTTCATGTTGGATAGACGTATTGGCCACCGCAAGGACATTCCAAAAGAGTACACTTGCAAACACCTTATCATATACTAATACCCATTTGCATATTCTCACAGTAAAAAAATTATCTTCAAATATTTTCAAATATTTCAAATATCTAAATACTCTAAAAATCATGGGGTATGTATGGATGAACCCAAGGAAAAGGTAAACAATAACTAAATATAAATGGATCATGTGGTTTAAATAACAAATATAACAATATTCTCTTAAGCATAGAATGAAAATAGATGAAAATAAAACTAACCCTTTAGAAGCACCGGTTCCATAATCCTTGGGTAGGGAAACTCTTGTAATCTCTCCACATGAACCGAAATGCTCTTTCAGTTTGCTTTCAATCTGTAATGTACCCAAGAGTCAGATAGAAGTGACGAGGGCAAACTTATAGAGTATCAGGACTGAAAACTATACCTGATTCATTTCAATGGACTTGTCAAATCCTCTCACAAATACGGCTTGGCTGTTGCTTTTTCCACCTTTTTGGTAAGAATTATTTTCCTTCCTGCAATTTCGAATGTATCATCATCATTAAACAAATAGCCGGGAACTAAGATTAATATAGATGTGAAAGCAACACTCAGAACTAAAGCATGAGTGAAGCTTTCGTTTTGACTCAAGATAATTTACTTTCATTAAAAAAACATCATTCAGCCAAAGAAAACAGGTATCTATTTTCAATTATACTTGTATATCTTGATAGGCAGGTCTAGGGGACACATGCATTCTCCAAACAACATTCTTCCAATGTCTCATTTCCGGGTCCAATGGAATTCATAATTATGTCAAGAAGCCCCATCAAATAGATATTCATTTTTCTTTCGACCATTTTCGTCTGTAAATACGAGATTTATGGACAGGTAGTACTACAACTCTGATAGTTAAATCCCTAGAAAAATAAATGATTGTCTTAAACATAAATTGAACATCTTCGTATATTTATGATTCATTTATGAGATGATACCAAAAATCTCACAGGGGATTTCTACTTCCCTCAGGACCCCACAATCATACTGTTGAGGAAGATGGTAACATTAATCATTGATCACGGAAATGGAAATCAACTACAACTACAACCACAAGTAAAAATGTAGTTCGCCTTCTATATTCATTACCCCTTACCCTCTTCTTTGACCTCCACAGGGGGTCTACTTGTTTCCTCGATCTCCTTACATCATAAATGCAGTGTTAAGTGCATATATCTTCATCAGCAGTACGATAGTGGGGTTCAGTAGAAATCAACTACTAGACGCAAGGGAAATGTAGTTCACTTTTTATATTTATTCTTCCACATCCTCTTCTTTGCCCTCCATAGGGTCTCTCCAAGTTTCCTCGTTCAAAATCTCCTTACCATTATGCAGCTTCGATTTAATCTATATGTATTATTCTAGAGTAATATAACTTAATCGAGATAATGAACCATACAATATCAGCTATATGTCAAAGAAAATAAATAGGCAAGAGGATCAATACCCGCTATACGGAGTACTCGCTCCCATTTCACGGGCAAAATCAAGTCTGACTCCACGACCTAATAGTTCTTGACCGTTCATTTCATATGCCTAGAATAATAAAAAAACATTATATCAAGGTAGTAAGAAGAAAATGTTGGAATAACTATTACAAAGATGATATCTGAAAGGATGACATACAAAGCATGGTTGTAAGCACCCAGATTTTTAAAAATTTTAAATAGGAGTTTTTGGGATTTTTCTGCGATTTTTAATTAATTATTATTAATGTCCTTCAAGGACTAATATTTTTATGTATTAAATTAAGTATTAAATATTGTAAAAATTATATTTTTGGGTGTATAATTAATAATATGATGTTGTGTAATTTTTCTGGAATTTATTGGACTCAAAAACTATTTTTAAATAGCTAAAAACTATTGTTTTAATTAAACCAGACTTGAACCAAACCAAACCCAACCCAACCCAAATTGAACCCAACTGAACCGAGCTAACCCTAATGGATCGGGTCCCACCCGACCCGTACCCGACCCGCTAACAATACACAATAACTCTTCACCCACGATCCCCCGCCCCCGACTCCGCCGCACGACCCCGCCCACGACCCCCGCGACTCCCGGCAATGCCCCCGCCTCTGCCTCGACACCCCCACGACCCCCCGAAACCCCGGCGACCCTCTCCCCGCAACCGCCGTGCCCTCCCCTCTATTTAAACCCGACCCCCACCTCCCGGCAGCTCCTCCACCGCCACCGCCATCTTCACTTCTCCGGTCGAGCTCCCCGCCAACCACCAGCAGCCACAGCAACCGCCGCCGCCGTAACCCGCCGTGCCGCCCCTGTTACGAAAATCAGCGAGGTACCCATTTTCCCACTAGCGTATCTCCCTGTACATAGATCCAAATTTCGTTCTGTCGAATTCTATGCGAAGACCACGTGACCCTCTCGAACCCCGTACAATTAGTTCGGGGTATCGCGTCCTGTGTCTGTCGCAAACCGCGACGGAAAAACAGAAAAAATAACCCAATTTCGTAGTTCAAAAACTGTCCCGGAGCTCCATGTTCACAACCATTTTACTCCCAACTTGTTTAATATTTTGAGATTTTGTTTGAACAGTAAATTAGACAACCTAACTGAGATTAAGACCCTGTAATTAGTTTATTTTATTTTGTTGTATGTTATGTTTTATTCGCAGGTGAAATCGACCAAAAACTTGGCTTTTAAATTCTGAATTTTCCCGAAACTGGGTGCGTCCCGCTAAAAGAGACGACTTCGTCGTGTGCGAATTGCATCAAAAGGTGCGTATCGTCAATGCGGACGTGTGAGATTTTGCGAAAGTTGATTTGGATGTACGTGCACACCGGAATCAACGTGTATCCGTCGAAAATATCCCGTATCGGACCTGTTTAAAAACTCGTTGTAACTTCGTGTGTGCTTGTCGTTTCGCAACGAAACTTGCGCCATTGGATTCGTAGCGTTACGCTGGTCCTGTGACCCAAGTTTGGTTCGATTTTGAGAACGTTGACGAAACCCAGTATTGTGGGCCCCACGGCTCCACTTGACGGACAATTTTGTGATCGGCTCATCGGAATCCAGTTCTGAACATTCCGTTGGGTTCGTATCATCGTTCTGGACTCATAGACACTAAGTTTGACGAATTTGGAGAACTGTCTCTGACACGTTTTTCGGTGCGAAGTGGGCCACATGTGGACCCCACTTTGACCAGAAACTGTCAATTTTGCCCATGTGTCCAAATTGGACTTATGGATAGGCAATCATAGCTATTTTATGTCTTCTGAGAGTGATGGTAATGTTTGTTTCAGCATCCGGAGACGTACCTGAAGATTCCACGTACACCGAAGCAACTGTTGGAGTTCAAACCCCAGGCAAGTGTACCTTGCCAAAACTTGCAGTAATTGCCTTAATATTATTTGCTTGATTTGTTTCTGTGATGTACCTGTTCAACCTAGGACCGTGAGACGTTGCTTAACGTCCGAATAATATTCGGGTGTCGACGACGTACGCGGAGTCGTGTAACGTCACTTAAAGAATTGATAACTCGATCATATATTTTCGTGCTTGCTTTATCAAGTACGTCATACCATAGGACACTTGACACTATTCATGAAATAGAATCTTTCCTGAGTTATTCATGGTGATTCTGTATAGGCTTACAAGATTCGTGACATAGATCTTGCATATACATAGATATTATTATGACTCGCTGTACTAGCTAGAGGTCATGATCTTGCGTGTTATGGACATGAGACGTGAGATTACATTGGGTGGGGAGAGACACACAGGTTACAGGCTGATTTTATATATATACTTATGATACTGGAGAATGCCTTAGTCTCTGTACCAGAGCTTTAGCATATGTACTGGTCCTTCGTGAAACTACTTACTGCTACCTGGCTCTCCGACACAGAGCTTGTAGTGGTCTCAGCCTGAGTACTAGTGATGCTCTCATTTGCATATCACATAGCTGGTTACATAGTTTGCCATGTTGATATATTTTATTTACTGTATTTATTTGGCTTGAGTTATTCTTGTACCTTGCTATGTCCCCTGAGGACCTGGATCCGGATTATGTCCCCAGGTATAGCAGAGTAGATCTATCCAGAGGTATACTGGACAGGAGCTGACGCTGGAGCAGTACAAGCACCAGAGGACGAGGTGGTGCCAGAGGATTTCTCCTGAGTATTTGCTTTATATACTCAGTTATTTCTATTTCTAGTTACTCTATTTCTTGTCTCTTGGATTATTGTACTAAACTTATATTCGGGTTGTTCCCGGAGACATTTTATTGAGACTTGTTGGATTATATTTCTCATTGATTAGTTGACATTTGAACTGTAATTACCTTCTATGGATGAGATTAGAATTAGACTGTGACATGTATCGTAGACCATTATAATTATTTTATAGCTTAAGTACACTCTAACGGGTCCATTAAATTGGGTTTGCCCATTGGAGTGTGCTGCTGGCCATTGCCACGTGGCTAGTCCCTCGGTATTTTGGGACTGGGACGTGACAATGGTTTTCTGAAGAAATGCATTTTGAAGGGGAAAAACTCCATTGAACTTCTCAAGGAGAGAAGTTGATTGAAGTACAACGAATAAAACTATATTACCTTCTGAGACACATCTTCAGAAGCAAACTCAACATGACCAAATCCTTCAAAACGTCCCTCATCGTCTTTAGCTAATCGGACATCAACAACTTTACCTACCTCTTTAAAGAATTCCACCCTGTATTAAAAAAAATCATGTCAGAACGGCAAAAGACAAAAAATAAAAGCAGTCAAACAGATTACATGGAACATACACATCATCCTCCCAACATCAAAAGAGAAGTTTCCAACAAATAGTGTCTTTGATCCAGATTTCTGACTTTGACCACTTGCAGGAGTTTGCAACTAAAAAGGACATAAATACTAGTCTCAACAAATAATACAATACAAGAATCAACATGATTTATCAAATTTATGTACCCCTTTCTTTTCAGATCCCTTAGCACATGTTGGTACATCCTTCATAGTGACATCTTTGATCTGCAGGTTAATAATTTATCATCAATTTTGAAATATATAGCTATGAGGTAAATCTATCAGCATCTTTTAAGGTGTGGGGAAGTAAAAACACAGAGCTGATAGCATATCAAGCAATTGGCACCAGCTACAGTAACTTAACTTGTTACGACCATCTATTATCTAAGGGAAAGGCAACAAGTGCTATAATTCAACTTTCTCTGCATCCTCAAAATTAAGATGATGATATTAAATAGTTCCTTTTCTTAAATTTGGAAACTCAAATAATAAGTGATTTTTTTTCCAAATAATAAGTGATATATTGAGAGTAACCACTCTTTCATTCACCATTTTAGTTCAACTTTTTCCTCTATGCAGCGCACGTGGGAATTTAGCCACTGATATTTGATAGTCCAGGTGATATGACTGTGAATGTCCTTAAAGCAAAGAAATTTGAGAATTATCGAGCAGTCCTCTAAAATTTGGAAGAGCCGGTTGTATTAAAGCATCTTGAGAAGGCATAAAGAAATCCATCAAGTAGTATCATATGAGCAAAATGTTGCCTATATAAAATAGTCACATTTTTTAGTTAAAGATATTGATCTTTAATTCCCATATTCAATAGATATAGCATAAATCTAGTACTTTCCCATCAACAAGTACTTTTCGATTTAGATTAAACATAATCTACCAACACTTCCAACTTATCATGCTTGCTAACATTCCCATTGACAATCTATCAGGGTTTGGCTCAAGGGCAAATGGAGCATAATTATGGTAACATAAATCACTCGAGATTCATATTAGTCCAGAAAAATACCTTGACATTAAAGACCTAATGTTCCGCTGATTCACATAAGATGCAAGAGGAGCTTGAGTTAGCATATCTATTCAAAGCAATATCAAGCTGTGGAGGAGGTAACTGCAAAAACCTAGTTGTCATAAAGTTGCTGATCAAGAAAAAATACAAAATAATCAGGAAATCGATAATGTTTAAACTAGTTAGCACCTGTAACAGAACACGGAATGAATGTGCTTGTGTCTGAGATGCTAATATCAGAAAACCTACCCACAGCTTTGGCAACTTCCATATCTGTAATAGAAAAAGAAGTCAGAAGAAAATAATTTCCATCTGAAACCTGGCAAATGAACTGAACAGATGTCTCAAGAAATTTGAAGTCATAATCATTTGGGCTTGTTTTCTGGTACAAAACAAACATAAGATCTACTGAATAGCAGATCTAAATGTCCATTTCCACCAGCCTTCTCAAAGGTAAGACAAAGTATACCAATCCAAGTCAAGTGGACTACTTGCAGCCTCATATTTGCAGCTCAATCCACACATGCATTTAGGGGTGAGCAACAAATCTGTAAAAACCAAAATAACAGTAAACCATATTTCTCAAAACCGAAAAACGAACCGTTTTCATAAAAACTAAACAAAACCCAACCGAATTAAATCGGTTCGGTTTTTGGTCGGTTCGGTTTCATGGGCCAATGGGTCAATGGCACATTTTAGCAAATGGGCCTATTAAAATAACAAATCTTCAAACAAACAAATCTGACACTGTTGCATTTATGAATTACAACAATTAGAGTGAAAAAATACAAATTATACATAATATGATAAATTAATCAAATTGCAACAAATGTTATATGTCCATTGTTCCACACAAAGATCAAAGGATGTATAGTTAAATGACTCTGTAAAACTGCAGCTTAAATCAAAATGTTACCTTCCTTAATCATGAAGATACTCCAAAGTCCAATCCTCCACAAAACAATCACAGACCATACAAAACAATCTCTGAACTTGATCATCAAGTGCAAGTTTCGTCGATCCGAATGTGCCAAGTTAAAGCAGCACCATGAGATGGTCCTGAGTTAACAATTAAAAATAGGAGAACATCAAACTTTAATGAGCTTAATTTGCTCATTATTGATCCTAGTGTGACCCATTGACATTAGTAACAAACATAACAAGAACAATATATTCTTGTAAAGGCAATCGGGACGTGAAATTGTCAACAAGTAGTTACCTGAGGCCGTGTTCTTTTGATTCCTATGCCAAAAGATGCAACCTAGCACAATTGATAATATGATCAGCGTAGCTGCAACCGAGGAGAGGGCGACTGCCATGACCAATTCTTTGTCCAAGTGGTGTTCTTCATATACTATCACCATCTGCATCACTGCAAAAAAAAGGAGCTTGTGTGATTAGTGATCACAAGGAGTCAACTATGAACTAAATCTATAAAAAAAGGTGTAAATTATGAACTAATGAAGTTCTATCAATTTGTTAGATGGAATAAATTACTCGGATTTTTTTTATCAGATCAATTGAGAACAAAACAAAAGTAATAGGAAGTTCATTCCTTTTACTTGTTTAAAAGCCAAAAACGGCTGCAGTCCTGCACCCTCACAAGCTAAGAAAATGTGCCCATATTACCTTTGCAAAACTTGCTGATTTGCAAGACTGAATATTTAGCACAAACTTGCAATTTTGACCACATAATGATGAAGAGAAAAGATGAATAAGTAAGAGAACTCACAAAAAAAAAAAACAATTTAGAGTGAAATATATAATTGAAACAACGCAAAATTAGAAAAAATGCCTGAAAATTTCAATTATGGGCAGGAAAAGATGAAGAACCAAAACTCAGTAAAGGAATTTTTCTATTACTTAGGAAGTTTTATCCAAAACTCAGTAAAGGCATTTTTCTAATTCTTAGGAAGTTTTATTTGTCTATTTACTTGTCTTCTTTATCTATATGAATAATTAATTAATGCCAAATTTATTTAGAGTAATTCATAACTAACAAGTGAAAGTTCTAGGGAAATTCAAAGTTTCGGGACAGGGTTTTACACAAGTTATAAAGTTTTCTATGAAAGAAATTGTACTTCATTGATAACTTTCACCTCTATCAACACAACATAACAGCTCAAACTGATCTAATTAGACCACTAGGTTCTTCGAAGGGACTTATTGCCTCCATATTTCTGACTTATAAGCATATCATATGTCGTATCATCAGGCACGAGGCCTCTGTCAAGCATCTCATCATGCAACCTAAAGGCCTCTTCCAATTTGCCTTCTCTGAAGTAACCAGAAATCAGCATGTTGAAAATGAGGACATTAGGTTGTACGTTCCTCTTGTCCATGTCAGCCAAGACCTCACGGGCCTTTTCTAGATCTCCTTTCTCACAGAGACCGTGTGTGAGTGCGGCATAGGTTACATCATCCGGAACACAACCCCTCTCTAACATCTCAGAGTAGAGTTCTGAAGCCAATACCAGATCACCAGCTTTTAGTGAAGTATCGATCAAGGTTGTATATGTGGCTGTATCGCAAGGTATTCCTTCTTCACGCATCCTCTTGTGTAACTCAAAGGCAGCCTCCGTGTTCTTCATACATTTATATCCAGAAATGAGGCAGTTATATATGATACAATTTGGTGCCAACCCATCTTTGGGCAATTCATCAAGGAGACCAACTGCAGCTTCCATATTCCCTTCCTTGCATAGGCCAACAATAAGGGCACTGTATGCATTAATGTCTGGCTTGAGACCCTTCCTTCTCATCTCATTCCACAGTTTAAATGCAAGATCCATACAATCCATCTTGCTATAGCCATCTATTAAACTGGTGTATGTAACTACATTAGGGAAAATGCCTTCTCTACCCATTTGTTGAACAACAGAGAGTGCCGAGCTCATCATTCTCTTCTTTATAAAGCCATGTATTATACTGTTGTAAGTCATGCAGCTTGGAATGAAGCCCTCCTCCTTGAGCTCATGCAAAAGACCATCCACTTCAGACATCCGACCCGCCTTGCAGAAGCCATTTATGTAACTATTATATGTATAATCATTGCACGCAACACCAAGGTCGCGCATTTGATTAAGGAGATTAGAAGCTTGACTGAAATCCTTTTCCTTGATGTACCCATTTATCAGATTAGTAAATGTGATAACGTTAGGTTTGACACCTCTCTCTAGCATTTTGGCAAACAACTTGTCCGCAGAGTCCATGTCCCCTTGCTTACAATGACCACAAATCAGGTTGTTGTAAGAAACAACACTGGGTTTCACTCCCTTATCATCCATCTTGGCCCATAAGCCGCAAGCTTCCTCGACTCTTCCTTCTTCACAGAGCCAATGCATGACCATGTTGTACGTGAACACGTTTGCCACCCCAGAGGCGACGGCGTCATCCAACATAGCAAACGCCTCTTTCTGCCGCTTCTTATCCTCCAAGAAACATCTTATGAGCTGATTGGCCGCATACACATTAGGCGACAAGCCGGCCCTCTTCATCTCGGAATAAAACTCATAAGCCTTGTCAGCGTTCCCCAACCTGCAGCAGCCATCGATCATCACAGAGTAGGTGACGTCGTTCGGAACGAGCCCTCTCCGGACGGCATCCGAGAACAGATCCAGAGCGCCTGCCAGGTCCCCCAGAGCGCAGTGGCCTCTCATCAAGCTGGTGGCGGCCACCAGGCTGAGCGGCTTCCCGGCCGCGACCATCTCGTCTTTCAGCCTCAGCGCGTCCTCCATCAGCCCCCCGCCGGCACAGGCCGCGATGACGGTGGTGTAGGTGAACGCGGAAGGACAAAAACCCCTCGCTTTCATCTCCGCGATCAATTCGCAGGCCCGTCTGGGGTCCGGCTTCTTGCACATGACGCGCACGAGGACGGTGTAAGCAACCACGTCGGGTTTCGACGAGGCGGCGAGGAAATCACGGAACAGCGCCTCGGCTTCGTCGGCGCCGTCGTCGTCTTTCAAGCAGAGGTGCAGCATTATGGTTAGGGTGCAGGAGTCGAGGTCCATACCTCTGTCCTTCATGAGCGAGTAGAGGGCTCTGGCCCGGGGCGCGAGGCCGCGCCTGGAGAGAGCGGCGAGGAGGTTGTTCCGGGCGCGGAGGCCCGGGACGAGGACGCCCTTGTCGAGGGCGCGGTGGAAGGCCTGGAGCGCGGAGTCGGTCTTGCCGGCGTAGGCGTAGCAGTTGAGGACGTGGTCGAGTGCGCGTCGGGAGTCGGAGTCGGAGGGGGAGGAGGAGGTGTGGAGGAGTCTGTCGATGAAATGGGAGGGGTCGGGAGGGGTGGGGGAGAGGAGGGCTCGGCTGAGGAACTGGCGGGCGGTGGAGGTGCGGCGGGAGCGGACGAGGATGTGGACGAGGACGCAGAGTGGGTCAATGGCGGCTTGGGGGTTGGATTTGGACGCCCATGTGAAGTAGGAGATGGCGGATTTGGGGTTGTTTTGGTTCTTGAGGAGGACGTCGATGATCTGTTCCTCCGTCGGGGCGAAGGAGGAGAGGAGTTTCTTCATTTCGTTCTCGCTGCTGATGCTCAGGGTTGAGGAACAATAGGGTTTAGGGTTTATTATTGTGGAGTGAGGAAGAAGAAGACTTCTTCTTGATGATGATGAGAGTATAGTCTTCATTGGATTGCTTGGATTCATGAAATGGGTGGGAACAAGTAGAGAAATAAGGAACGGAAGAAAATGGCTGCTGCCCATTTCAATTTCGGAGACTAGGGTGGTAATTATTTATCCCAAATTTATGCATTTCATCTATATTGTCCTGGTAATTGTATATTTTTAAGGAATTAGCTATAACAAAAAGAAGTGAGAAAAAAAACGCCAGATAGTTTGGTTAAAATTTATTTTATTTTTCCTAAACTAAATTTATTATTATTATTATTATTATTATTTTATATATATATATATATATATATATATATATATATATATATATATATATATATATATATATATATATATATATCCTGGAAGAGGAAACAATAATCTTTTATTTTTACTACTTAAAAAATGTACAAAAATTTAATTTTTTACTCCTACTTGGAAAGTGTATATAATAATTTTATTAAATTTTTTACTTTTGAGAAGGTCAAAAGTACTTTAATTTTATACTTGGGAAGAGCAAACAACCATCCCATAGTTTTTTTCTATACATAATTACCTAACTATCAATGTTAAATTTAATTAACAATTTTTATCAATAGATATAGATAAAGATATTTTTGGAACAATTTTTTTTTACGTATTTTGGGAATAAAAACTTTTACCGTGAAGTTTCAAATTTTCTTATTACATTTCACTAGTATAGATGCACATGTGTTGCACGTATTTTAACCATCTCTTAATTACTTCTTTTTGTACTTTGGAATAGTAAAAGATACCATAAGAGCAAATTAAATAAATAAAAATTCTATACGTAATTACTTAGTTGTTCTCGTTAAATTTATATGCAATTTTTATTATTAAAATTAGGTTAGAATATATTTGGAAGAAAAAAAATTACGGTGAAACCAACTTTTATTATTATTATTATTATTATTATTGATTACTCTATATGGTACGCGGCTCAACCTCCCACCCCTCCCACAAGGCCCTCCCACAAGGTCGGATGTCTGTTGCGTTCCCAATGAAGCAAATGCTGCGTTGGCAAATTTATTATTATCACATCTGTTATATACCATCAAAATTATCTATTTATTATCTATATAGATAATTTGTTATTAAAAAAGTACAATAATTTTATATACACAAGTCAAAGCAAGTCAACAAATTTCATATTAATGGTGCTGATGAGCGGTTGTTTTGTGTCACAAGTGTGTTCTACATTGAGAACATATCAGTTGTTGATATTAGAGAAAGGAGCTGTAGAGTGTCGTGTATTGGGATTTAACAGGGATACCATGTGTGCATGTTGTAGCTGCTTTGTTATCTATCAGGCCCACCTGGACAATGTAAGTATCAATTTTTTAACATTAGGTAATTTCATTTCAAGTATTACAAAGGAAAAATCGATAAGATTAACATCATTTTCCATACAACCATACGAAGATAGAGTTCTTATCATAGCATAATAACATGATATTAACAAGTTGGATCAATAATCAGAGATACAGATTGATCGTGTCTCAGTTCTGGTAAATCAAGGTTTTGAATCATATTAAAAAAAAAATTGAAATCAACACCATTATTTGAAGGACCTTCAAATCTGAGACGAAAATTTAACATTTGAGCAAGAGATAAAAGAGACTTACAAATCTTTTTTATTTCTAATATATCTGAAAATAATGGAGGGTGATCGATATTAGGATTGGCTATGTCGTCCTCCTTTATCTCGTACCGTAAAACTTTTCGAACATTCGTGCTGATAACATATTGTAAAAGTGGGAGAGAAAGAGAAAAAGTGTAGCAGAATCAATCTGTGAGAACTTTTTCATTGATAATACCTTTACTTTTATAATGTAAAGACTTCAAAACGGTCTAAACCGTTTGTAAATATTCAACATTTTATTTTAAAAATTAATATTACGTAAAAAAAATTGTTAAAAAATAAATAATTTTGTTATAAATAATTAAACTCGAAAACCGACCCCATTGATGTCGACGCCTCCTCCGACCCCTGCTCGAGCTTCTTCGCTGCCTCTCCCTCTCTGCCACCCTCCACTCCCTCTCCCTCTCCAACCTCCATGTCCTCTTCCTCCACGGAAATCTCTTCGACTCCGTCCTGACCGACTTCTTCTCCGGCCTCGGCTTTCTCGTCTCCGTCTTCCTCGACGACAACCCCTTCGCTCCGTGGCCCATCGACGACAACGACAGCGTCAGCGGCTCGCTCCCGGACTTCCTCGGCGATGGGAGAAAGGAAATGTAAGTTTGATTTAATTATATATAGCACCCAAAAGAACTTCAATTAATTTGACAACATCAACAGTAGGAGGAAGAAACTGGGGCACATTGAATCTATAAAAATCTAAAAGCAACAGAAAAATAATGGATACAAAAAGAAAAGAAGAGAGAAGTGGCGGGGGATTTACTTTGATTGCATTCTCCATTCCCTCTTCTGCACTAAGAAAAGACTTATATATATATATATATATATATATATATATATATATATATATATATATATATACTTATTACTATATAATGAGAAAAGTAGGCTTCACCGTGAAAGTTTTTATTTCAAAAATGTCCTCATCTATGTTTACTAATTAAAATTGTTCATTAGATTTAATATGGGTAGTTATGTAATTACCTATAGAAGAATAAGAAAAATAAATAAACTGTTATTTGTCCTTTCCAAGTATTATGAAATACGTGCAAGGCACGTGCATATATATATATATTAAACATTTCCTTCTATTATGCATCCCCAAACATCCAATCGTTGGATCTTAGGGGTGCATAATAGAAGGAAATGTGGATCCCTCATCGTATCATTTCCTTCTATTATGCATCCCCAAGATCCAACGATTGGATGTTTGGGGATGCATAATAGAAGAAAATGTTTAATATATATATATATATATATATATATATATATATATATATATATATATATATATATATATATATAAAGGGATATGAGCCATAAGTTCATATTCCTACATGAGCCAATGCACATGTGGACCAATAGGAATGGAGTGTACTAATGTACATTGGTGCACATGGGATGTAGGAATATGAGCCATAGGCTCATATTCCTATATGAGCCATGCACATGTGGACCCATAGGAATAGAGTGTACTAATGTACGTGGGTGCACATGAGATAAAATACTCTATTCCTATTGGTCCACATGTGCATGGCTCATGTAGGAATATGAGCACTATGTCTCATATCCCGTTTACCCATATAAGTAAAGCCCCAAAAATAATGTGTGGGAAGATGACAGCGCTTGGAGCAGCTCATGGAGCTTTCGCGGATCCCCTCTCCTCCTCCCTCCCTATCCTCCCCCTCCGTCCGCTTCCGGTTGCCCACCCCCTCCCCTTCTCCACCGCGGCTACATTCCTTCCACCCCTCCCCAACCTTCCTCTTCTCAGCTCCTGCGTCTGGATCTGGATCCAGACCTACGACCGCCAGTGGCCGTAGCCGGCCAATAGGGGCACCGAGGCGTCCGACTGCCCCTCAGCAAGTCCCGATCGTATCCAGTGATGGATGGACGACAGTGACTCGATGACGAGGGAAAGGTGTTAAAGCTTCCACCTCATCATCTACGCCTAGGCGCGTTCCTCCGTCGGTAGCACGACTTGGACCTCTGGTGGTCTACCCCGGACGGAGAAGGGAGAGGCTCTCGCCATCCGGCTTTGGCCAATCCTTCCCGAGCTTCTGGTTCCCCAAAGGTCATGCCCAAAATTTTGGTGCGACACGCACCCCAGGTGTTTGATAAAATGCCGGATAGGGTTCCTAATAATTTTAAGATCTCGGGAGTGGCTCCTATCTCCTGGGCAGATCGATGCAGGCCTGACCTGCCGAGGGATGGCATTGAGATGCACTTCGTGGCGCCCAGTCTTAAATAAGAAAGAAATATCATCTCTATCACCAAAGAGGACATCACCGAAACAGAAGTGTTATAGAAGAACACTATTGTGCTCTCCGTTATGTGAGCCCGACCTTACTTCGTTCCGCTAAAGGGATTCGTCTTGCGAATGTGGAGACCTAAATGAAGCATTGACATTTACTCTAGGGAGAATGGCTTCTATTTTATCAAGTTTTGGATATCGGAAGATTTAGAAAGGATGATCCAGAATGGCCCTTGGACATTCGATGGGAGACTGGTTGTCCTAAGAAGATAGGACCCATCTACTAACTTTGAACATGATCGACTGGCAACAATTCCTATCTGGATTGGTTCCTTTGGCTTTCACCCCAATTATGGAGTGCCCCGGCTATTATGAAGCTGGCTAGCAGAATTGGAATCCCCTTCGTCTAGACAAATATACGACTGATAGAGCTCGATTGTCCTTTGTTAGAGTTTTTGTTGAGATCAGTGCGGCTGATAAGCTTCCTGACAAGCTTGAGGTTGATATTCCAACAGACAAAACTATTTTCCAAAAAGTTGAGTATTAATGAGTCTCGTCTTATTGTAATTCCTGCCAAAGCTTTGGACACACCGTAGCCCAGTGTCCGGACGCTAGAGTTGTCCCGGAGGCCAATAAGCAAGTCCCATGCTCTAGTATAGAGGTGCCAACACTTACTAGAGCTACTGGAGCCATTACGACTATCCCTAGCTCATGGGGAGAGGAAGTGGACTTAACTGTGGAGCAAAGGAGTATGGACACGGATGAGCTAGCCTTGCAGGAGGCTCCCTAATCCTCTATACTGGGAAGAGAATGGGGGCTGAGAACGAGAAAGAAGGGAGAGGGGGAGGAAATGAGGAGACACAACATGCGATGGTAGTATTCGCTGTTGACAACCAACAGGGGAAGATAACTCTACCCTGGTCAAGTTTAGTGTTGAGGCTGTTAACCTAGAAGGTAATCATGTTAGAGTTAGGAGGAGACTGGCAAGTGGAGGAGCGCTCTGTATAGTTTCACCTGTGGACAAATCTTCAAAGACCCTAAGTAAAAATGATGGAAAACTCGACTGACAACAAACCATTGACGTACCCGCATCCCATTTAACAGGCAAAAGTAGAATCTAAAGCAGGATATGGCAAAGCTAATAACTGACAAAAGGATGGAGTCTTCCACCCCCTTAGAGAGAGTTTGTGTATTAATAAGGGAACCCACCAACGTAATCTAAAGCAGGATATTGTACCTATGTATTGTCACGCCCCGATCTCCCGCAGGCTATTCGGCCGTTCCCGCTAGGCGGGAATCACCCTCGCCAGCGCTCCCGCAGAACGATCGCTTTGACCCATCCGGACGTGATGCCGCACGAGCGTGATCCACGCCCGTGCAAGGCCATGGTTCATTGGCTGGCGGCAAGAGTTCTAAGCCACAGTCGCACAGATTATCCGAGTGCAGCGGAGTCATGAACGCATAGCGATTCGGTAACAAGTTCTCTGAGTTGACAATTATAGCGGAAGCATTGAAACACAAGTTAAAGTAAAGCAAGCTCTTTTATTGATATAGATATGTGTTACAGGCAGCGTATAGCCGAGATTACAAGTCGCTCATGCCTCTCTCTTTGAAACAGTAAAAGCGTGCCAAGTGGCTACAACTGTGGAATGATTGTACAGGCGATGTTCAGGCGAGTTTGGGCTATGTTCCAATATTATGTCTTGTATATGTGCTTCTGTTCCGGACGCACCATTGCAAGGCTTCAGAGGGAACTCCTGGCCTTAGCACGTATGAAGGAGGCATCCGCACCGAACAAGGTTCTCCCGCACCCTGCATACAAACTGGTGGATTATCAGTACATTGAATGCACTGGTGGGGAAGCTACTCGCCCGCTCGACAAATCCAAACACGTAATGCAGGTTCCGTGCACAACTATTAAGTTGTCTTTCTAGTTGCCTTAGGATCAGTTTCATGCAAATATTGAATAGCCTAACGTGTCGGGCAGTGCGCCGTGCAACATGAGAGGAAACACTGCGAGACTTACCAACTTACCATTCCTTCCCTGTCCAAGGCAAACATTGAGGCAAACAGTATAAATTCAAGCACGACAAGTATAAGCATTCAGGGGCATAGCATATGCAAATACGAGGGTCGTTTTAACATGATCGTTCAGGTGTTTAGTTGTTTCTTGATGCGATGCAGTGACTCGCACGCGGATAGCCGCTAAGCGATGATGACTTATCTATATGAACACGGTCGCTGGCAAAGCCATTATGGACGTAGCCGAGGACAAGGATAGCTTGCTACAAGAGTACACGATGCGCTGCAAGCTACCCAGTCCCGAACACGACGACTACACACGAGTTCCATCCGGATCGGATCGGCCCCGGTGCCCCGGTGACCGTCCGTGGAACAATACCTCGGGTCCGAGTTGTCCGCGACATACAAGTCATTGGGTCTTTCCAATTATCACGAGATACACGAGAACACGAGAACACCCGTGCACTAGAACACGAGAACACGAGTGCACGGGAACATGAGTACACGAGTACACGGGATACTTGAATCACGATTCTGTACAGTGAATATCTTGCCTTGATGCATTCCCCTGGTTCGGGGCTGCCTGGTGACCTAACGGTCCCGGATACTTGCAGGGTCAAACATGCACGGAACGACTACTTAGTAGTCTCCCGGAGTTGGATGAAAATAAGGCAATATACAAGCAGACAAGCATGCGTTTCTAAGGAACATAAGTAAACACGTTTGCTCGGACCCGAAGGTAAGCCGAGAGATGAAACCGTTAAGGGACTTAGCATATGAGGGTCTGAACATATAAGCAGTATTTTATTTCCATATTCTAGCAAGCAATACAAGTTGGGATTATTCCCTTAGCTAGGTGCGTTGGATTTATTAGCATGCAGGGGGTGATTCACCTAGCGACTAGCATGAATATTCCAGATTTTATATGTGCTGGCTAAGCAAAGACAAGTTCACCGTAGCCACCCACCTTAGCGATAATTCGCCTCGGTAGAGCGATACGTCAAGCGAGCCTCTGAAAGCCTAAGCCGGATTCCTGTAGGGACAAGTCTGGATATCCTTTGCTTCTCGTTTGAGGCAAAGCGGGTCAGGACAGTTGCATTTTTGCCGTTTGAGTCGGCAGTCCACTAGAACGGAACGGGGTGTTACATGTATGGGGTAATCTTGTGACATGGAGAAGCAAAAAACAAGGAGTTGTAGTAAGAAGCAGTGCAGAAGCCGAGTTTAGAGCTATGGCTCAGGGTATTTGTGAAGGACTATGGATTCAAAGAGTCGTGGAGGAACTTAAGATAAAAATTGAGCTTCCATTAAAGTTATATTCTGACAGTAAAGCTGTCATAAGCATAGCCCACAACACAGTTAAACATGATGGAACCAAACATATTAAGATTGACCGTCACTTCATAAAAGAGAAATTAGATGCTAGAATCATATATCTACCATTTGTGACCTCGAGTCTGCAAACTGCGAATATCTTAACCAAAAGCTTGGCAAGACCGGTCTTTGAGCATTTGGTAAACAAGTTAGGCATGATAGATATCTATGCACCAGCTTGAGGGACGGTGTTGGAGAATCCCGTTATTCTCTCTCCTCTTGTTATTAGTCATATTAGAGAAGATTTTCTATTTTTATTTAGTTTTCTTTTTCCTTAAGGTTCTCCTTGATTCAAGAATGGACATTGTTTGTATTTTTTCTATTTAAATCAGCCTTGGAGCTGAAGAATAAAATATAAAACATTCACCACTTGGTTTCTAATACTTCTCATGTAGTGCAACAATGATAGTTGCATCCAACTTTAAAATGTTAACTATAAGTACTAGAACTTGCATTGTATAGTCGAGCTCAATAGTAATAACTTGTGCTCTAGGGTGCTACTCTGTACCCATCGTCTCTGAATTCAATATAGCATGCATGTAAGGGTATTGGAATCATTACCATGTACTATGTCACGAAAGTATAGGTAGGTCAGGATATTATGTCGGACATTATAGTAAATACTAGTGTCGGCAAGACATTCTTCTATCTGATACTCATGACCTCTTCCAACACACACACACACATATGACTTGAAATGTACTTGACTAGGCATGGATGTGTACGACATCCAAAGTAAAGATGGACGCGAGTCTCTGTTACTAATTCGCACAACATAGAATTCATGTCAGGGTCTTGAATCCCAAGAATACTCAACCGGCTCTTTGTGAGAAGCTTGTCTCGGATGGCTTTGTAGGTTAGTGTCCTTCACATTGGCAATGTGTCACCTCCAAATGTTTCACAATAAAGGTAGATTATAAAGACGATATATTCGTATATTCAAAATGTTCCTCTAAATCATTTCTTCTTATGTGATAGCTAACGTGACAATAGTCCAAGTTTTCAGTTTGTAGCTTCCATGAGTTTACTTAATTTTGATCTCTTAGAACTTGATGTTTTCCAAACTACTAGTTCCAGATTTATGAGCACTTGATTTCATGTGATTTTGAACTTTACCTTGCTGGATTCAGACTGAAAATAAGGATTTCATGGAGAAAATAAATTTTCAGACTTTAAGCTTTTCCATGGCTGAAACTTACAGTTCTGGGACGAAGAAGTTCCATGAGTCCCGCTTGGTATAAGGCCTGGACTTCTCGCTCCAAGTCAGCATGCGGCCATCTTGTTGGACGCATGACTGAATCTGCACATGCACCGCTTGGCCAATTGCATAAAATTTGAATGAATGAAAGTTCTCTAAGTTCAAAAGATTTCAAACGGTCCAATTGTGTATGCGACCAAGAGGAGCATGCGGCCGAGTCGTTCATGCGGCCCGGAGCTATGTGTTCCTCTTTCCTTTGAACGTATGACTCAGCATCGCCTTGGCACGATTTTTCATAATTTTATTTTTTTTCTCCTGACTCCCTTTCTTGACCAGTCACATCGGTCACTTTCCTGACATGGCTAGTCACATCAGTCAATTCTCTGACTTTGCATTTATTGTCCGTCACTCAGCACTTTAACCGAGGAGTGAACTTTGTATCTCTCATGCGGCCATTTTTATGCGCCTATCATTCTCATGCGGCCTTAATTCCATGTGCATGTTGTGATCCATGCGGCCAGCTCTTGCATGCTACCAGCTTATCCCATACGCCTATGATACTTGTAGTAGCTTAACTTCTTATGATTTGTTCTCTTATGGTTTAATTGTTTCCATTATTTAGCCTATTTTGTTCAATTGTTATGAATGCAAGCTTTCTCTAAATTGCTTATAATTTGAATTGTGATAACCTGCCAAAACCTGAAATTTTCTGAACATGGATTGTATTGACACTGTTAATATGAACTCCCAACACCTGACCTGTACTGATATTCCTGATAGTGGCTCGACGAAACGCACTCGTGACATGCTAGAATTGAACATGGATTATATTTTCACTGTTAATCTTGAACTATAAATACCAGACTTGTCCTGATATTCCTGATAATAGCTCGTCGTATCGAGTTAACCTAACCCGTACTGATACTCCTGATAGTGGCTCGACGAAGCACACTCCTGACATGCTAGAATTTTTCTGAACAGTAATGCTTGAATTGATAAGATAAATTACTGTGGTTGATTTGCTTGCTCCTGTCCTGAATGTACTTATAAAGCTGCTGTCATGTCCAGTCTTGCATCATGTCTAAGGTAAATTTTTGAGCATCACGGTCAGAAATTCTTAATAACTTGCTCAGGATAACAACTAGAATAATGTATTAGAAGCATCTAGAGAGATTTTTTGGCTATATGCAATCCCGGTATCCCAGCGACACCTGATGGATTTTGAGCTCTCCGTCGTGAGGTGCACACTTCCAATACGCCGTCGAGTGTTGCATATTCCTATAAATTACTATATCTGATATAATCTATTCTATGTATCCTTACGCCTGGATAACCCGGATGGTCTGCAGGGCATGTGGCTGTATAGAATCTCAAACTGCATGTGTTAGTAACTAGAAATATGATAACCCTAGTTAGCTCATTATAGCAAGCCGTAGGACATGATTTGCCATGATTGCTTGATTTTCAGTCTGGTCTAGTCCTATCCTGATTTATTTCACAACTGATCCTGAGACTTTAACCTGAGTATTGATTCCAGATACCCTTGTTTAAATACTCTAGAACTGTTTAACTGTTATTTTATTAATTATTCCTTGTGTTATTTCTTACTGATTTGTCTGCATGCTGGTTTTAGTTCCTAAGTTGGCACCCTTATGGTAATTTCTATTTTGGGGTCTGACCCCACTGGTTTTGTATGGCCAGATTTTATAGCAAGACCGTAGAATTTTTTGTATTTTCTGCCTAAATATGGTGAACAACAGGAGCACCCGAGGACACGAATGGGTTTCTTCTTCATCGTCCACTTGATCTTGTACTTATACTTTTGAGGCATTTAGCCACCGAGCATATGTTTAGCTCGTGTTTTGAAACTTGACATTCTAGCTTGCGGACCTACATGCAAAACATATTCTAGACTATAGCTATAGTTGATCATGTAATATTGTACTCTTGCTAGTTCTTTATTTTGTAACTAGCTTCATGATCATCTTTGTATGTATAGTTTGGGACGCCTTACTATTATATGTTTGATGATCATACATCTTGTAACTTATTGCTTGCTTGAGGCACCTAGGACTCTTGACCCAAGAATGACTCTTGGATTGTAGAGTAAAATCCGCACATGTCTAGACAGCCGTCACCGTATCTCGGAGTGTTAGTACTCTGATGTACGTAGCTGGCTTTGTCCGCCTCCGCTCTCCAGTATTCTTGTTTTAGGACGTGACAGTCTTCACGACTCGAAACATGCTTACTAAGGGGGTTTGAGTCTTTTTCCTTTTCTCTTCCGATTATTTTTCGTATAGAGCATTATATTTTAATTAAATTACTCGTAGAGAAATAAGGTTGAAAAAATTATGGGAGAGAACAAAACACCCTTGAAGTCCTTACCAAGGACATTTTGTTCTCTCATTTAAACAATTTTAATAAACTATCAAAAACGTCCTTAGTAGGGGACGTTTTCTCTTTTTTTTTAATAAATTTCTATCAGCTCATGTAATAACAAAACCAAAAAGAAAAAAAATTAAAATTTTATTTTAAGGAAAAATGCTCATAGCAAGACATTTTCAAATGTTTTTTTCTCTCTCCTAATGAATAAAGAAAAGTTGGTTAAAACGTCCCTACTAGGAGCATTTCTTTTCTTTTTTCTCTTTTCCAAACAATGCTTATTTTTTTTCATGAAGATGATGCTTAGAAGTAATAAATAAATTATAAAAAAAAATTTGAAAATGCATAGAGTATGGGCGTTTGAGATTTTATTTTTTATTTTTTTGTAATATGGTCTTCTATAATTTATTATTTGCAATATGATCCTTTAATCAAAATAGTGAGTAAAATTATTTTATTTATTAATTTTTTAATAATCTTTAGTCAAAAGATAAGAATAAATAAAAGTTGAAAACATAAAAAAAACAAATTTAATGGAAAACGTCTCTCCTAGCATTTCACACACAAAAAAAGAATTATTTTTTTTAAGATCCAAACAAACAAAAAATTGAAGCATTTTCACTAAATATATTTTATTAATTTTCACAAATTTAATGGAAAACGTCTGTCGTACTGCGTGACTATGCTAGACGCATCATGGATGCTATCTCATCCTATCAGGAAGGGGATCTCTACTAGAAGCAGAAAAGTTTAGGTCTCAAACTTGTTCTTGGGGGCTGTTTGGTTCGCGGAAGTAGAGCGAAGTAAAACTTTTGGATGTAGAGAGTTTGCGTACACATTGCGTACGCGCGTCATGCGTACACATATTTTATGAGTTCCTTCGTTTTGAATGGTTGTTGGAAATGAATTAAATAGTTAACTTTTTTTTAATTCTTTCTTTTGAATGATCGTTGAAAGTGGATTGCAAAAGTTTGATTGATGCTATATATTCAAGTGATATGAATTATTTACTGGCCGAAGGCAAAGACAGACTTCTCAGCAACAATGGCATCACTTTCACCTTCACTCTAAGAAAAGAAAATGTGGTTGTCCATATCCTGACATCACACTCTCTGGTCAATCTCATCCTGCACACATCCCATTCATGTCCCGACTTTTTGTAGAATAGGAAAAGAATAGCCGGCTGAGCTGGCCTATGAATCTGGTGCGCTTGAGGTACTGGCGCTCTAGCTAGTGCGAGGAACTGCTGCCTCGGCTGCTGGAAGTATCTTTGATGCTGCTGTTGAAAGTGAGGTCGCTTTGTTGGACCCGCACTACTGCTAGGTCTTGAAGGATCCCTCATACTCTTGGAGCCAAGCTGTAATGTCCCGCAACCGCACGGTGCATTACGCTGAGTCGGATTACATGAGGCAATGGTTGTTTATATTTTGATTTGTTGGATTTGGAAACAAGTATTGAGTTGAGTTAAATTTGGGAACATACGTAATGGCTTGAACACTTGGACTGGAACTTGGAAATCTCTACACTGTGGCATGCATAGAGTGTGCATCGTTTGGTTGGATATGATTTGTGGCTTGAGTTGGTTTTGCATTGGGTAATTGGAGCTTGAGTTGGATTTATATTTGGGCAATTGGAGCTTGAGTGGATCATCTTGGTTGGAACATCGAGGCACTTCGGACGGGCGAGCGAGCGTGCATCCGTGCACAAGTATCAGTTAGGCGCTTTGTCAAGCAAAGCGTGTAGTTGTGGTTCGAAATCGGACAACTGCATCGTTGAGGGCATTGTGCCACTGTTGGGGCATTGTGCCACAGAATTTTCTGTAGAGGGGTGTTGCACCAATTGGAACATTGTGTCGAAGCGGCATAGTGCCTATGGGGATAACTTGAGATGGTGCCTTGGAATATAGTTGGAGAATAATATTGATACGACCAGGCAGGCTAGCTACTCAACGGTGCCGGTAGAACGATACAACCAGGTGGGCTAGCTACTCAGCGCTGGATCGGGTAGAACTGCAGTTGATTAGTCCTTTATGGCTTGGCCAGTGACTTCATATAGATAAGAGTTGGTTTGCTTTGCTTTGCTTTGGTTTGGTTTGTACTTTTCGTGTAGGCGACAGCCATCTTGTCTCGGGCAAGAGTGTGCATATCGATGATTGGATTAGTAAGGCTTAGATTATGGCATAGTTTGAGGATGGATATAGAGGCTTGGTGTCACGACCCGCACCCGGTATAGGGGCACGAGTGCGTGGGTATGTCCAGCCTACGCCGCAGCATCGGCGGTAGAACGTTGTCTAGGTCACAATAAATACTGAACTTAACTCACAACATGTCAATGATATCAACTCCAATAAGGAGGATAATAAAATAACATCTCACAATATCTCATAAATGTATACTCAATCACAAAACTATAAGAATATAAATGGCACGATAAAAGATAAGAAATGATGACATAAGTCAAACACAATGTCTCAATAGAGATAAACTACAGTCTAGCTGTCCAACATAAAGTCTCCACAAGTCTCAACATAAACTAAGAATAAGTCTAAACAAACTCAATTAACCTCAAATAAGTCTCAATGCATAAGATAAATACTGTCTAAACAGCTGCATGTAGTATCTCCTCTAAGAACTCTGGTGTGTAGTCTACATCTATACCCGGTCCATAATGTGTCGGACACCAGTCCTCTAAGTCGCAGTTTGGAAAAATATTTTTCAGTCAGGATGGAGCAAAGTACATCTCTAACAGCAGTTCTACATCAATGATATAAACTATGTAGCAGTAAATAGATGAAAATATACAAAATGCATATACATGTACAAGAGATACACAATAAAGGAAATACTGAAAATAAATACAAGAATAACAATATGTCAATGAACAAGAATACTAATGACTAAGTGTGTGAGTACTAGCTTTAACATGTGATCGGCTTGGGAACTTGTACACGAATACTGGCCTGGCTAGTCATACGTACAGTGTATGACCAACACTAACATGTGAATAAGACTTGTACATGAAGGGTATGATCACATATCTACACTAAAATACTCTCCACCCCCGACTGGTATAGTAGATCCAACCATAGTACGCTATGGCACGGGATTCTCTAGGAAGGTAGCAAGTCTCCCCGAGAATGAGTGTCTGTACATGCACAAGATAACCAATGAAACATGACTTATACAAAATACACCATATACAAGGAATAATATCTCATGACGAGATCCGGATATACCAATCTGTGTAACCCCCGTGTCAAGAAATATGGATATTTATACTAGATATAATGAACATAGAGGATATCATAAATAAGAAACTATCAGAGAATGTACTCGCCTGGGGTCCTTAGATAGCATACACAAATCAAAATACACTGGACTCAGGGCCTACGCTAGGGGTGTTAATCATCTAACAGGGTCAAGTGTGCGTTTAGCTGTATGGGTGTCACGTTTGCAAATGTTGTGCATAGTCAGACAGTCGACTACACATGTCTTGCCAGTACGTCAGTGTACACAAGGCAGACAGATCAAAACTCTCAGGGTCACATGGTCAATACGGGATATCCGTAATTAACACTAGGGTCATATAGTATATATATACAGTCAAATATAGACACGGGATACCTACTACTAACATTTATGGCCACACCGCATAAATACATATATATAGTCATAACTAGCATAGCATTTAATTACCATATAGTATATATACACCTACTTAATATATATACATATATATACCAAGTTGAAGAATATCTACACACTAAACACACACACACACACACATATATATATATATATATATATATATATATATATATATATATATATATATATATATATATATATATATATATATATATATATGTACCAAATTGAGAAATGTATACATACTAATCATATATATATATATATATATATATATATATATATATATATATATATATATATATATATATACATATATACATATACCAAACTGAATGATATACGCATACGCGTACGTATACGTATACGAGATTGGTTTATTTGCAGGGTCTCATGAAATCGACATCTAATGAATTCATCAAGACACGACACGCTAAACCCTAACATCATTCACACACGCACATATATACAAAATAAAAAGGGAGGCAAGTCAAACATGTTCACGTGCACGAGATCGACGATGGCGACGATGATGACGATGACGACGATGTTGATGATGGTGATGATGACGACGATGATGATGGTGATGACGATGATTTAAGTGATGATGACGATGATGTTGATGATAGTTAAGGTGATGATGATGCTGAAGGCGACCAGGGATGGCCGGAGGAGCTCAGGCAGGTGGTTCAAAGGTGGGGCTGTGGTGGAGTTAATGGTGGTTGGAGGTGTCGACTGGATGCGGATGGGAGAGGCCGAGAAGATGAGGAAGAAGAGGGTGGTGGTGCTACGTTCAGTCGATTGTTGTCAGGAGTTCAGGCAAAGTCGAGGCGTTCAGCGGGGTGCTCGACGTTCAATCGGTCAGGGAAGGGCTCAGATGCAGTCGGGGGTGACTGGCGGTGACGGGACTGCTCGGCTGGGCATTTAGCGGGGTGCTCGATCGAGTCAGGCAAGAACAGCGGGGTGGTCGACTTCAGGCGAGTGGGGTTGGGTCAGTTGATGGTGGAGAAGGCCGAGGAAGATGAGGGTGGAGGAGGAGAACGGACTGTCGAGCTCTGGGAACGTCGGGGTGGCTGTGTCGAGTTATGGCATAAAGTCGGGTTCAGCTATGACGAGTCGACGAGGCTGACTGTAACACCCCATTCCGTTCAAGCGGACTGCCGTCTTAATCGGCAATCGTGCAGCTGTCCCGACCTGCTTTGCCTCGATCAAGAGGCAAAGATATCTAGACTTGTCCCTACAGGATCCGGCTTGGACTTTCAGAGGCTCGCTCAGACGTATTACTCTACCGAGGCGAATCATCGCTAAGGTGGGTGGCTACGGTGAACTTGTCTTTGCTTAGCCAGCACACATAAAACCTGGAATCATATATGCTAGTCGCTAGGTGAATCACCCCCTGCATGCTAATAAATCCAATGCACCTAGCTAAGAGAATAATCCTAACTCATATTGCTTGCTAGAACATGGAAATGAAATACTGCTTATACTCAGACCCTCGCATGCTAATTCCCTTAACGGTTTTAACTCTCGGCTTACCTTCGGGTCCGAGCAACGTGCCTGTTCATGTTCCTTAGAAACGCATGCTTGTCTGCTTGAATGTTACCGTATTTTCATCCAAACCCCGGGAGACTACTACGTAGTCGTTCCGTGCCTGAATGAACCCGCAAGTATTCGGGACCGTTAGGTCACCAAGGCAGTTCCCGATCCAGGGGACTGTATCATGCCAAGTAAAAGAATCATGTTCCTGTGGCAAGACTCATTCAGGTATTTGGATCTCCCTGCAAGTCTCCCTCGTGTGCGGGCTTACAGCAGCCCAGGAGACTGTGCATATCCAATAGCTAAATGATCTCGTGTGCTCGTGTGTAAATTAACAATCGTGTTCGATCATGGACAACTTGTGCACAAGGATATAAGTTCTGCGGACGGTGCTGGGCACTGGCACCGATCCGATCCGGGCAGACTTCGTGTTTATAGTCAATCGTGTGCGGACTGGGTAACTTGCAACGCATCGTGTTTTATGAGCTCCTCGTGTTTTCTCGTTGCATGTTATTCACGTCCTTGACTAGTCCATTATGGCATCAGCCAGTGATCATCGTGTGTATATGCTTGCAATGCCTCGTGTGATTATCGTGTGAATATGGCTTACAATGCATCATGTGTTTATCGTGTGTATTTAACCTGTTGCGTGCTTGCCTGTGAAACAAAAGATAACAAGTCATCCTCGCTTAGCGGCTATCCGCGTGCGAGTTATTGCATAGCATCAATGAATAACTTAATACCTGAACGATCATGTTATAAGAACCCTCCTGTCTGCATATGCTATGCCTCCTGAATGTTTATACTTACCGTGCTTGAATTAATCATGTTTGCCTTGGACAGGGAAGGAAATGGTAAGTTGGTAAGTTTCGCCGTGTTTCCTCTAACATCGCATGGCGCACTGCCCGACACGATAAGCTATGCAATGTTTGCATGAAACTGATCCTAAGGCAACTAGAAAGACAACTTAATAGTTGTGCACAGAACCTGTACTACGTGTTTGGATTTGTCGAGCGGGCGAGTAGCTTCCCCACCAGTGCATTCAATGTACTGATAATCCACCAGTTTGTATGCAGGGTGCGGGAGAACCTCGTGCGGTGCGGACGCCTCCTTCGCGCGTGCTAAGGCCAGGAGTTCCCTCTGAAGCCTTGCAACGGTGCGTCCGGGACTAAAGCGCTTATACAAGACATAAGTTGTGAACATCGCCTGACCATCGCCTGTACATTCATTCCACAGTTGTAGCCACTTGGCACGCTTTTACTGTTTCAGAGAGAGAGGCTTGAGCGACTTGTAATCTCGGCTATACGTCGCCTGTAACACATGTTTCATATCAATAAAGAGATTACTTTACTTGTTTCAATGCTTTTGCTATATTGTCGACTCAGTGAACCTGTTACCGATCGCCTATGCGTTCATGACTCCGCTGCACTCGGACAATCTGTGCGACTCTGTGGCTTAGAACTCTTGCCGCCAGCCAATGAACCATGGCCTTGTACGGGCGTGGATCACGCTCGTGCGGCATCACGCCCGGATGGGTTAAGCGATCGTTCCGCGGGAGCGCTGGCGAGGGTGATTCCCGCCTAGCGGGAACGGTCGATTGCCTGCGGGAGATCGGGGCATGACAGGTTGGTATCAGAGCCTGGCTTCTACGCCTTTGTCCTCAATTCGATATCTCTGTTTCAAAAGCTCGTTCGTGGGTTATGTGCACGCTCTCTCTCAATGCCTCGATGGAATATTCCAACAATAAGTCTAAATACTTTCAAAATGTGTTTTAAATGATATGCTTGCTTGTCTGGTTGTATGCTGCGAGTGGCCTTTGAGCCAACCTATGCGAACCCTTGAGAGTATCGCTAGTAGCTTGTCCGATTTTCACTAATCCTAAGTTTGGTTGAATGCATCTATTCGAGGGATGCCTTGAACTAGTGCACCATCCAAGACTTAAGAAAAAGGTGAAACTCGAGTGCTAAGACTTCGCTATCACTGAGCTGGTTGACGTGTTCACGCTAGAGGGTACCTTCGAAAGTACGCACGATCCAGTCTAAGCGATATGCTGATTTTGAAGCTTGTGCAAGTGAATATCCAAATGAAACAAGTATAAACGACTTGTCTAGGATTGCCTCAACCCTAAATTTCTGCTTGCCCTTAGTAAGTCTCGAGGACGAGACTTTTTCTAAGTTGGGTAGGATGTAACACCCTATTCCGTTCAAGCGGACTGCCGTCTCAATCGGCAATCGTGCAGCTGTCCCGACCTGCTTTGCCTCGATCAAGAGGCAAAGATATCCAGACTTGTCCCTATAGGATCCGGCTTGGACTTTCAGAGGCTCGCTCAGACGTATTACTCTACCGAGGCGAATCATCGCTAAGGTGGGTGGCTACGGTGAACTTGTCTTTGCTTAGCCAGCACACATAAAACCTGGAATCATATATGCTAGTCGCTAGGTGAATCACCCCCTGCATGCTAATAAATCCAATGCACCTAGCTAAGGGAATAATCCTAACTCATATTGCTTGCTAGAACATGGAAATGAAATACTGCTTATACTCAGACCCTCGCATGCTAATTCCCTTAACGGTTTCAACTCTCGGCTTACCTTCGGGTCCGAGCAACGTGCCTGTTCATGTTCCTTAGAAACGCATGCTTGTCTGCTTGAATGTTACCGTATTTTCATCCAAACCCCGGGAGACTACTACGTAGTCGTTCCGTGCCTGAATGAACCCGCAAGTATTCGGGACCGTTAGGTCACCAAGGCAGTTCCCGATCCAGGGGACTGTATCATGCCAAGTAAAAGAATCATGTTCCTGTGGCAAGACTCATTCAGGTATTTGGATCTTCCTGCAAGTCTCCCTCGTGTGCGGGCTTACAGCAGCCCAGGAGACTGTGCATATCCAATAGCTAAATGAATCTCGTGTGCTCGTGTGTAAATTAACAATCGTGTTCGATCATGGACAACTTGTGCACAAGGATATAAGTTCTGCGGATGGTGCTGGGGCACTGGCACCGATCCGATCCGGGCAGACTTCGTGTTTATAGTCAATCGTGTGCGGACTGGGTAACTTGCAACGCATCGTGTTTTATGAGCTCCTCGTGTTTTCTCGTTGCATGTTATTCACGTCCTTGACTAGTCCATTATGGCATCAGCCAGTGATCATCGTGTGTATATGCTTGCAATGCCTCGTGTGATTATCGTGTGAATATGGCTTGCAATGCATCGTGTGTTTATCGTGTGTATTTAACCTGTTGCGTGCTTGCCTGTGAAACAAAAGATAACAAGTCATCCTCGCTTAGCGGCTATCCGCGTGCGAGTCATTGCATAGCATCAATAAATAACTTAACACCTGAACGATCATGTTATAAGAACCCTCATGTCTGCATATGCTATGCCTCCTGAATGTTTATACTTACCGTGCTTGAATTAATCATGTTTGCCTTGGACAGGGAAGGAAATGGTAAGTTGGTAAGTCTCGTCGTGTTTCCTCTAACATCGCATGGCCTACTGTCCGACACGATAAGCTATACAATGTTTGCATGAAACTGATCCTAAGGCAACTAGAAAGACAACTTAATAGTTGTGCACGGAACCTGTACTACGTGTTTGGATTTGTCGAGCGGGCGAGTAGCTTCCCCACCAGTGCATTCAATGTACTGATAATCCACCAGTTTGTATGCAGGGTACGGGAGAACCTCGTACGGTACGGACGCCTCCTTCGTGCGTGCTAAGGCCAGGAGTTCCCTCTGAAGCCTTGCAACGGTGCGTCCGGGACTGAAGCGCTTATACAAGACATAAGTTATGAATATCGCCTGACCATCGCCTGTACATTCATTCCACAATTGTAGCCACTTGGCACGCTTTTACTGTTTCAGAGAGAGAGACTTGAGCGACTTGTAATCTCGGCTATACGCCGCCTGTAATACATGTTTCATATCAATAAAGAGATTACTTTACTTGTTTCGATGCTTTCGCTATATTGTCGACTCAGTGAACCTGTTACCGATCGCCTATGCGTTCATGACTCCGCTGCACTCGGACAATCTGTGCGACTCTGTGGCTTAGAACTCTTGTCGCCAGCCAATAAACCATGGCCTTGTACGGGCGTGGATCACGCTCATACGGCATCACGCCCGGATGGGTTAAGCGATCGTTCCGCGGGAGCACTGGCGAGGGTGATTCCCGCCTAGCGGGAACGGTCGATTGCCTGCGGGAGATCGGGGCGTGACACTGATGGGGATGACGGAGAAGATGATGGGAACGGTGCCTGTCGCGTGGATCTAGCGGGGATATGGGTTCAGGCGAGTCTCATGGGGAGGTCGGCAGGCGGGCTCAGGCGAGGGGCTGGCTCCGGTCGGTTGGACAAGAAGGGGTGGCCGGACGGGCTGGCGAGGTGGGGAGGAAGGTGATGAATAGTAGAGGGGATGGTTTAGGGTTTGATTTGTTATGTGGGTTTGAGGGATGGTGGTGATGTTGAAATTAATAATGGAGGAGTTGGTTTTGCATGTAGGAGAAGATGATGTTGACAAGCTAGGGATTAGGGCCGGCCAAGTACATCTTGGGATGGGGTTTGCATTGGGAGAGGGGTTAGGATATATATATATATATATATATATATATATATATATATATATATATATATATATATATATATATATAATGGTGAGGGTGTTGTGTGGTGAGGATGGCTCCATTTAAAATGGAAGGCCTAGATTAATCATGAAGGGTGGTGTACAACCAAAAAGATGAGAGAGGAAGAGGGTTGAACCGGTCAAAGGGAGGAGGGTTAATTTCTTCATGGGTCTTGACCAATAGGATGGTGACACATCATTGTAATTTTGTAATTAAGTCCCCAACAATTGGAAAATTGTATAGAAAGTGGGTTTTTGGATTTAATGAGGGAAAATACCATGTTTGGTGTGATGTATTAGATAAAAATGATGTTTGGTGTTGAGTATGAAGCTTGAGGGTGTAAATAGGGATTTGGTTTGGTGTTGGGTCTAGTTTTGGGTCAAGTTGGGTCCTTACATCAATTTAATTAAAATTAAATATAAATGGTGTTCTAAAATTAGTTAGAAGTACATGGGATTAAAATTAGGTGGGACGCAAATATCATGGACATAGAAGACTCATAATAGAATATTATCATAATTTGGGTTGTACAAAATGGGTCGATTGTGTCTCCAATTTCGATTGGAACGCACAATGATACAAAGTTGGATTTATTCAGAATTAAAATAAATGTTTGCGACGAATATTGTGCGACTAAAATATAGCACAAGAGAGCATATTCATGAGTTACACAAAGGTCAGAAAAGAAGGCAGACATGTCTAGGACAAAGGTATAAAATTTGTTGGAAGGCAAAAGCTAGGGTAGCGCTCCAAATATCGAAGCAACGGTAAGGCGCAACAATTAAATAAAATCACAATAATTAATTATAACCCTAAATAATTAATCCTAAAATTATAAATTAAATCCATAACACTATATTTCGGTCAGGGCTCCATCTAGTGGGCTTCTAGGTCTAGTCTACTAACTCAAACATTAATGAACACTATATATAATACACACATATATATACACATATCATGCAATTATTTAAAATAAATACACACAATACCTATAATATATAAAATGAAAAAAATACTCCTATTTTCAGGATGTGGTAGTGACACATGGATTATGATTTGATAGGTTCACGTGTTGCTTGGGTTTGAGTAGAACGGTTTGCATGCTAGTTTTCTTTTGAGTTGGATATATCTGTTTGTACATTTGCTTGAGTTGAATGCTTGCATGTTTAACTTGCTTTATAGTTTTTCTTAACATGTCATACCTCTGCCATAAAATGAATCTAGGATTCAAGTAGAAAGATCACCATATAACTATTTGCATTTAGTATCTACTTAGTGTCGGTTTAGACGAGTAGGTTACCCCGCTCACCAGTACAGTTGTGTACTGACCTGGGTTTATGGGCTTTATTTCAGGTACGTAGGTGTAGTAGTGCTGCTTGGATATACGGGACATGATATATAAATGGTAAGTACCTTTGTGGGCAAGAGAAAGAGCTAGAGTGTTGCATCGCCTTTGTGGAAAAAAATTTCGTGACATTTTTATTTAGACCCTATCGAGAGCTTCGCTGCATATACTCTGATGTGTGTTTGGTACACAATACTTGACTTTCACTGTAACTTGGTTATTTTGATGATAACTTTGACGTTTGACATCATCGCCTTGTGCGAGCGCAACTCCAGGCTCGCATCGAATCACTTTCCGATGAGAACGATTGTCCTGCGGGAGCACTGCAATATGGTGATTCACGCTCAGCAGGGATGATCGAGCATGCGGAAGATTGGAGCATGACACAAGCTCCAAATTATCCTTCGCCTGTTGTGTCTGCACTAGGATCTCCTCAAATATAATGGTGCGATGTCCGTTAGTATGTGCCTTCCCCCAAGCTGCTTGTTTGATCGAATATTTTCTTGATTCATGTGACACAATGTATAAATAGTAATTGGACTCGAATATTGTATCTGTGTTGATACCCTATTGTCTGATTATGGTTCATGTTTTAATGTGCGCTGAGGTGCAACACATCATATCACGTGTTAAGAGATTATATTTGGGTTGTACATCGAGAATGCCTCCAAATCCCTGAACCCGTGATATTATATATGTACATTGTTTCCCCAATACAGGCATAATAAGCGAGTCAACTACCAAAACGTGGCTAGGATATTGATTGTATGAATATTGCATGCACGCTCGGGTGAATCCAGATTTGACTTTCATGGATTCTTATCTAGCGTACATGTAATTTATACAACATCTTAAGGGAAATTCTCATGTGACCACGCCTTGAGATTTCAAGCACAACATATGGATAATTAGGTAACTAAAAGTGGTAGTAACATTTAGAGAGAACGGTATCCCGAGATCATACCAACGAACCTTTCCACAGAGATTCATTCGAAGTGCGATATGGGATGGCCACCACAGATACTGTATATCATCTGCCTTAGTAGAGTGCAATATCTGCTTATTATTATTATTACCGAGCCACCGTTTCAATATAGGAACACTGGCACCGCTAATACCGTATTTTTAGTGTAGTGGCCCTACGAGGGACTGATGCATCCTGCAAGTGCCTATTTTATTATATTGGTTCGGTTAGCTCATGTTCTACACTAGCATGATCTGAGGATACTTATTATGCATTATTCTGAGATAACCTCAGACTCCAAAAAATAGCAACCCGTACAAATGATTGCCTATTTAGGAACAAATGGATTTTGTTGTGATTGTATTATTCAGCTAGTAGGGTTGGACATTAGCACTAGGATATGCTATAGACCTAAGTTACGACACTGAACCTATGTATTATTATATATTTTACCTTGGGTTTTTGTTTTTCCTTTTTGTCCTTCCTTTGTGGTACTTGTAATTTGGGGTCTAACCCTACTAGTTTTCATGGCCAGGTTTCCAGCCAGCACTTGAGGATCCAGCGTTCTTTTTCCAAACTCATGGCGCGTACTAGGAATATGGTCGTAGGGGGATAGCGAGTGAATTTTCTTCTTCCCTGCTAGTCTTGCATATTTACTTCTTTTGGCGTTTAGCCACCGGAACCTGTTAGCCGGCTCATCTGGATATTAATTTTTCTTACATTAATATATTAAATCATACTGTAACTGATCACTGTCATGTACTTATGTTACTCTTTTAGCTTCTTATTTTGCACAACTAAACTCCATAATATTTTAAGAAAGCGTTTGGGACGCCTTATTGCTTATCATATATGCTCTATGCTTACTGTTTCTTGTTTGAATGATTGAGACATATAAGTTCTTGACCATAGGAGAATTGATTGTACATACACCACCTTGTCTTATACAGCTGTGATTGTCGTACGACGTATAGTACCTTGTACAGGGTAGCTGGCCATGTTCGTCTCCATATTCCGGTACTGGGGCGTGACAGAAGCACCAGAATCAAATAAAGCATGAGTTAAAAAAGAATCAAGATAGACTGACTTGAGATGACATCACCAACTGGATCCTCCTCCTCGACGGTCAAGGCAAAAGCTTGCCCCTGCTGCACACCTTTCTGTCTCGGAGCCTGCTTTAGACCATACAATCTCTTCCTTGCGACTGGCACAGATTCTAGAGAGGTTGCAAGTGGAGGCAACAAGGAGTATGATGTTCGAAATCACATTGACATGGTTCAGAACAGACTCGAGGATCTCAGCACCTGGATTTACTTGTGGAGATTTTAAGAAGTTTTTCAAGGCGATATTCTTTCCAGATGTGGCTCTAACTTCTCTAGAGAGCCAGTTTTAGTACCTCGTCCAGGGCAGCATGATGGCGGACGAGTACGCAACAGAGTACTGTAGATTGGGTCATTTTGTGGAGGGACATAATCCTGGGGGAAGGCCAACAAGTTCAGAAATGGTCTAAACAGGGAGATCAAATCCCATACTAGCGGACATCGCACCACTATATTTGAGGAGATCCTAGTGCAGACACAACAGGCGGAGGATGATTTGGAGCTTGTATTACGCCCCAATCTCCCGCAAGCTCGATCATCCCCCCTGAACGTGAATCACCATCTTGCAGCGCTCCCGTAGGATAATCGTTCTCATCGGGATGTGATATCGTGCGAGCCTGGAGTTGCGCTCGCACAAGGCGATGATGTCAAACATCAAAGTTATCATTAAAATGACCAAGTTGCAGCGAAAGTCAAGTATTGTGTACCAAGCACACATCTGAGTATACGCATCGAAGCTCTCGATATGGTCTAAATGAAAATGCCATGAAGAAATTTTTTACAAAGGCGATGCAACACTCTAGCTCTTTATCTTGCCCACAAAGGTACTTACCATTCATATATCATGTCCTGTATATCCAAGCAGCGCTACTACACCTGCGTACCTGAAATAATGCCCACAAATGTGGGTCAGTACAAAATTGTACTTGTGAATGGGGTAACCCACTCATCTAAACCCGCATTAAGTAGATAGTGAATGCAGACAGTTATATGGTGATCTTTCTACTTGAATCCTAGATTCATTTCATGGCAGAGGTATGACATGTTAAGAAAAACTGTAAAGCAGGTTAAACATGTAAGCATTCAACTCAAGCAAATGTACAAACAGATATATTCAACTCAAAATTCCTAGGTCTTCCCAGGAGGTCACCCATCCTAAGAAAGGTCACCCATCCTACGGAAGGTCACCCATCCTACGGAAAGTCACCCGTACTATATTACCAGGACTTCCTAGGTGGTCACCATCCAGTATTTGCAGGACTACGTATTTAAATAAGGATGGGTGACCACCTATCCTACTAGAGGACTTCCTCTGTGGTCACCCATCCTATTGGAGGTCACCCATCCTACTGGCGGTCACAGATCCTACATTCCCAGGACCATCCTAGGATGTGTGACCTCCCGTAGGATGGGTGAACTCCTGGGAAGTCCTGGGAATATAGGATGGGTGACCTCCTGTAGGATGGGTCACCTCCTAAGAAGTCTTGGGAATGTAAGATGGGTGACCTCCCGTAGGATGGGTGACCTCCCATAGGATGGGTGACCACATAGAAAGTCCTCCTGTAGGATTGGTGACCACATAGGAAGTCCTCTCATAAGATGGACGGCCAACTAGGAAGTCCTAGGAATTTAGGTGGTGACCTTCCATAGGATTGGTGACCTCTCATATTATCGGTGACCACCTAGGAAGTGCTGGAGATGTAGTATGGGTGACCTCCCATAGATTGGGTGACCACCTAGGAAGTCCTGGGAACGTATGATGGATGACCTCCCATATAATGGGTGACCATATAGGAAGTCCTGGAAATATTGGATGGGTGACCTCCCGTAGGATGGGTGACCTCCCATAGGATGTGTGACCACCTAGGAAGTCCTAAAAATGTATTATGGGTGACATACCGTAGGATGAGTGACCATCCATAGGAAGGGTGATCTCCTGGGAAGTCATGGGAATGTAGGATGTGTGACCTCCCATAGGATGGGTGACCTCCCATAAGATGGGTGACCACTTAGGAAGTCCTGGGAATGTAGGATGGGTTGCCATGCATAGGATGGGTGACCTTCCATGGGATGGGTGACCACCTAGAAAGTCCTAGAAATATTGGATGGGTGACCTCCCATCCAACATTTATAACAAAATAGTAGGCATTCTCAATGCCCTGCTTCATGACTTCAGACTGCCGCTGTTGGGCCTCGGTCTGGACCCTCCGTGCCTCCATCTTCTGCTGAAAGAGCGTAAACACCTACGTTGGATCAACTGCTGGTGGAGGTGGTAGCTCCTCTGAAGCTGTATGAACCGTCCTATGTAAAGTTGTGGGCACCGTCCTCTAGACTGGAGGTGGAGCACCCTCAAAATCTGCTGCAATAACGCCCACCTTGTAAAACCCCTAATTCTGAAAACCGTATTAATTATTTCATTTATTTATAATATTTATGAGCTAAATATAGGAAGTAGATTTTTATTTAATTTGAGGTGTTTGTACATTTAGGGTATTTATGAAGCCCTTATAAATTTTTCCTAATTTATTCCATGTAAGAGACCCTTTTGACAGTTGCTATCTTAATGGTATGCACCAATATAATTTTTAGAATTTTATATATATATATATATATATATATATATATATATATATATATATATATATATATAAAAGAATTTTCCTATTGGATCTCAACCGAAACCCAAACCCTCTATCCTAAACCCACTACCCGTTTAGCCCCTACTCGGACCCGTTAGGAGAAGAAAATATCACCAGCAGCAGTAGCAAAAATCAACTTTTCTTTCCCTTTTACGCGCGTGTGAGCTGACTTACCCCACCGCCTCTTATATCTATTATTACTAAACTCTCCTCAACCAAAACCAAAACAAAGAAAGAGGGAAGCAGCAGCAACAGTGGTTTTTGAGACCACTAAAATTTCCCCACCGCCTCTTTATCTTTATATATTACAAACTCTTCCAAACCCTAACCCCACTTCTTCCTCCAAACATAACACCGTATTGGATGCTTGCACTATACAGAACTCTTGCTCGACAAGTATACCTTGCCATTGTACTAATATTTACATTCTATATGATGTATGCATAATTTATTTCTGCTTATTTAGTTCATTTATTTTAACTGCTATATAAATTGTGCGTCCAAGGAAACTTGGGTGCAACGACGGTGTCGTCGTATTCTGTTTTTATTTATGTATATGTATTGGACCTACTTTATGAGACCACCCTATTATTATGAGTTATTTTATGTTTCATTGGCCATGACACCATTTTTACACGAGTGTGAGTCACATGTAGGACACGGACTTGCGTATTCGGCTGGCCATTGGTACGTACAGGTTGTGCGACGGATAGGGATAACTGCCGATAGAAACTTTGTATGCTAGTAGACCTGGTAGTTATTTAGAGGTTTTATCGTGTCATGGATATGGCATGCTTAGAGCATGGGGTGGGGAGAACAATAAGTAAGACATTTGGAGAGAAACGGGTGGTGATGACCACTATATATTATATTATCAGGCGGCCTATATCGTTCAAAAGACGACATACTTTGTAGGCCGCTGATTCCCCGAGAGAATCATGCCAATCCCATTTTGGCCAGATAGCCCACGTATTGGAAAGTTGTTCTCAAACTGCATTCACTTAGACGGTTAGGCGACCCGTTGGATGTTTACTTTTCAGTACTTATTGGCATGTTATTATGTATCTTGTTACGTCCCTATGAGGACCTGGTCCCTTTCTAGATATGGACGAGCAGGAGTATCTGCAAGAGTACGAACCTGGACCTGACGCTACTTACCCGATGGAGGAGGCCTTGCCTTCGGAGTATCTGTGATTTTATTACCGCTATTTAGAGATGCTTGTTGCTACTTCAGTATAGTCATTTTGTAGTGGATTTGTTTCCATCCGACTATCAGACTTGATACTCATCTTTGATATTCAGATATTATTCAGCTCTTTATTCCTATTTATTATTTGTGCTGTGGATGAGATATAGATTGTGTGTGACTTGTTGTGACAGTATATTACCACTGGTGGATTGAATATTCATGTACAACGTACGTGTGTATATGGTTTCCATATTTTGGAGTTCGTATATATATGGCTGGGCGTGTTACGTATTCCTAGTCCTACGTATTTTGGGACTGGGGCGTGACATATTTTTGGTGGTGGCCCATGCAGGTCTAAGAATATATTGTCTTGGTTACGTAACTGTACCAAACAAGCCTACGTATAGGAATAGAGTATAAGGATCTCATCCATACTTGACTAAAACCTCATTCTTCCTTTCAACCATCCTATGTTTGGATAAACAAAGTTTTACGCCAAAAACCCTTTTTTCTGTGACCAGACCCTTTACCCTTGTTAGCGTAAAAGGCCAAACTATAAAGAAGATTGACTCCTTTACGCTGCGGTTATGATAACTGCTACCCACGTTCAATTCGCGTATGACACGTATCCCTTTATAAGATCATGGCATGCAAGCCACATAGGTAACTGCCCCTGCGTAAACTTGATGATTCATGATTAATAGATAACCAGCATAAAGTAGCCTGATTTGGCGTAAAATGTAAGGATGGTGAAGAGAGCATATTAGCCACAGTCTTAGCTTTCCCAGTCATGACCAATCTCGTGCATTAAATGCAGAAATATGCCTCAAGCCCTGTGCAAGAAACAACTTTTTGATGTGGTAACTAATTTTGTCTTATTTTGAGCGTAAAAACTCATTTCTGTAGGCAGCGTATTCAGAAGACTCCATTTTCTTCCTTTTGGATGCGTAAAAATGACTTGTATCAAATATGTCACTAAACGACAACCTGGATCTCTGTGCAAAATCATCATCACAACCGTCCTCTCGATCATCGTGCAGTACCTTTGTCAGATGTCAGGTTCACTGATTTGTCTGACAAATTTATCCGAGGAATACGAAGAGTTCCTCGTACAAACTTAACGCTGCAACGTATTTCAGATGTTTACGCAGACTTTACGCACGCAGATTTTATGCGTAGACTTTTTACGCATATTTTACGTGCAGACTTTTTACGCAGACTTTACGCACACAGATTTTACGGGCAGACTTTTACCCAGACAGCTTTGAAGTCTTACTTTACGCCGACAGTTTTGAATCTCTACTTTACGCCAAACTTCCTTGAATCTCTGTTTTACACGGACAACTTAGCAACCTGTTTTACGCAAGCCCTGTTTTACGCAAGGAGGGACTTCATGTATGTTGGAGGTTTTGACTGTAAAATACGCGACAATTCTCCATCATATTTTATGATTTTACATTCTATTTAATACTTGCATCCTGTTTGATCCTTGTACTTCTTCTAAACGTTGTGTACATCGCCTACAGAGAGATGGATATGCAGAATGGATGTACTGTCGTCGATGGTGACACAACTCCTGGAGTCAATGGTCAGACTCAAGGAGGGACCTCAATAATTCCTAGACTTCCGGGACCAGATGGACAGATTCACAATCCAGTTCTATCTGATCTTCCCGTTCCACCTAATGGGAACCTTCCAGTCTCATCGACACCGCAGGATGGCCAGGCACAACTGTTCTAATTCTTTCAGATGATGATGCAGGAACAGAGGCAGCAAGAATCCGAGAAGAGGCAAGAATTTCTGGCAACACTTGAGAGGATGGCTGCACAGGCTACTGTACCAGCTCAAGCATTAGCTCCAGTACCTCGAGCTAGAGTTGGTTCAGTAAAGGACTTTGTACATATGGGTCCGAAGCCGTATAAAGGCATTGAGAGCCCAGAGGAAAACACCAACTGGATCACTCACACTCGAAAGTTATTAGAAGCATCGCAGCTACCTACAGAGCTGTGGATGACGGGTGTAAGGGCGCTTCTAGATGGTAATGCTCATCACTGGTGGGAATCTATGGAGCGCCAGTTGGGAACATACCAGACTTGGGAGCAGTTCTTGGAGTGCTTTGAAATGAAGTACTTTTCGGACACCGTCATAGATGCATTGTACGATCAGTTTCTTCACCTGGAGCGGGGGAACAAAACAATGGACCAGTATGATGCCGAGTTTAGTCGCCTTAGCAAATATGGCGCTTCCCTGATACCAGATGACTTGGCCAAGGCTAAGAGATTTCATCGCGGACTAACTCAGGAGCTCCAACATTACACCAACTCACAGTCCCAGATCTCTTATGCCGAGTTACTGACAGAAGCCAGATTACAAGAAACCATCAGCAAAGGAAAGGAAGGTCAGCTGAGGACACAACAATGACCGGTAAGGATACAACAAGGAGGATCTATCAGACGTCCTTTAGCTCAGCAATAGCAGTACCAACACAAAGCAGGACTGTACCAGATTCCAGAGAAGCCCCAATGTAATTATTGTGGGAGGCGCGGGCACATCTCAAAAGACTGTTGGACCCGTTTGGGACAGTGTATGATATGTGGATCCGGACAACACCTGGCGAGAAATTATCCAATACAGCAGACACTTCCACCGTCAGTACAGAGACTAGCGCCTCCAGCGCCGAAGTCAGCACAACAAATAACTAGACCTGGAGCCCCTCGACCTCCAGCAGCAGAAGGATTTCAGCAAGGACAACCGCTACCTATACAGGTGGATCAGTTCGCGAGGGCCAGACAGGGACAACCACAGAGGAACGGACAAGATTTTGCATTGGAAGTGGATAACATGGATCAGGAGATTGATGTCATAGCAGGTATCACTCTTGCTTTTACTTTTCCTGCTGTGACATTGTTTGATACGGGAGCCACCCACTCATTCATATCATCTAGTTTTATTGCCAAATACAACATTGCCTCCACATCTTTACCTAGTTGTATTAAAATTCTTACCGGAGGAGGAGTTGTACCTGTTAGTAGAAATTGTAGATCGTGTCCTATAGTGATACGTGGCAGAAAGATGAATGCCCGACTCTTAGTCCTTCCTATGCCAACTTTTGATATTGTACTTGGAATGGACTAGCTGAGCAAGTACCATGCTTTCTTCGATTGCTTTGGAGGAAGCATCCTTTTCAAAGTACCAGGCCAGCCTGAACTTGAGTTTGTACGAGGATCCATAGAAATCATTGATGGTATGCAGCTCGTAATGGACGATGTTATCTATCATTCCATTATTTCAGAATTCCAAGATGTCTTTCCAGAAGAATTTCCAGGCCTACCCCCAAATAGAGGCATAGAATTCTCAATTGAATTAACACCGGGAGCAGCACCCATAGTATCACATGTTTATAGACTGGCAAAGAAGGAGATAGATGAATTGAAGACACAGTTGAAAGAACTAGAAAAGAAATGTTTTATCCGACCGAGTGCATCACCCTGGGGAGCACCAGTATTGTTTGTACCAAAGAAGGATGGGTCAGTGCGTATCTGCATTGACTACAGAGCCTTGAATGCAGTAACAGTAAAGAATAAATATCCACTGCCATGCATTGATGACCCATTTGATCAGCTTAGTGGAGCCAAGATGTTCTCAAAGATAGATTTAAGATCGGGATATCATCAGGTAAAAGTACGAAAGGAGGACATCCCGAAGACCATATTCCGGACAAGATATGGGCACTACGAGTTCTTGGTCATGCCATTTAGATTGACCAATGCTCCAGCTATCTTTATGGACTTAATAAATCGAGTCTTAATCAGTATTTGGACCAGTTCGTGGTCATCTTCATAGATAATATACTTGTCTATTCAAGGAGCCACGAGGAGCACGAGAAGCACCTGCGGATTATTCTAGAGACCTTGAGGAGAGAGCAGTTATATGCAAAGCTCAGTAAATATAAGTTCTTCTTGGACAGAGTCTCATTTCTTGGACATGTTGTTATAAGAGATGGTATTTCTGTTGATCCAGAAAAGATCTCGGCAGTCGAGACATGGCCTGTTCCTAAATCAGCAACAGAGGTGAGAAGTTTCCTTGGACTTGCGGGATATTAGCGACGGTTCATGGAGAACTTCTCAAGGATAGCAACACCTATGACTCGTTTGACTTGCAAGGATCAAGAGTTCATATGGACCAACGAGTGCCAAGCCGCTTTTGAAGAGTTGAAGAAGCGACTGACCACATCACAAATATTGACTATTCTATCAGGATCAGGAGGCTATGTGATCTACAATGACACATCAGGAAAAGGCCTGGGATGCGTATTGATGCAGCATGGCAAGGTGATTGCATATGCATCTAGACAGTTACGAGAACATGAGAAAAATTATCCAACTCATGACTTGGAACTTGCAGCCGTTGTATTTGCTCTGAAGCTATGGAGACATTACTTATATGGGGAACGAGTGAAAATCTATACAGACCACAAAAGCCTCAAGTATATCTTCACGCAAAAGGAGTTAAATATGAGGCAACGTCGATGGCTCGAATTGATGAAAGATTTCAAAATAGAGCTACATTATCACCTAGACAAGGCTAACGTTGTAGCAGACGCGTTGAGCCGGAAGCCAGCATCTTACTTCTTGACAGCACAGAGAGAATTATTGGATGACTTGCAAGAGCTTGGCATTGAAGTGATATTACCCGAAGCAGATGGGACATTAGCCAACTTGCAAGTACAATTATCACTAGTAGAGAGGATCAAGATAGCGTTGCCTACAGACACCAGATTCCGAAGATTGAAAGAAAGGACAGAGGCCAGAGAGCAGACAGGACTGCGCATCCATGATGATGGGATATTACGATGTGGTGATCGTCTTTATGTTCCAAATGGAAAGATTCGACAAGAGCTGATGACAGAAGCTCATAGTTCGATATATTCTATTCATCCTGGAGGCACCAAGATGTATCGTGATTTACGACAGCACTTTTGGTGGCATGGAATGAAAAGAGAGATAGCTCGCTTTGTAGCTAAATGTTTGGTATGTCAGCAAGTAAAAGCGGAGCACCAAAGAACAACAGGGTTATTGCAACCACTTTCGATTCCAGAGTGGAAGTGGGAGCACATCACTATGGATTTCATCACGGGTTTTCCCAAGAGTCCCAGTGGAAGAGATGCGGTATGGGTAATAGTGGACCGACTCACCAAGTCAGCCCATTTCTTGCCTTTTAGGGTTGGCCAATCTACAAAACTTTGGCTGACTTATATATGAGGCAAATCGTGAGATTGTACGGCATACCAATCAGCATTGTATCAGACAGGGATTCGCACTTTATATTGCACTTTTGGAGGAGCATGCAAGAGAGTCTTGGAACTCGTCTGAAGTTCAGTACATCTTATCACCCGCAGACAGATGGACAGTCTGAGCGTACTATTCAGACATTGGAAGATATGTTGAGGGCTTGTATGTTAGACTTTGGAGGATCATGGAAGGACCACCTACACCTTGTGGAATTTTCTTACAACAATAGCTATCAGGCAAGCATCCAGATGGCTCCGTTTGAAGCATTGTATGAAAAGAAGTGTAGGTCTCCTGTGTGTTGGAGTAACGTGGGAGAACGTCAGATTCTGGGACCAGAGTTAGTGGTCAACACCGTTGAGACAGTTAAGAAGATACAAGGACACTTGCGAGCAGCGCAAGACAGGCAGAAATAATGGGCATACCTTCATCGTCGTCCCTTGGAATTTAAAGAGGACGATCATGTCTTCTTGAGAATATCACCTACCAGAGGCACCATTCGATTCGGAGGACGAGGCAAGTTGAGTCCAAGGTATTTTGGACCATTTGACGTGCTAGAGAGAGTGGGAGAAGTGGCATATCGACTTGCGCTACCACCTTCACTTGAGGGAGTACATGACGTATTCTATGTGTCACAGCTCAGGCAATATGTGGCAGACAACAGTCATGTTCTCGACCATTCGAAGATCACTATTGGGCCGAGCTTGTCATATCAAGAGCAAACCGTGGGAATCCTCGATCGTCGAGAGAAAGTATTGAGGAACCAGTCTATTCCCTTGGTCCGTGTGGCATGGAAGCATGGCGCGCCAGGAGAATCTACTTGGGAGCGCGAGGACAACATGCGCAAACGTTTTCCGAACCTATTCGCAGACCAAGGTATAAATTTACTTTGTTAATTTATATCTTATCCCATCCTTGACTTTCTACCGTGACTTAGTCTTAATTTCGAGGACAATATTTTTATAAGTTGGGTAGAATGTAAAACCCCTAATTCTGAAAACCGTATTAATTATTTAATTTATTTATAATAGTTATGAGCTAAATAGAGGAAGTAGATTTTTATTTAATTTGAGGTGTTTGTACATTTAGGGGATTTATGGAGCCCTTATAAATTTTTGCTAATTTATTCCATGTAAGAGACCCTTTGGATAGTTGCTAGCTTAATGACATGCACCAATATAATTTTTAGAATTTTCTCTCTCTCTCTCTCTCTCTCTATATATATATATATATATATATATATATATATATATATATATATATATATTGAAAATAATTTTGCTATTGGATCTCAACCAAAACCTAAACCCTCTATCCTAAACCCACTACCCGTTTAGCCCCTACCCGGACCCGTTAGGAGAAGAAAATATCACTAGCAGCAGTAGCAAAAACCAACTTTTTTTTCCTTTTTACGCGCGTGTGAGGCGACTTATCCCACCGGCTCTTATATCTATTATTACTAAACTCTCCTCAACCAAAACCAAAACAAAGAAAGAGGGAAGCAACAGCAGCAGTGGTTTTTGAGACTACTAAAATTTCCCCACTGCCTCTTTATCTCTATATATATTATAAACTCTTCCAAACCCTAACCCCACTTCTTCCTCCAAACATAACATCGTATTGGACGCTTGCACTATACAGAACTCTTGCTCGGCAAGTATACCTTGCCATTGTACTAATATTTACATTCCATATGATGTATGTATAATTTATTTCTGCTTATTTAGTTTATTTATTTTAACTGCTATATAAATTGTGCGTCCAAGAAAACTTGGTGCAACGACGGTGTCGTCGTATTCTATTTTTATTTATGTATATGCATTGGACCTACTTTATGAGACCACCCCATTATTATGAGGCATTTTATGTTTCATTGGCCATGACACCATTCTTACACGAGTGTGAGTCACATGTAGGACACAAACTTGCGTATTCGGCTGGCCACTGGTACGTACAGGTCGTACGACGGATAGGGATAACTGCCGATAGAAACTTTGTATGCTAGTAGACCTGGCAGTTATTTAAAGATTTTATCGTGTCATGGATGTGGCATGCTTAGAGCATGGGGCGGGGAGAACAATAAGTAAGGCGTTTGGGCTCATTTGCACTTTTTCCTTGTTCGCCCGAATTCTCCGTCAGAGAAACGGGTGGTGATGACCACTATATATTATATTATCAGGCGGTCTCTGTCGTTCAAAAGATGACATGCTCTGTAGGCCCCTGATTCTTCGAGAGAATCATGCCAATCCCATTTTGGCCAGATAGCCCACGTGTTGAAAAGTTGTTCTCAAACTGCATTCACTTAGACAGTTAGGCGACCCGTTGGATGTTTACTTTTCAGTACTTATTGGCATGTTATTATGTATCTTGTTACGTCCCTCTGAGGACCTGGTCCCTTTCCAGATATGGACGAGCAGGAGTATCCGCAGGAGTACGAACCTGGACCTGACGCTACTTACCCGATGGAGGAGGCCTTGCCTTCGGAGTATCTGTGATTTTATTACCGCTGTTTAGAGATCCTTGTTGCTACTTCAGTATAGTCGTTTTGTAGTGGATTTGTTTCCATCCGACTATCAGACTTGATACTCATCTTTGATATTCAGATATTATTCAGCTCTTTATTCCTATTTATTATTTGTGATGTGGATGAGATATAGATTGTGTGTGACTTGTTGTGACAGTATATTACCACTGGTGGATTGAGTATTCATGTACAGCGTACGTGTGTATATGGTTTCCATATTTTGGAGTTCGTATACATACGGCTGGGCGTGTTACGTATTCCTAGTCCTACGTATTTTGGGTCTGGGACCTGACATATTTTTGGTGGTGGCCCATGCAGGTCCAAGAATATATTGTCTTTGTTACGTAACTGTACCAAACAAGCCTGCGTATAGGAATAGATTATAAGGATCTCATCCACACTTGACTAAAACCAGGTCGCTACCACCAGGTCGACTACCTCGGCACCCTCGGCGTCCGCCGCTCCTTCCTCCCCTCCTTCCTCCATCGCTACCACCAGGTCCTCCACTCCAGCGTCGTAGAAGACATGAATAATAACACAATGACAAAAAAAATAACATCACACGGGAAACCAAAAAAGAAAAAGAAAAAATGGAAGAACTATCAAAATTTGACATATATCTTGATTTTTAGGACTGTCAAAATTTTGACAGTCCTACCAATTGGAAGTACTGTCAAAATTTTGACAGTCCTAAAAATTTAACATATATTTTTAGGACTGCCAAACTTTTGACAGTCCTAAAAATATATGTTGAATTTTTAAGACTGTCAAAATTTTGACAGTCCTTCAATTGGTAGGACTGTCAAAATTTTGACAGTCCTAAACCATATTGGCCATTAAAGCCTTTTAGATGTCAGATCAAGAGGTTCCCTAGCCTAAACCAAATTTTAACCCACTATGGTTTAGGACTGTCAAAATTTTGACAGTCCTACCAATTGGAAGTACTGTCAAAATTTTGACCGTCCTAAAATTCAACATATAGTTTTAGGACTGTCAAACTTTTGACAGTCCTACCAATTGGAAGGACTGTCAAAATTTTGATATTCTTAAAAATATATGTTGAATTTTTAGGACTGTCAAAATTTTGACAGTCCTTCCAATTGGTAGGACTGTCAAAAGTTTGACAGTCTTTGACTTTGATTGTAACTCAGATATAAATGCAATACAGAAAATCTTACCAGCTGCTCCCTTCTAACGAAACTCTTTTTTGAAGATAATTTCAGTCCCATGATGTTATGCAACACAACCGGCAAGGTACATTTTTCTACTAAGCCAGTAGCCTTTAAGGTTATGGTAAGTCCTCTCTTTCCCATAATGCCTTTTTTGGGAGGGACATCCATAACAACTCAAACATTCGTATTTGGCTTTCTATTGAAAGTCGTACCCATGGAGCCTAATACGAACTTGTGTCCCATCCGAATTTTTTTTAGGACTGTCAAACTTTTGACAGTCCTACCAATTGGAAGGACTGTCAAAATTTTGACAGTCCTAAAAATTCAACATATATTTTTAGAATTGTCACAAAATATATGTTTAATTTTTAGGACTGTTAAAATTTTTAGGACTGTCAAAATTTTGAAAGTCCTCATAGCTTGTGGGACTGTCAAAATCCTGACAGTCCTAATTTTATATAAAATTTTCAGTGGGTTAAAATTAGGACTGTCAAAAATTTGACAGTCCACATAGCTTGTGGGACTGTCAAAATTATGACAGTCCTAACAATTTGTAGGACTGTCAAAATTTTGACAGTCCTGATTATAACAGTCCCGAATGAATTTTGGGAGTGACAAACTTGTAATTATCAATGATAAAAATTTGGACTAGCCCCAAGTAACTTTTAGGATGGCAAACTTGTATTTTTTGATAAATTTTCAATGGACTAGTTCCAAGTAAAATGTATAGTGCCCTTATCATTAGCCAAAATAAAACTTGTCCATCCTATAGAAAAATATTATTTTTCATAAAAAATAATATTTTTCTGAAAAATAATGGCAATCAAATACCAAATTAAGTTTTTTATTTTTTTTAAAATTTTATAAAAAAAAATTTAGAAAAATAATTCTATAAAAATAATTTATTTTTTATATATTTTTTATTTTGCAATCAAATGCAATAAAATCAACGGAAAATTTCACTCAGAGCATAATAGTTTAATATATTTCTAAAAAAAGCAACAAAGTTTCAAATTTTACCAATAAAGCATTAAAACGCCCTTTGGAAGGGCGTTTTACGCTTTTCCGTCGACCTACTTAACGGACGTTAAAAAAAAATAATAAAAAAAGTAAAACGCCCTTCCAAAGGGCGTTTTATGTTTTTAAAATATTTTAATTTCTCTCTCTCTCCTCTCTCCTCTCTCTTCTCTCTCTTCTCTCCTCTCTCCTCTCTCTTCTCTCTTCTCTCTCTCTCTCCACTCTCCTGTGTGAAAAGCTATAAAACAATTAAAAAATTCTATTCTGGATACCGTGTCCGATACAGTGACTGTGTCCGGGGTCCTCCAGGAACAACGTCGGTCATCGTCCCAAAAACGTCGGTCATCGTCGTGTCCTCGTGTCCTTGAGGTTCCAAAATCCTAACCCTAAGCTGGTCATCGTCCCAAAAACGTAAAACCTAACCCTAACCCTAATTCGGCCATAGTCATCGTGTCCTCATTTTGTGTCCTCGAGGTCGAGTCGAGGGAGAAGCTCGTAGCTCGAGGCGAGGGAGGAGTTGGGGGAGTCGAGTTCCCTCCGAGGCCGAGGCCGAGGCCGAGTCGAGTCCTCATCGTCGTGTCCTCAAGGTCGAATCGAGTCAGGGGGCGGCGATCTCGAGGTTCTCCTTGCGGAGGAACGCGGTTGACGAGCTGCTGGAGCTCGCGGAGCGCCACGTGCTTTCGGACATCGAACTCCTCCTCGTCGGAGGCCGGAAGCGACAGGCCGCCGCCTCCGCCGCCGAAGTCGTCGAAGGAGACGGAGGTCCTGGGGGTGAGCTCGAACGGGGTTCGGGACGATGGCGGAGTGAAGTCTCCTCCTCCCTCCATTGCTGCGGAATCTCGACGAGAGCCGAGAGCCGAGAGGGAGAGGGAGAGGGAGAGGGAGAGGAGAGGGAAAGAGGGAAAAGAGGAGAGCGGGGAGGGGAGAGGGGAGAGGAGAGAGGAGAGGGAAGCGGAGAGCTGAGAGGGAGAGAGGAGAGAGAATCTGCCCAAAAAAAAAAATATTATTTTAATAAAAAACGTCCTTAGGAAGGGCATTTTTTCTAGGAAAAACGTCCTTCCAAAGGGCGTTTTTTATTAAAATAATATTTTTTTTTTTTCCGGAAAGTGAGAGATGAGCGGAAATGATATAATATTAATAAAAAAATTATTAAAAAAAACAAAACGCCCTTCCAAAGGACGTTTTAGCTTTATTTAATATTATATATATATTTTTTTAACAGATAGATGAGAGGGAGAGGATAAAATATTAATAAAATTAATATAAGAGACAGGAGAGAGGAGAGAGGAGAGAAGAGAGAAGAGAGAAGAGAGAGGAGAGAGAAAAAATTAATATAAATTATAAAACGCCCTTTCGAAGGGCGTTTTCTATTATTTTATTTATAAATTTTTCTTTACTTTCTGCTCCGTTAACAGAGTTAAAATATATTGACGGAAAAGCGTAAAACGTCCTTCCAAAGGGCGTTTTAATACTTTTTTGGTAAATTTTGAAACTTTGTTACTTTTTTTAAAAATATATTAAACTATTATGCTCTCAGTGAAATTTTCCGTAAAATCAAACGTCACGTTTGGATTCTGTTTTTGCAAATTCTTCAACTATTTTCTCCAGACTAGCCGCAATATAGCACTACAGTGCTCTAGGGGCACATTTCTGAAGTAATATTGGACCCTGTTTGAGACCTTGCGTGTTGAGGGGCTGATGCGATGTTTTAAGTATTAATCTAATTGTGGTTGTCTGCCATAATTTGTGTGCAAACTAATAGAATAAGAGAGAGTGTTGTACTGGCAGTATTGATTCCTCTTTATTTAATAATGAGTTGACAAACGTCGAGCGAGTGGATGGATGGATGGATGCTTACCACTTTCAGTACTCAGATTCTCAGCAAACAACATAAGATAATTTGCAACAATAATGCTAAGTTTACTACCAAATACTTACAATCTTCTTAGGACCTTCTCATCCTCTGTTATGTAGGCTACATTCGACTCCACCTCTCTCCTAATGTATTAGAGTGGATAAAGTTTTTAATCTAAAATATTTCGAAGTATGATTGAGTATTTCTACATATAATAGAAATACCTCAATTTATTTGTATTATATATTCCTAAATATAATAGTAATATCTCAATGGATTTAGATTGGATATTCCTATCTATAAAAGGAATGCTAGTTGTGGATTTGAGTCTATATATAGATGTCTCTTGGCCCTAATATATATATCTCTCTCTAAAAAATATATATATATCAACAAGGAGAGAAAATGAGGCAAGAGTGCCATTGCAACATTGGAGAGGAGAAAGAAGGATTGGAGACTGTTTCGAAGAAGGAGATCAGTTTCGGATATTTTTTGTGGTCTTTCTTCTTCGTGCTTATAATTTATTTTCTGTTCCAAAAGAGTTGTGGTGATCTGTTTGGATCGGTGAGAAGTTTGTAAGGAGTCGGTGTATTTCTTATTCCAATAGTGGAGGTTTTTCAGGGTTGGACTCCGATCGTCCCGTAGTTTTTTCCGCAAGGATTTTTCAGTCAAAAATCTCTGTGTCTGCGATTTGTGTTTGGAATTTTTGGTTTGTACGTTTTGCTCGGTTCTCTCGCATGTACTCTTTGGTTTGGGGAACAGTTTTCGCACTTTCGTTCCCAACAAAGTGATATCAAAGTCAGGTTCTGGAATTTCAGAAGGGTGTCAGGAGTTGACAAGCAAACCAGGGAGGAGAGATGGACGCGAAGCCGGTGCGCATGGTAAACCTGAACGGTACCAACTATCATTACTGGAGGAGCAAGATGAAGGATCTGTTATTTGTCAAGAAGCTGCATCTGCCGGTATTTGCTTCTGAGAGGCCCAGTGACAAATCCTAAGAGGACTAGAATTTCGAGCATATACGGGTGTGTGGGTACATCAGTCAGTTCGTTGACGAGAACGTGTATAACACGTTGCCAATATTGAGCACGCGAGGACACTGTGGGATAAGCTGGAATCTTTGTATGCGAAGAAGACCGGAGTAAATAAATTGTTCCTGATCCGGATGATGATGGGTCTGCGGTACAAAGATGGGGCGTCTATTACGGATCTTGAGTGAGTTCCAGGGCGTGGTTGACCAGCTATCCTCGATGGGAGTCAAGTTCGACGACAAGGTTCAGGGACTATGGCTGCTGTGTACATTGCCAGACTCGTGGGAGACCGTACGAGTGTCTATGATCGCTTCTGCTCCGGAAGGCGTGGTCAGTCTGGAGTTTGCCAAGAGCAGGGTACTGAATGAAGAGATGCGGAGACGTTCTCAGGGCACTTCATCCATATCTCACTCAGAGGCGCTTGTTTCAGAGAGCCGCAAAAGGGGTAAAAACAGGAGTCCAGACGGTGGCAGAGATAAAAGCAGGAAAAGGTCCAAGGGTCGGTACGAGGACTCAGAGTGTTACCATTGTGGCAAGAAGGGCCACATCAAGCAGAACTGTTTTGCTTGGAAGAGAGAGAATAAGGGTGACAAGGGAAAGCAAAGTTAGAACACTACAGTGGCGGCCTCGACACATGGAGGCGACGTGATCATTGTAGGTGATGAGGTAGTTATGAACATCACCTGTGATGACAACTCTTGGCTGGTGGACTCAGGTGCTTTAGCGCAGATATCTCACAATATGGCACTATTTGATACATACACAACAGGTGACTATGGAGTGTTGAAGATGGGCAATGGAGATGTATCAAAGGCGATTGCCATTGGAGATGTGCATTTAAGGACAAAGACAGGTGCAGTTCTTATTCTTAAAGATGTCCGTCATGTCCTTGATATCTGTTTCAACCAGGTGTCGGTTAGAAGGTTGATGACGAGCGTTTCTTCAGTCTCTTCGGGAACAATCAATGGAAGCTTTCCAGAGGTTCGATGGTGATTGTCAGAGGAAACAAGAGGTCCGAACTCTACTATATGGAAGGGAGCGCACATGGGGCACAAGAGGTTAACGCAGTTACTGATGTATCTACTTAGTTGTGGCACAGGCGGCTCAGCCATATCAGCGAGAAGGGGATGAGCTACTTGGTGAACATGAAGGTGATTCCATGGTTAAAGCCTACAAAGTTGGAGAAGTGCAAGCACTGTTTGGCGGGGAAGCAAAATATGATATCTTTCCAAAGTCACTCAAGTTCAAGGAAGCTGGCGTTGCTCGAGTTGATTCACTCGGATGTCTGCGATCCTATGAAGGTAAAATTCATTAGTGGTGCTTCTTATTTTTTAATATTTATTGATGATTGTTTCAGGAAAGTTTGGATCTATACCTTAAAGACCAAGGATCAGGTGTTGCCCACTTTCAAGGAGTTTCAGGCCTCTGTTGAAAGGAAGACGGGCAAAAAGCTGCTTTGTGTTCGGTCAGACAATGGTGACGAGTATATCGGTCCCTTTGATGCTTATTGCAGAGAGAAAGAAATACGACACAAGAAGACTCCACCCAAGACACTGCAGCTCAACGGTGTAGCGGAGCGGATGAACATGACGCTATGTAGAGGGTGCGGTGTTTGTTGTCAGAAGCAAACTTGTCAGGCAACTATTGGGGTAAGGCACTTTACACAGCTGCTTATGTTATTAATTTATCTTCTAGTGCTCCTTTGATCTGTCTGACAAAGTATGGTACGACAAAAATCCATCATACAATCACCTACGAGTGTTTGGTTGTAAGACCTTCGTGCATGTACCGAACGACGAGAGATCCAAACTTGAGCCAAAGATGAGGCGGTGCATCTTTGTCGGCTACGGTCGGGATGAGTTTGGCTATAGACTCTACGATCCAGTGGAAAGAAAGCTCTATAAAAGTAGGAACGTGTTATTCATCAAGGATCAGGCCATGACAACACTCAGGATTCCGAGATGCCTTCTGAGGCTGAGGAATTGCTTGAGTTAGAGTCATTTTGCTTCGAACAGTTTCCAAAGGACATCACAGAGGATCCAGTTATGGGGGAACCAGTACATGGAGTTGCTCCCAACCTTGATTATCAGCCTGCTGATGGTGGTTAGGGTGGCCCTCAGGAGGATGAGCATGTCGAGAAGGCAGTTCCTGGAGGGAAGGAGACTGTAGATATACAGCCAGCACCAGTGGTTCCATTGAGGAGGAACGATAGAGAGCGCCGACCATCTACGAGATACTCACCGGGTGAGTATTTGCTACTGACTGACGGAGGAGAACCCGAAAGTTTCGCAGGGGCTATGGAAGACGAACACAGGCAGGAGTGGATGGAGGCCATACAGGAGAAGATGAGTTCCTTGGAGGCCAACTCTACTTATGATCTGGTGCGGTTGCCAAAGGGCAAGAAGGCTTTAAAAAATTGATGGATATTCAGAGTGAAGCAGACAGATAATGCTACTCGCCCTCGATACAAAGCGAGACTGGTAGTTAAATGGTACAGTCAGCGAAAAGGCGTAGATTGTGATAAGATCTTTTTGCCAGTCGTCAAGCAGTCGTCTATACGGGTGGTGCTAGCATTGGCAGCCAATTTTGACTTAGAGGTCGAGAAAATGGACGTGAAGACGACATTCCTCCACGGTGATCTTGAGGAAGAGTTGTTCATGGAGCAGCCAAAAGGATTCTGTGAGAAGGACAAATCATATTTGGTCTGCCGGTTGAGAAAGAGCTTGTATGGTCTGAAACATGCTCCGAGGTAGTGGTACAAAAAGTTTGAGTCATTTGTGGAGGAGCATGGCTATGCACGGACGACGTCGGATCATTGTGTTTTTGTGAGGTACTTCGTCGAGGATGATTTTATCATTTTGTTGCTTTATGTTGATGACATGTTATTGGTGGGTCGAAATGCCACCAGGATAGCAGAGTTGAAGCGCCAACTGGGTGCGGCCTTCTCTATGAAGAATTTGGGCGCAACGAAGACTATTCTTGGGATAGAGATCATCCGAAAGAGAGAGAGAGAGAGAGAGAGAGAGAGAGAGAGAGAGAGAGAGAGAGAGAGAGTCCAAGCTGCTACTCTTGTCCCAAAAGAAGTACATTCACCGGGTACTTCAGCATTTCGGGATGGACGGGTCGAAGAAAGTGAGTAACCCCCTTGCGGCTCACTTTAAGTTCACTGAGGAGCTGTGTCCATTTACGGAGGAAGAGAAGGAAGATATGGAGCGAGTTCCATATGTCTCAGCCGTGGGGAGTCTTATGTATGCTATGGTATGTACGAGGCCAGGCATTGCTCATGCAGTTGGCACAGTTAGCAGGTGCACTTCCAATCCTGAAAGGGTACATTAGAGTGGGGTCAAGTGGATTCTACGATATCTTCAGGGTACTGCCAATTGGAGACTTTTATTTGGTGGTTATGAGCCAAAGCTGGTTGGATATACTGACGCTGATATGGCTGGAGATGTAGAGACGAGACGATCGACTTTGGGCTATGTGATGATGTTTGTTGGTGGAGCAGTATCGTGACAGTCGTGTTTGCAGAAGTGTGTTGCCTTGTCGACGACAGAGGCAGAATACATTATGGTGACGGAGGCTTGCAAGGAGTTGCTATGGATGAAGAAGCTGCTGTAGAAAATTGGACTAAGGCAGGAGCACTATCCTTTGCTTTGCGATAGTCAGAGTGCTATTCACCTTGTAAAAAATTAGATATTTTATAACCGGTCCAAGCACATTGATACCCGGTAACATTGGATACGGGATGTGGTTGACAAGAAGAAAACGACGCTTGAGAAGGTTCATACAGATGACAACGGAGCAGATATGTTGACAAAGGTTCGACGAAGGAAAAAGTTTGAGTATTGCAGACGGATCGTCGGGATGACGACCCCCTCCACATAGTTGTCAAGGGAAAGATTTGTTGGAGTGGGTGGGGTTCCCAACCTATGTGAAAAATATCTTGGATTAGGATTGAGTATTTCTACATATAATAGGAATATCTCAATTTATTTGGATTGGATATTCCTAAATATAATAGGAATATCTCAATGGATTTGGATTGGATATTCCTACATATAATAAGGATATGTCAATGAATTTGAATTTGGATTTGGATTGGATATTCCTATCTATAATATGAATGCTAGTTGTTGGTTTGAGGCTATATATAGGTGTCTTCTGGCCCTAAAATATATCTTTCTCTAAAAAAAAATATAGCAACAAGGAGAGAAAATGAGGCAAGAGTGCCATTGAAAATTGGAGAGGAGAAAGAAGGATTGTAAGCCGTTTCGAAGAAGGAGATCAGTTTCGGATATTTCTCATTGTCTATTTTTTTCGTGGTTATAATATATTTTCTATTCCAAAAGAGTTGTGGTGATCCGTTTGGATCCGTGAGAAGTTTGTAAGGAGTCGGTGTTTTTCTTATTCCATTAGTAGAGGCTTTCAGGGTTGGACTCTGATCGTCCCGTGGTTTTTTTTACAATAATTTTTCACGTCAAAAATCTCTGTGTCTGTGATTTGTGTTTGGCATTTTTGGTTTGTGCTTTATGCTTGGTTCTCTTGCAGGTACTCTCTGGTTTGGAGAACAATTTTCGCACTTTCGTTCCTAACACGATGAACGACCGCCACGTGGCTACCACCCCGGCAGCCAATGGGTCCCACCTCTCCCTCTTCCAATGGACGACCACCATATGGACGCCACGTGACGGTTGTAAGAAGGTTGTAAGTATAAGATTGTAGGCATAACACCACCCAATTTGCAATGCTTTGTTACGTTGGATTATTTAATATTTTTAATAAGCCATAGTACATGTTTGGCCCCTCGCAATGTTTGTTTCGTTCAATTATCCTTTTGCTCATGGTATTATGTTCATTTCATTGTGTTAATTGTATCATCTTGCATAGATAGATTTAAATTATGTCCATTTACACTTAGAGACAGTGCATTGGTACCATTAGGGGTGCGCATTCGGTTAATTCGATTCCAACCGAGTCGAATAACCGAAAATCGATTTGGACCGAAAACCGAATAAGCAAATAGACCGAAAACCGAATAAGCAAAACTGAAACCGAACCAAATTAAATCGGTTCGATTTTCTGTTTATTCAAAATTTTGATTTATTTGCGCTTTATATATATATATATATATATATATATATATATATATATATATATACTAAAATTTTTTATTTGATTTTCGGTTTTGGACAGAAATCAAAATCGAATAAGAAATTAGTATTTTCAAAATAAAAACCGAACTCTATTAGAGCTAATTTGTGATACTTTTCTATTAGAGGATTGACTTTTCTGGATTTGCATGACCAAGTCTCGTAGCAGGGTCATAAGATCTTTCGACGCTTACGCTTGACAGTGGACACATGAAAAGTCGCGGTTCTCGAATAGCATGAGTGGGCTTCCATTGCTCATCCACTATTTATCTTTCCTTGTATTTATCGTTATTTTGCGAGAACAAGTGTTACCCTTATTTCGGGAGCCTGTTCCCAAGTCAATTTAATACATTTACTAGATTGCGATTAGCTTATGACTATATTTTGATTGAACTCCCTTTATAGTATTCTGTTTATGAAATGCTAGCTTCTTTATTGTATATTGTCATTGTGTTTGGGACGCTATCTCAGTATGTGATATTCTTGTTGCTTCTTGTTCATCGTGGATTGAGATATAAGTTTTGGTAAGACAATATGACTTGACTTGATGGTTTCCTAGCTAACTCGTTTCTTTATTCTATAACCATGACTATACGCATTTCGAAAAACTAGTGTACTCTGTAAGCGTAGCTGGTTGTGTCTTATTTTTGTTTTTCGTATTTCAATATTGAGGCGTGACTACGAGGGACAGGAGGAGGTATTCATACTGGTACTAGCCAACAAGATTTTTTTTTTTTTAAGAACATGGCCAATGCGATTAAAAAGGAACTACACAACATTGAGTTCAAAATTTGGGTTGAAGGAAAAGAATATGCTCCTTCTGTTACCAAGCCAAAGTTTCCATCATCTTCTGATGAGTCCTCCGAACCCTCATTAAGGCCACATAAGTGGAGCAAGACTAGCTCGAAACCATCCCAAGCTAATGAAGATTAGGGGCATGATGATCAGAGATTTTAATTCTAATGTTTTGTATTATGTGAATGAACTCTTTGTTTTTGTTTTGAAAGAGATTGGGCTCTCACAACACAGACAACTTCAGTGGCAAGTTAGTGGTGATCGTGTACAATTTTTCAAACTAAAAATTAGGAATTAGTAACAAAATCATATGAATACTAACATTATATTCTTGAGAACAAAATCCATGATCCACATTGTCAAACTAATGCATGCTCAGTTTAATTTTTGAACTAGATTGGCCTCTCATTATTTAATTCACAGTATGAACATCTTGACATTCATCCCTCAATTTTGAATTAGGAAATTTTACTTTCGAAAATCACATTCAGTTTAATTCCAAATTTTGACCCATGATGATTTAATTTAGGGCTATTGGATTTTACCTCATGTTAGATTCAGTACATTAATATTACCTCATGTTAGATCAAAAGTTGAGAATACTCCTCTGAAAGTGTCGTTAAATTTTTTGAAAATGTCGTTAAAAGTTTTGAATGTGTCGTAAATAAAATTTTAACGACACTTTCAAAGAGGTATTCTAAACTTTTGATCTAACAGGAAGATAATATCAATATACCTAATCTAACATGAGGTAAAATCAAATAGCCCTTTAATTTAATATAAACTTAGGGTTTAAAATCAGCCCCTCACAGTTTAAACTCAGTTTAAGAGAGAATCTAAACAATTTCAGCAGGAACTTAGAATTTACCTTGCAAATTGTCGAACTCAAAATTTGGAGAAAAATTTGGGTGTCTAGCTTAAATCTAATCAATTTCTAAACTCTTCAAATGTTAGAGTTTTCTCTAATCAATTTCTAAACTCGTCAAATGTTGGAGGAGTTTTCTGTTATTTACCCTATCTTAAATCTTCATTATCTATGGCCTAAAAGAATTATAATGTATTTATTTCTTTTATTTTTCATCATTTACTTTCTAGGTTAAGTGGAGCACAATGATGAAAATGTAAGTCGACTTTGATGATAAAGTGAGGCATCTTCAAATGCCTTTGCGGTTTTTATTGGATTGGATGAGATTTTTAACCTATGTGGAGAACATCCCAGAGTGCGACGAGCGCCATCTGTGGTCAGAGAAGTTCGGGGAGGCGACGAGAGCCATTCGAGAGGTCGAAGAAACTCGGAAGGAAGGAGGAGCAGCTGCTGTACAAGGGGAGACAGAGTTCGGGCTGAACTCGGTCCAAGTTCGATGTGTTGTTCCAGAACCTCAAAACCGAAGTCGGGCCAAGCTCGGTGTGGTGTTCCAGAACCTCAAAACAGAAGTCGGTCCGAGTTCGGTCGGCATGCTGGACAAAAATTCAGAGGTGTTTTATACACCGTTAGATCGTATCTTACGGTCGAGGATTAGCTGCGAGATTAGGGGATATATACTAGGTTTTTCCTAACCCTAATTTAGAACCATCTGAACACTAACATATCATCTCAAGAAAGAGAAAAAAATGAGACAAGAGTGCCATTGCAACTTTGGGAAGGAGAAATAAGGATTGAAGGCCGTTTCGGAGGAGGAGATCATTTTGGGTAATTTTTCAATGTCTTCTATCTTCGTGGTGTGATCTATTTTCTATTCCTAAGTGTTGTGGTGATCCATGTTGGATCGGGAGGAGCTTGTAGAGCGTGTATTCTTTTTATTCCATTAGTGGAGGTTCTTCAGGGTTGGACTCTAATCATCCCGTGGTTTTTTTTTTCCGCAAGAATTTTTTACGTCAAAATTTTTTGTGTCTATGTGGATTATTTTTCTATGGTTTGGTATTTTGTTTGTGCGTTGCATTGCTCGGTTCTCTCACAGGTACTCTCTGATTTTGGGAAAGGTTTTTGTGCTTCTTTTTCAACTGTGTGGTATCAGAGCCAGGTTCTAAAATTTCAGAAGGATGTCAGGAGTTGACAGGCAAACCAGGGAGGAGCGATGGACGTGAAGCCAATGCGTATGGTAAACCTGAATGGTACCAACTATCATTATTGGAGGAGAAAGATGAAGGATATGCTATTTGTCAATAAGCTACATCTGCCGGTATTTGCTTCCGAGAGGTCCAGTGATAAATTCGAAGAGGACTAAAATTTTGAGCATATACAAGTGTATGGGTACATCAGGAAGTTCGTTGACGAGAATGTGTACAACCATATTGCCAGTATTGAGCACGCACGGACACTGTGGGATAAGCTAGAATCTTTGTATGCGAAGAAGACCGGGATAAATAAATTATTTATGATCCGGATGATGAAGGGTCTGCGGTACAAAGATGGAGTATCTATTACAGATTACTTGAGTGAGTTCCAAGACGTGGTTGACCAGCTATCCTCGATGGGAGTCAAGTTCGACGACGAGGTTCAGAGACTATGGTTGTTGTGTACATTACCAGACTCGTGGAAGACCTTACGAGTGTCTATAATCACTTCTGCTCTGGAAGGCGTAGTTAGTCTGGAGTTTGCCAAAAGCGGGATACTGAATGAAGAGATGCAGAGACGTTCTCGGGCACTTCATCCATATCCCACTCAGAGGTGCTTGTTTCAGAGAGCCACGGAAGGGATAAAAGCAGGGGTCCAGGCGATGGCAGAGACAAAAGCAGAGAAATGTCCAAGGGTCGGTATGAGGACTCAGATTGTTACCATTGTGTCAAGAAGGGTTACATCAAGTAGAACTATTTTGCTTAAAAGAGAGAGAAGAAGGACGACAAGGGGAAGCAAAGTGAGAACACTACAGCGGCGGCCTCGACACATGGAGGCGACATGATCATTGTAGGTGATGAGATAGTTATGAACCTCGCCTGCGATGACAACTCTTGGCTGGTGGACTCAGGTGCTTCAGCGCACGTATCTCACAATAGGGCACTATTTGCTACTTACACAACATGTGACTGTGGAGTGTTAAAGATAGGCAATGGAGATATGTCAAAAATGGTTGCCATTGGAGATGCGCATTTGAGGATAAAGACGGGTGCAGTTCTTCTTCTCAAATATGTCTGTCATGTTCCTGATATCTGTTTCAACCTTGTATCGGTTGGAAGGTTGGATGACTAGGGTTTCTTCAGTCACTTCGGGAACAGTCAATGGAAGCTTTCTAGAGGTTCGATGGTGATTGCCAGAGGAAGCAAGAGGTCTCGACTCTACTATATGTAAGGGAGCGCACAAGGGACACATAAGGTTAACGCAGCTACTGATGCGTCTACTAAGTTGTGGCATAGGCGGCACAGCCATATTAGCGAGAAAGGGATGAGCTACTTGGTGAACTTGAAACTGATTCTAGGGCTAAAGTCTACAAAGTTGGAGAAGTGCACGCATTGTTTGGCAAAAAAAGCAAAATATGGTATCTTTCCAAAGTCACCCAAGTTCAAGGAAGCCGACGTTGCTCGAGTTGATTCACTTGGATGTCTGCGATCCTATGAAGGTAAAATCCATTGGTGGTGTTTCTTATTTTGTAACATTTATTAATAATTATTTCAGGAAGGTTTGGGTCTATGCCTTAAAGACCAAGGATCAGGTGTTGTCCACTTTCAAGGGGTTTTAGGCCTTTGTTGAAAGGGAGACGGGCAAGAATCTGCTTTATGTTCGGTCGGATAATGGCGGCGAGTATATCGGTTTCTTTGATGCTTATTGCAGAGAGCAAGGAATACGACACCAGAAGACTCCACCAAAGACATCGCAGCTCAATGGTGTAGCGGAGCAGATGAACATGACGCTGATGGAGAGGGTACGATATTTGCTGTCAGAAGCAAACTTGTCAGGCAGCTATTGGGGTGAGACACTTTACACAAGTGCTTATGTTATTAATTTAGAGACACTTTACACAAGTGCTTATGTTATTAATTTATCTTCTAGTGCTCCTTTGCAGGATGATATGCCTAAAAAAATATGGTACGGCAAAGAGCCGTCATACAATCACCTGTGAGTGTTTGGTTGTAAGGCCTGTAAAACTCCTAATCCTAAAAACCGTATTTACCCTTTTTCTTTAATTATTAATTTAATTGTAGTAATTATGAGCTGATTAGGAGAAATATATTTTATTTTATTTTTATTTTAGGTGTTTGTGAACTTAGGGGATTTATGGGGCCATTAGGAATTTTTTCTAATTTATTTCATGTAGGAGATCCTTTGGACAATTGCTAGCTTAATGGTATGCAATAATATAATTCTAGATTTTTCTATGTGTATATATATATATATATATATATATATATATATATATATATATATACATACATATATATATTATTAAAGAAAATAGAAAGAGAAAGAAATGAAAAAGGAAAAAGAGAGAAAAAGAAATAAGAAAAAGAAAAATAGAATTAAATCCCTATTGGATCCTAAACTCAAACCCTAACTAACCCACCCGCTACCATCCCCGGCCCCATTTTGCATGAACAAAGCAGCAACTATATGAGCCGCACCCTCTGTGAATAAGGAGCAGCAGCAGCTCTAAGCCCCCCCCGTGCGCATGGAGACCCCCCGACCCGCTCCCTCGCTCTCTCTCTCTCTATATATATATATATATATTATTTTTCCAAACCCTAACCTAAACTCTCATCCTCCCCATCCACCCTGAGCCTGACCGCCGTCCACCGTCCACCGTCCAGCCAGGTCGCCTCCAGCCAACTCCGGCCGACCACGACGACGGCGGCCCCCCGCGAGCACCGCGCCGCGCAGAAGCTACAACATCTTACCTCTCTTTCCACGAGGTTTTCTGTCTCCTTGCTCAATCAAACTCAACCCCGTCTTTATCTGTATGATCCTCACCTATCCCCCTCCCATATTTGTATGATAGTTGACCTCGAACATCGCGTAACCCTAGGCAAAAATAGCGTTCAAGTTGACGAAAAAGACCACTTTTTGGGTATCACAAAAAACTGCGGTAAACCACCTATGTTCCCGGGTTCGTATCTCCCACCACAGAGATCCAAATTCAATTTTTCTTTTTGGTATGCGGAGACCACTTGACCTAGTTTAATTTTTGTTAATTACATTAATTTTTTAACTGCTGTATGTAGAATTAAATTAGTTGGAAAACCCAAAAAATACACTTTTTTCAGATTTCCAAAAGTTGTGAAATAGAGTACGTCCTGCCAAATAGGATCGCTCTGCCATGTACCAAGTGTACCAAATGGTGCGCGCAGTGTACCGGACACATGAGAGTTCACGAAAACTGATTCGGACGCGTGTGCGCGTCGGAATCAGCCGATATCCGTGGACAAATCCCGTGCCGTAACTTTTGCGAAAGCCGTGCGCATTTTGTGCACGCTCGTCAGATTGCGAAAAAAATTATGCTACTGGACTCATGGTAATGCACTAGTTCTGTGACCCAATTTTTACGCAATTCTGAAACAGTTAACCAAGTCGCCAATTGGCGGGCCCCACGGTTGACTTTTTGGACGAATTTATGTTCGGCTCACCGGAATCCAAAATTGGACGTACCATTGAGTTCATATTAACATTTAAAATTACTTTAACCTATAATTTTGTCCTATTTAGAGATCTTTACCACTGGCATACTTTTTGGTGCAAAGTGGGCCACATGTGGACCCTGCTTTGACAAAAAATTATCGTTTTGCTCCTGTGTTCAAATTGGACGAAAGGAAAGTGCTTTCTAGCTATTTTGCTTATTCTGGAAACGTTGGTGATATCTATTTCAGCATCCGGAGATATTTGTTCTGAGGCCGTAGCTTCTGATCTTGTGTGCTTGACTTCTGGACAATACACCTTGCAGCTTTCTTACCAGGCAAGATACCTTGCCAAATTATTTACAGTACTTTGCATGCTATTTATATTTCTATTTATTCATTTCCTGTGTAGTTTTGTTTAGTTATATTCATTGCATGTGTAGTTCGTTCAGTCATTACTATATATATTAGATATGTTGACACACACTTGACACCTAGTATCATGAGAGGACAATCATTAAGCGTATGGGCTTTTAACCACTCTGGTAAACCGTAGTATATAGTTTGCACTACGGGCGTGTATCGCGCTGGTCGCTACCCACGAGGTATGTTGATTTTTGTAGAGTCGCGCTGGTCACTACCCCCGAGGTATGACGATTTTTGATGTCCACTGGCGGGTGTGTGAGTTGTGAGACTTAGATCGAGTAGCCTACCCTTCCTTGCCCATACGTCAAAAAGTTGTCCTCATTTGCATTCATATAGATTGTCTTGTACAGCGTACTTACATATTTTCTACCTATTCTGCATGTTTACTATATTCAAATTGGCTTGCTTCTATGTATCTTTTTACGTCCCTCTGAGGACCTGGTCCCTTTCCAGGTGTATCTGTTCTTGAGTATTCGCAGGAGCGCAGATTTGGATGGTTATATATATTTCGAGGATGTCTTCTCTTCGAGCCCCGTGGTCGTTAGCTGGTATTCTTATATTGTGTTTATTATGTTGTACTTTTTCATTCGAGTTGGTAGTAGATTTGTTTCCATCCAACTATCATCCTTAGAAACTTATATTGAGATCTAGTTATATAAATATTGGTTATTTATTTATATTGATTTTCTGTGGATGAGATTTAGATTATACCCATGTGACTTGTGATACATTTTATACCACTTGTGGATTTGATATTCATATTACAGTGTACGTATGGGTTATGGTTTCCATATATTGGAGTTGCCATATCCATGCGGCTGGCATGCTTACGTATCCTAGTCCTATGTATTTTAGGACTGGGGCGTGATATATTTTTGTGGTGGCCCATGCAGGTCGAGAGCATATTATCTCGGTTACGTTATTGTACCGAACAAGCCTGCACCTAGGAATAGAGTATAGGATCTCATCCATAATTGACTATGATTCTCTCTCCTTCCAATCCATTCTATTTGAATAATTGTATCCTGCTTGATTCCAGTACTTCCCTGATAATTCCTTGAGTATAGCCCCCTCATAGAATATAGAAGTCCTTGTTGTTAGATGATAAGTAGGGTAACCTTCCTATTAAGAGTACAACTAGAGTGTTGACACACCACTAAGTTTAGAATATCTAGTAAACCCTAGAATTCCTTATCTATAGATTGGTTTACCATTACCCCTTGATGTATTATGGAAGACTTGAGAGTAGTATAAATACTACTAGAATTAGTTAGAGATTTTACCATAATGTTTGACCCTAGTATTGAGGAACCAATAGAAATCCAAGGTTCAGTATTAGGACTAATCTAGCCTTTCGTGGTGAGATAGTACTAGAGAACTATAAATTTAGCTTTTTTCTTAATAGTAGCAGACAGTACCATAGAAAGCCAAGAGCAATGCATAGAATATTTTCTCGATCATACCTCAAACACAGAGATTAGCATAGCATCTTCCCTTAGAAAATCATGCCATTATCTAGAGTCTTTCTGTTTAGTTTTATGACTTGTTCCTCTGAACCCTTAGCGCTCGCTATTAGTGAGACGACTAAATTTCTTTCCTTCATCTTTCAATTCGTGCCACCTAAACCTCTCTGATTATAGACCAAGTGATTTTATTCTATGTTAGGATATATAGCTTGCTAGGATTATAGTTATAAACTTGAATTTTGAATTCCTGTGCTTAGTAGTTAGAACTTGATAGTTTTAAGTTATTCTTGTAGATTATGACCTGATGATTATTCTTTAGTTTTTAAATTATGTAACATGTACCTCCATCTCGATATGAGTTATATTTTCTTTCCCTTGAGGCCAGTAACTGTTCCATTCTTACTATTGACACTTGCACTAGGACTAAGACTAGGACGACCATGAACTATGTAATGAAAGAGGGTACCCTAATAAGTACTAAGACCCCTTCTTGTAGAACTTAACATGAGTTTTTACGGTATCCTTAAGACAATTACAGTATTAGTTTATTGTTATAAGTTGGGTAGTATACCTCACAACCTAGTATCACATAGTCTTTTGCCCTATTATTGAAGTGTAGCTGAATGATATAACTGTGTGCTAGCATAAGAAGATAATATTTTATCAGACTGTAGAGCTTAGAAGCCCATACCCCTATTTGGTCGACTATCGACTTAGACAAGGAGTTAGTATGACAATTGTAGAGATTATAAGAGCCTTATCTTCTTTGTGAACTTGGATTATTTTATAATTTCTCTCATCATAATCTAGCGTACTTATATTTTCTGTACTACCTTGACTTATGCTGCTATTATAGCCTAGTTTTTGCAAGCTTATTCTTTTATCGAGCTTGCTCATGACATATGTATTATTGGGTGCACACAATGATACAATTGCCTAATCAGAATCGGTGTATTAAGGTCTAGCTAACCTTAGTGCGCTTGGTTCGCTCTTCACATGACTACTTTATGTGGATTGAGATATAGGATAGTAGACGAATATACTTGCCCCTAGACATGTCTGACATATCGTATCTGTTACATAACTGTACTGATACGAGCATGTAAATAAAAAATTACCAAAATAGGATTTTAATTCACAACTGCCCTTACAACTATCTTTTCGAATTTTTTAATCTCTTTGAACCTCGTACTTATATTCTATCACCTTCACCTTGAATTCTTTATTATTGCTCTCCACCTTCCCTTATTTCGGAAATACGAAACCTCATGCTTGGTATAAGTTGACACACTGATAGTACTAGATATACCCCATAAGGCTAATCACATAACTTAGTGACTCTCTTTTATAATTGATTAAGGGCATATCATATGTGATATGTTTGGTGTTAAAACTTTGAGGATTGAATAACATGATTAAATAATTTAAGGAATAGTTTTCCTAGATATATAGCCTTAGGTGATAGATGAATAAATTTTAAGTTGGATAGATTGTAAAATCCTCATCCAAAATTGGACCTACTTGGCTTAGATAGTGAGACTAAGGCTAGATTGAATCCAGTTAAAAATAGAACACTGTATTCTTTTTTTTTGCAATAATTATATCACTTAGCGTACCTTACCATGCTTCGATAATTGGAGCACTACATAGCCACTGCCTTCCTACAAATGCCACACCCTTATCCTAGACGTGCCCATCTTCCATTCTGACCTTGTAAAACTTATAATTAAGCTCCCTTGTACTACACTTTGGTCGCGCAACATCGTCCACTCCTTTAAACCTAACCTTATATTTTAAACAATATAAATCTTATACCATCCTTGACATTCTATCGTGGCTTAGTTTAATTTCGAGGACAAAATTTTTATAAGTTGGGTAGAATGTAAAACCCCCAATCCTAAAAACCATATTTATCCTTTTTCTTTAATTATTAATTTAATTGTAGTAATTATGAGCTGATTATGAGAAATATATTTTATTTTATTTTTATTTTAGGTGTTTGTGAACTTAGGGGATTTATGGGGCCATTAGGAATTTTTTCTAATTTATTTTATGTAGGAGACCCTTTGGACAATTGCTAGCTTAATGGTATACAACAATATAATTCTAGATTTTTCTATATATATATATATATATATATATATATATATATATATATATATATATACATATATATTATTAAAGAAAATAGAAAGAGAAAGAAATGAAAAAGAAAAAGAGAGAAAAAGAAATAAGAAAAAGAAAAAGAAAATTAAATCCCTATTGGATCCTAAACTCAAACCCCTAACTAACCCACCCGCTACCATCCTAACCCGGCCCCTTTTTGCATGAACAAAGCAGCAGCTATATGAGCTGCACCCGCTGTGAATAAGGAGCAGCAGCAGCTCTAAGCCCCCCCGGCGCGCATGGAGACCCCCCGACCCGCTCCCTCGCACTCTCTCTCTCTCTCTATATATTATTTTCCCAAACCCTAACCTAAACTCTCATCCTCCCCATCCACCCTGAGCTTGATCGCCGTCCACCGCCCAGCCAGGTCGCCTCCAGCCAACTCCGGCCGACCACTACGACCGCGGCCCCGCGCGAGCACCACGCCGCGCAGAAGCTACAACAACTTATCTCTCTTCCCACGCGGTTTTCCGTCACCTCGCTCAACCAAACTCGACCCCGTCTTCACCGGTATGATCCTCACCTATTCCCCTCACATATTTGTATGATAGTTGACCTCGAACAGCGCATAACCCTAGGCGAAAATAATGTCCAAGTTGACAGAAAAAGACCACCTTTTGGGTATCGCAGAAAACTACGGTAAACCACCTATGTTCTCGGGTTCGTATCTCCCACCACAAAGATCCGAATTCGATTTTTTTTTGGTATGCAGAGACTACTTGACCTAGTTTAATTTTTGTTAATTATATTAATTTGTTAACTGCTATATGTAGAATTAAATTTGTTGGAAAACCCCAAATTTTTTTTTTAGATTTCCAAAAGTTATAAAATAGAGCGCGTTCCGCCAAACGGAACTGTCCCGCTGTGTACCAAGTATACCAAACGGTGTGCACAGTATACCTGGACACGTTAGAGTTCATAGAAACTGATTCAGACGTCTGTGCGCGTCAGAATCAGTCCGTATTCGCGAACAAATCCCGTGTCGCAACTTTTGTAAAATTCGTGCGCATTCTGTGCACGCTCGTCATATTATGACAAAACTTATGTCACTGGACTCATAGTAATGCACTGGTCCTGTGACCCAATTTTTATGCAATTCTGAGACAGTTGACCAAGTCGCCAATTGGCGGGCCCCACGGTTGACTTTTTGAGCAAATTTGTGTTTGGCTCACCGGAATCCAAAATTGGACGTACCGTTGAGTTCATTTTGATATTTAGAATTGGTTTGACCTATAATTTTTTCCCATTTAGAGGCCTTTACCCCTGGCACACTTTTCGGTGCAAAGTTACATGTGGACCCCGCTTTGACCCAAAATTATCGTTTTGCCCCTGTGTCCAAATTAGACGAAAGAAAAGTACTTTTTAGCTATTTTTCTTATTTTGGGAATGTTGGTGATATCTATTTCAGCATTCAGAGACATTTATTCTGAGATCGTAGCTTCTGTTCCTGTGTGCTTGACTTCTGGACAGTACACCTTGCAGCTTTCTTACCAGGCAAGATATCTTGCCAAATTATTTACAGTACTTTGCATGCTATTTATATTTTTGTTTATTCATTGCCTGTATAGTTTTGTTCAGTTATATTCATTGCATGTATAGTTCGTTCAATCATTACTATATATATTAGATATGTTGACACACACTTGACACCTAGTATCATGAGAGGACAATCATTAGGCGTATGAGCTTTTAACCACTCTGGTAAACCATAGTATATAGTTCGCACTACGGACGTGTGTCGCGCTGGTCGCTACCCCCGAGGTATGTCAATTTCTGTAGAGTTACGATGGTCGCTACCCCCGAGGTATGACGATTTCTGATGTCCACTGGCGGGTGTGTGAGTTGTGAGGCTTAGATCGAGTAGCCTACCCTTGCCCATACGTTAAAAAGTTGTCCTCATTTGCATTCATATAGATTGTCTTGTACAACATACTTACATATTTTCTACCTATTATGCATGTTTACTGTATTCAAATTGGCTTGCTTCTATGTATCTTGTTACGTCCCTCTGAGAACCTGGTCCCTTTCCAGGTGTATCTGTTCTTGAGTATTCGCAGGAGCGCAGATTTGGATGGTTACATATATTTTGATGATGTCTACTCTTCGAGCCCCATGGTCGTTAGCTGGTATTCTTATATTATGTTTATTGTGTTGTACTTTTCCATTCGAGTTGGTAGTGGATTTGTTTCCATCCAACTATCACCCTTAGATACTTATTTTGAGATCTAGTTATATAAATGCTGGTTATTTATTTATATTGATTTTCTGTGGATGAGATTTAGATTGTACCCATGTAACTTGTGATACATTTTATACCACTTGTGGATTTGATATTCATATTACAGCGTACGTATGGGTTATGGTTTTCATATATTGGAGTTGCCATATCCATGCGGCTGGCATGCTTATGTGTCCTAGTCCTATGTATTTTGGGACTCGGGCATGACAAGGCCTTCGTGCATCTACCGAAGGACGAGAGATCCATACTTGAGCCAAAGACGAGACGGTACATCTTTGTCGGCTACAGTCGCGATGAGTTTAGCTATAGACTATACGATCTAGTGGGAAGAAAGCTCTACAGAAGCAGGGATGTGGTATTCATCGAGGATCTGACCATGACCAACACTCAGGATTCTAAGATGCCTTCTAAGGCTAAATTTTTTTTTGAGTTAGAGTCATGCTGCTTTGAGAAGTTTTCAGAGGATATCGCAGAGGATCCAGTTATGGGAGAGCCAGTACATAGAGTTGCTCCCAACCTTGATCATCAGCCTGCTGATGGTGGTCAGGGTGACCCTCAGAAGGATAAGCATGTCAAGGATGTAGTTCCTGGAGGAAAAAAGACTAGAGATATATAGCCAGCACCAGTGGTTCCATTGAGGAGGAGCGATAGAGAGCGTCGACCATCTACGAGATACTCACCGGGTGAGTATATGCTACTGACTGACGGAGGAGAACCCGAAAGTTTCGTAAAGGTTATGGAAGACGAACACAGGCAAGAGTGGATAGAGGACATACAGAAAGAGATGAGTTCCTTGGAGGCCAACTCTACTTATGATCTGGTATAGTTGCCAAAGGGCAAGAAGACTTTGAAGAATCGATTAATATTCAGAGTGAAGCAGATAGATGATGCTACTCACCCTTGATGCAAAGCGAGGCTGGTAGTTAAAGGCTACGGTCCGCGAAAAGGCATAGATATTTATGATGAAATCATTTCTCCAGTCGTCAAGAACTCGTCTATGTCATGCTTCAATCTCCTGCAGGCAATCGACCGTCCCCTCTAGGCACGAATCACCGCTCCTGCGCTCCCACGGGACGATCGTTTGACCCATTTGGACGTGATGCCGCATAAGCATAAGCCGTGCCCATGCAAGGCCATGGTCCATGCAGGCGATAAGAGGTCTAAGCCACAGAGTCGCATAGATTGTCCAAGTGCAGCAAAATAATAAATGCATAGGAGATTGGTAACAAGTTCACAGAGTCGTCAATAGCGGAAGCATTTAATAACTTAAATATAAAAATAAAATAAGCTCTTTATAGATATTGAAACAAGTGTTACAGGCGGCACTAGGCCAAGATTAAAAGTCGCTTAAGCCCCTCTTTTTGAAATAGTACAAGCATGCCAAGTGGCTACATTTGTGGAATAATACATAGACGATGTTCCAATATTATGTCTTGTATATGTTCTTCAGTTTCGAACACAATGCTCCAAGGCTCCAGAGTGAACTCCATGCCTTAGCATGCAAGAAGGAGGCATCCGTGCCGAACGAGGTTCTGCCGCACCCTGCAAGCAATCTGGTGGATTATCAGTATATAAATGCACTGGTGGGGAGGCTTCTCGCCAGCTCGACAAATTCAAACACGCTATATAGGTTCTATGCACCATCTATTAAGTTATCTTTCTAGTCTTACCTTAGGATCAGTTTTGTGGCAATGATGAAAAGTCTAACTCGTGTGGCAGTGTACTGTACGATATAAAAAAATACAGCAAGACTTACCAACTTACCGTTTGTCCTTCCTTGTCCAAGGCAAACCAAGTTAATTCAAGTAAGAGCATATATATAATGAATCCAGAGGCAATATCATATGCAAACACAAGTGTTGTGAGCGAGATTATGTTTCATCCAACACATAGACAGTGAAACTACATCTCATCCACAGACAACTAAAATATAGAGCACATAGAGAAAATTATAACTACTAATATGCTGAAGTAAAATAAGACAGAAAAAGTATCATCATACAATTACGAGAAGAGTCACACGGGAATAAATCCGCTAATTCAAATACTGAAATGAAGGAAAGCAGTAAGATAACTGGGAATGGTATCTGAATGCTAGAAAGTAATATCGTCCCAGGGTGAAGTCACTACCAGAGATCAAACGAAGTCCTCGGGAAGGATCTCGTCCTCTGCAACAGGTTTTGCTCCTAGATATAAACCCAGTCTGTACTCCTCCGGGTAGTCCTCCTCGCCTAAGCCTGGAAGGAAACCAGGTCCTCAGAGGAATGTAACAAGGTACAAAAAATAGTATGCCATAGTATAACAGAAAGAAACAAGTGCAACGCTGGTGTAGACGCATGGGCTATCCAAAATAAAATCGTAGTTTTGAATACAGAGACACATGGGGCATACCGTAGCTCCGAGCACAGAGTCACACGGGTGATAGACGACTCAGGATATAGAAATATTACATAAATAAGACATATACATATATATATATATATATATATATATATATATATATATATATATATATATATATATATCGCGTGCAGAGTAGCCCAAACGTCTAGTAACTGTCTTTTCCTCCCAAGCGATCAACGAGTGTTCGTTGAACCTGAACCTCTATCTAATAGTCTTGTCATACTAAAGTAACTATCAACAATCATGACCCTAAAGTTATCCCAGATTTCGGTCATGCTGACAATATCAGGATACAGGAAGTTTGGCAAGATGATGGTGTCTGAATGTGTCCTAAGGATTATGATGTAACCAAGTAGGTATATCAAGGTGTTGCGAATATCTAACAATCGTTGCCAGACGTTACCAACGAACGTCTGCACCAGGTTATGACCCGGACGCGAAGTAACAATTCTGATCCAAAGCACGCACAATGCATAGAATAAATAAATAAAAATCTGGAACTGAGATACATGATAACAAGGTACACTTGCCTGGATCCGTATGCTAAAAATGGGGCTCTGGTACAACATCCAAGTCTGTGGATCCCGAAGTACCTAGAGACGAGATACAAGCTCAAATCAATAAACTATCATGATGCTATTCTAAAATAAGAGATGATACACATCTATCATAGGCTTCAGTCTTAGTTACATATAGCTCACATAGACACTAAACTAGAGGGTTGACCCAAGTTGACTAAGGGAACGTTGCATCAAATACGATCAATCAACAGTTTAACATCATCAACCCAAATCCTCAATCTCTTACTATTTCTCACGGTGCTTTCAGTAGTTCAAGCTATGCTCATCCTCAGATTCCACCCTTGTATTCATAGACGTTAACATGCACATTCAAGTATACTATCCTAAAATAAAATAATTATTAATTATCAAACTTTCCATTATATAACCATTATTTTGTTATTCTTTCACCATTTTACAATAAATAGCTACTCAAATAAATTTATTATTAATTTTTAGCTCTCAATAAATGACCAACGTTATGATATCACAACACCATTTTATACTTAATAAACCTGCTCCTCAATACCCATCAAAATGCATAGAAAAATTATAACATAAATCCTAAAATCTCATGTGTAGCATTCATAACCCTAACCCGAACTAGGTTCTATTTAACAAGAAGCAAAACTACACTAAAATAAGGAGATGGGTTAGGAGTTATCCCGGTGGCTATGGGTGGTGGTAGCGTCGATGCTGCAGCTCCTGTCAGGGATGGCGTCGACCGCAGGGATGGCGCACGTCTTGACCGAGGTGGTGGGATGCAAGTGACTGGAGGTGGTGGTGCTAGCCGTGGAGGTGTGACGGTGGTGAGGATGATGGCGGGGGTGGCGAGTGAAGGTGGTGGTCGTGGTGGTTCTGCCGGATGTGGCCGAGGGTGGTGGTCGTGAAGGTGGTGGTGCGGTGATGGCGGGGGTAGCACGGTTGGCGAAGCCTGGCCGGAGGAGGCTGCTGCTGTGGAGATGTAGCAGCGGCGACCGTTTGTTGTGAGGTGGTGGCGGTCGGAATGGGCTGGAGGTGGTGATCGTGGTGGCAGCGGGTGTTGGTGATGGCCGGAGCACAAATAATCTGTACATATATTATATAGGCATATGATTATTAAGATGTAAAATTACGGGGGCATGGCGAGTGGTGCCACGGATAGAAGCTGACCCAACGCCAAAAATATTTTGTAGAGTCTTTTGGCTTTTCCTTTGTTGATGATATATATTAGGTGTCATAACTGAGATCTTTTGTTGAGTATGGTCGAACGATGGTTACCAGGACACAACATATTTTAGCTACCAGTGGGTGAGATGACGATCATGTTGGCTAACGTGTCGATTATATTAGGGTTACCTATTAATGGTAGCCCTATATATTTTGAGGAGGGCCTAAAAGATGATTATCTCATCAGGAGATATCTTGGTATGTGTTGAAGCATGAAAAATATGGATCCATGTGTCCAACAACCATGCGTTCTACATTCGACTCAAAATAAACTAGGCTTTAGGATGACCATGCCACAGAGAAAAAGTTACATCCATGCGCCCCAAATATTTGTCGCCTAAAGGCCTGACACAAAGATTATGTCTGACACAGAATCCTGACAAAAAAAATTTCTGAACGCTTCAGAAAATATGAGCACACTAAGCGACAAGAAGCTCTCATCAGACTAATAATGACTTCTGATAAGCGTACAATGCCATATATAAGGGGACTTATGTCTCTCAGACTCCATGTGCCCCATGCCACTCTGGCCCTCTGCGATCCAGACTCCATGCGTTCTATGCAACTCTGGCCCTCTATGTTCCATACTCCATGCGTTCCATGCGTCTTTGGCCCCATGCGTTGCAGACGTCATGGACTTTTTGTGTGGCAAGGTTCCCTGAGACAAAAATTTTATGTTACGATTCTCTCTAACTGAATGCGGGCCACGTATTAAGATGACCAATTCACGCAAACAGAAGATAAGAACCGTTAGGATCTCCAGCAACAACAAAATCCTAACAAAACTTCAACATGACAGCTTTCCCTGGATTCAACCCATACTATGCGACCACAGTTTCAACCATATTCTATTGAAAGAGCCATTTATGGTCACCAAATAAAGGCACATGCAGCACCTATAATCCATCAGCATGATGGCTATAAATAGAAGCAACTTGGACATCCCAAGAGTAGACTTTTTTTTGCTTTAGAGAAAGACCATACCCCTCCGGCCAGCTACTTATGTGCACACAAGCTCAAAAAAGAGAAGAGAAGAGAACATCCACACCCCTCATCAGACTGTCAATGGAATAAATGAGACGCTGTCGCGGTCAAGCTCCATCGTCACTACCCAAATTAAAAATATTATACTTAGATTTTTTGCTTAGGATCTCTTTGTACTTCTTTGTCTGTTATTTCAACGTTCAAAATATGGGATGGCTAACAATATGTCGACTCTGCTAGGGAGTTACTTCTCCTTAGATGAGAAGACAGTGACGCAGTTCGATATGGCCAAGATGGGTTCAACCCAAAGGATGCTGGTGGTATGCTTCGACCAACAAACATTCGAGAATATGCTCTCCGGGGACAGCGCGAGTCCTTCTCTAAGGAAAACAAAGCCCAAGAAGACCCGCAGGACATGGGTAATAAAGGCCGTTGTGTCTCACCTAACTACGGAGCATGCACTCTCTACTTCTCTCCCTATTGCTGCAGACGCACATCATGCGTTCACCCAGGCTGACCCTGTCCATGCGGCAGTCGAGAAATATGCTAAGCGCCCAAACTCTGGCAAAGAAAAATACTACGATGCCAGAAGTTCGGGTGTTGAGACATGTTTTATATGGCCACAGCAGAAGCCACATAAGTCGACAGCCATAGGCAAAATTCTACATGCGTCACCGATCATCGACCGCGGGCAAATGATCACAAGCAGCCAACACAGTAGCAGAACCACCGTCTTCGACCGAATCTCTCGTAGTGCTGACTCCATGCACCTTGCTTAGAAATAGGAGGATGTGAACTTGAAATCTTTATACTATACATCGGTGTGTGCTAGGTCGAAGGAGTCCAGGGTAGTACGAGCTCGCCAAGCTCAAGCAACTGCTTATACGGTCGGCGTCAGCAGGCTCCACTAACTATTATGCAAGCCCCTAACGAAAAGTTATACAAGACCAACCTAGGTGTCCAACCCGCAGTAGCAAAATACAGGGTCAGTCTTAAAAGTCTTCCATTAACGACTTTGGGAGAGTTCTTATACGAACCCTAGGATAGGAAGCAAAGACAACACCTACACACCCTTGTGCTCGGTCTAATCGGACTCATAACAAGGGTGTAAAGGTGGATCAGCCCTCGCTTGATTTGAACAACGTGATCAACCACAAGTACAAAGCGAGGAAAATAACCATGGCATGTGAGGTATCCTCTCTAGGACACCCATGTGCCAATATCATCATCAACTGCTGCTGTACTAAAATAACAGTACCAATAAATAGGTAGTCGATGTTCCAACGACTGTAATCAAAGGCACCTACCAGGCAATGTCCCAGAAAATAGGAGCAATTACTAGAGAAGGAGGAGCTGTCCTTCGCCTCATGATATTCTGCTTGGAAGTCTCCCACTACAATAGGAGGTCGGAGGTCTAGCGCCTCAAACCCTTCGCTTTCGGCCACCGTATTGAGAAGGCGGGTCTAAGGAGGATAGGCAGCGGTACCTACAGAAGGAGTTTTCTAGGGCACCCGCTCCAAGAAGAAACTATCAATTGTTGGGGGTGGTTCTTCCTCAGGACCCCTAGTGATTCTGTAACCTGGGGGTAGAAATCCCCCAGAAATCTACGATAACCCGATATTTTGAGGGGACATCGATTCCCAAGGAATAGATATTGAGATCCATGGGGGTAGTCACCCTCACCAGGAAGACACATCTTCCTATGCTGGGGGTAGTGTTCTCTCTGATTTTGAAGAAGATGCGACACTGACAACTTTTTTTGAGGACTATTCTCTGCAAGAGTCCGAGGCAAAAATTGCAACGTCCACTGTTCCATCTACTTTCTCCCATATAAGAACAGTATATATGGCAGAGGAAGATCATGAGGGCCCTAGCGATTGACAGTGCCTCGATACTCTCAAGGCTATAATGCACACCATGAGTGCGTCGATGCAAGCCTTGACCCAGACAATACAGAAGATCAAGGCAAACATGACCTCACAGCCACCAAGAACCTCGGGATAAGCTAATCAAGATCCTGGGGCAAATGGAGACTCAAGTGCCATCGCTCTGCCTGTTAACAATGATCATATTAGGCCCTAATCATCTACTACTTCTGCAATAGATGGGGCTCAGGAAGCAATACAGGAGGTGCGAGGACTGCGAGTCTATTTGGACTCAATGGGTAATCGAGACTCGTTGCACGAACTCGGGATTCAACAACCATATCCTCTCGAGTGGTGAGACGTGCCCTATCCACCTAACTATAAGCCCTTCAACTTAAATACATTTGAAGAAAAGATGTCTCCTTGTCAGTACATGAGCTACATTGAGACAGCAACATGGCATATATCTAGTAGTGACGCTCTTATCACCAGGCTCTTTGTCGGAGTATTGTTTGGGGTGGCCTTCGATTGGTTCTGCAGCCTCCAGGACAACTGTATATCATCATTCGATGATCTTAAAACTCTATTCCTGGCCCAATTCTATGACAGGGGATATAACATGACAATGTCCTCCTTGTTGGACATCATACAAAAAAAGAAGGAGCCTATACCGGAATACATCGAACGTTACAGGCAAGCTGCACTAAAGTTACCCCTGGTAATCCTGAATCCACGTTGATGGACATGTGTCGAAAGAATCTACTTTTGGCAGTCAGGCTCTAGATGATTGACACCCAGTTCAAAGATTGGACGACGTTCATCATAAACGTCGACGGTGGTGAGAGAAAAGTAAAGGACACCCGACTACTGGGAATACAAATCTCCGTCGCTGATGACAGGGGAAAGTGTCCTCAAAATAATAACAATAACAATAACAACAACAACAACAATGACAATACTGGTCGTGACGACAATGGAAAGCAGGCCCTTGTCGCCAATATAGCCAAGAATTCAGAATAGAAGCCGACAGAGGCTCCAAAGCCGAAAGAGACATACTCTTTTGAGGATGATGATGTCGCCACAATCTTCAACGTACTGATAAAGGGGAACAAGCTCCTCCTTCTCGACATCAAGTGCCCCGATGAGGCAGAAGACATAAATTATAGAAGCATGAAAAATATTCATACATGCAACCATGCACCCCAAAATAAAAGCTCAGAAGCGATTAGGCCGCAGAGTCTTCCTACGGCCAAGAATGACGACATTCATGCGTCCCAATCAGCCAAAGCAACTTGGCTGCTGAGGGACCTAACATGGCGTCCCGTCATCATAATCGTCTCTAACACAAAATCCTGACAATTTTTTTTTTAAATGCCTCAAAAGATGTGAACATACTAAAAAATAGAGGTCTCAGGTCAGAACAAAACTTCACTCTCGATAGATGTGTAGCGCCAAATGTATAACACAATTGGCCTCATGCATCCCAATCCCAGACTCTATGCATCTCTATGCGTCTCTGACCCCATGCATCTTAGGTTCCATGCAGTCCCATGCGTCTCTAGTCCCATGCATTCCAGAATCTATGCGGTCTCATACGTCTCTGGCCCCATGCGTTCCAGGTTCCATGCGGTCCCATGTGTATCTGGTCCCATGCTTTCCAGACTCCATGCGGTCCCATGCGTCTCTGGCCCCATGCGTTCCAGAATCCATGCGGTCTCATGTGTCTCTGGTCCTATGCGTCCCAGGTTCCATGTGGTCCCATACATCTCTGGCCCCATGCTTTCCAGACTTCATGCGGTCCCATGCATCTCTGGCTCCGTGCGTCTCTGGTCCCATGTGTCTCTGGCCCCATACGTCCCAGGCTCTAGGCGACTTCATACGCCTTTGGCCCCATGTATCCCAGACTCTATGCGGCTCCATGCATCTCTGGCCACGTATGTTTCAAACTCCATAAGGACCAAATCTTGCTGTCACAACCAGAGTGATTCTCTCCAACCAAGTATGGACTCTGTGTCAAGCTGACCAAGTCACACCCACAAAAGACGAGAACTACCCAGATCTTTAGCAATAGAAAATCTCAACAAGCGCCCATGTAGCAGCTCGACCTGATCATGGTTACAACTATACCCTGTTAAGAAGGGACACGTGGCACCCTCCAGTATCCATGCGACCCAACTCATCTGCATCCAGGGATGACTATAAATATTAGGGTACCATACCCATACAAGAAGCTGGCAATCTGTGAACCGACAGTCAAGCGAGAGAGAAGAGCTTCCTTACCCTGTATCGGATCGTCCAAAGAGTAAAGTAGATGCCATAGCACTCATTGTCCATCGCCATACCCTAAAATCAAAAATATTGTACTTAGATTATCTTATAGGACCTCTTTGTACTTTATTTCATTTGTTAATTAAATCAATCTCTCTTAGAACTTTCGAATTTAATGGCGAACAAGATGGTGACTTTGCTGACGACCAGCTCTCCTCTGATGAGAAGACGGTGGTGCGGTCCGATGCGGCCATACTGGGCTCAACCCAAAGTATGCTGGTGGTGCGCTTCGACCAGCAAGCATTCGAGAACATGCTCTTCGAGGACAGTGCCAGCCCTTCTCCAAGGCAAGCAAAGCCTATGAAGACCCACATAACTTGGGTAGCAAAGGCCGATATGTCTCACCCAACTGTGGAGCATGCACTCCCCACCTCTCTCCCTGTTGTCGTAGACGCACATTATGCGTCCACCCAGACTGGCCCTATTCATGCGGCAGTCGGGAAAGGCACTTAGCGACCAAATTCTAACAAAGGAAAATACTATAATGCTAGAAGTTTGGTGGCTGAGACAAGCTTCATGAGGCAACAGCAGAAGCCGTATAAGTCTACAGCCGCAGGCAAAAGTCTATATGTGGCACCTATTGGTGGCCGCAAGCAAAAGTCCACATGCGGCCAGTACAGCAGCCGAACCTCTATTTTTGACCAAAAATTATGCAGTGCTAACCCTATGCGCCATGCTGAGAGTGGTGAAAAACCAAACTTGGACTCTTCGTACTATACACCTACGGGTGCCAAGTGGAAGAAGTCTGGGGCAGCGCGAGCTCGTCATGCTCAAGAAACTGTCCACTCGGCTGACCGTCGAAGGGCACCGTTAACTATTATGTGGACCCCTGATGGAAAGCAGTATAAGACCGACCCGTACGTCCAGTCCTCAGCAGAAAATGGACAGGGTCCGTCTCCAAAGTATTCCACTGATGATCTGAGGAGCATTCTCGTATGATGCCCAGATTAAGGAGCAAAACAACACCCACACCTCCGTGCGCTCCGTCTACCCGTGCGCACGAAAAGGGTGCAAAGGTGAGTCAACCCTCGCATGACTTGCGCAATATAATTAATCACAAGCGCAAGGCAAGGAAGAAAGCTACGACAGGTGAAGCATCCTCTCCAGGACATCATTGTGCCAAAATTATCATCAACTGCTGCTGCAACAAAGTGGCAGTACCTACAAGAAGGTAGTCGGCATTCCAATAAATAAACCCGACGATACCTATCCGGCAACAATCTAAGGATCAGATGCAAATACGCGAGGAGGATGAGATACCATTCAAGTCATGTTACTCTGCTCAAAAAGGCCCTTCCACCTTGGGAGGAAAGAAGTCCAGCACCTCCAGTCCGTCAATCTCAACCAGTGCATTGAGAAGGCGATCACCAGGAGGACTAGCAGTGGGACCTATGGAAGGAGTTTTTCAGGGCACCCGCTCGAAGAAGAATCTATTAGCTGCTCCAGGTAGCTCTTCCTTACAACCCTGGAGATTACACAAGCTGGAGGTAGTAATATCCCGGACCTTTATGATAATTCGGTGTTACAAGGAAATAATAATTCCCAAGAAACGGATGCTGAAGTCCCTGGGGGTAGCCACCCTCGGAGAGAAGATGCCACCTCCTACGCTGGGGGTATTACTCCCTCTGAGTCCGAACAGGGTGCAACACTGCCAACCTTTCCCAATGACTATTCATTACAAGAGTTTAAAGCAGAAAGTGCTACATCTACTATCCCATCCATCTCTCCTCATACAAGAATGATATACATGGCGGGGGACGAGCATGAAGGCCGTAGTGATCAGCAATGCCTCGAGGCCCTCGAGGCTGTGATACAGACTATGAGCGAATCAATGCAAGCCTTGACCCAAGCTGTGCTAGACATCAAAGCAAGTGTAGCCTCCCAACCAGCGAGGGCTTTTGGACAAGCAAGCTTGGACCCTGGGACCAATGTAGACTCTGACACAACCGCTCCGCCCATAGTAGGAAATCACCCTCTGCATGGTTAGTCTGCCCCTTCCGTGGGAGACGAAGCCAAAAATGTAATAAAAGAAATCTAGGAACTTCGGGATCGCCTAGATTCTATGGGCAACTGGGATTCACTGTTCGAGCTCGGGATATGAAAACCATACCCCCGCAAGTGGAGGGATGCCCCGTACCCGCCAAAGTACATGCCCTTTAACCTGAACCCATTCGACGGAAAGAATTCTCCCCCTCAATACATGAGCTATTTCGAGATTGCAATGGGGCACCTACCTCATTGTGACACACTCCTCACCAAGATCTTTATGGGGACATTTTTGGGGTCGCATTCGACTGATTTTGTAGCCTACAAGATAACTACATCTAGTCGTTTGATGACTTCAAGAGTCTTTTTTTCAAAAGATTCTATGATGGAGGAAGCGACATGGCGATGTCTTCCCTGATGGATGTCACCTAAGGGGAAAGGGAGATCGCCCAAAATTATATCAAGCTTTTCTGCCAAGCAAAAACCTACTACTGGCAGTCAGCCTCTGGATGGGCGACAGCCAATTCAAAGACTGGACATTATTCATCATCAATGCAGTCAGCGCTAAAAAGAAGGTTAAAGATGTCCGGCTCCTAGGAATACAAATCCCTGTCACAAATAATAGGGATAAATGTCCCAACAATAGCAACAGCGGCAACATCAGCCGTGTGGGAAAATGAAAGCAGGACCTGGTGGCCAACTTAACAAAGAACACCGAGCAAAAGCCGGCTGAGGTTCCAAAGCCCCAGGAGACTTACTCCTTCGAAGATAACCACGTCATACCCATCTTCGATGTGTTGATGAAGGGTGGCAAGCTTCGTCTCCCCGACGTCAAATGCCCTGTAGAGGCAGCCGAGATGAACAAACCAAAATACTGCCACTACCATTACTACGTCCACCATACGAAGAAGGACAGCTATACCCTCAAGTGGTACATCTAGCGCGTTATTGACACCAAGGCCCTTACCTTGGACTTTGATGATAATACGGTTGCCGCCAACATGGTGTCCCTCTAATTCGTTAACTTTCCCGTGACAGAAGCCCAAAATAGAGTCATATCGATCCCGATGGCAACAATAAAGGTAGTCAACCTTCCACCAGCTCGTGATCAAGCAGCCGGGCTGATACCTCTTACTATACCTCAGGGCAAGATTATGTGGGTCCACCCAGATTTTATCCCAGACTTGAAACAACAAGCAGCACCTTCCACTGTCAAGCCTAAAATACGAAAAACAAAGTCCTGCTCATGGTTTCTCCCACCGCTGAAGAGGCCTGGGCAGGGGAAACTAGGTTGGGCCTTGCATACCAGCGAGATTAAGAAGCTTCCGATGTCAATATGCCTCCAACTACTGCACCTGTTGCGTCTGATTCTGGTCCATCTCAACCCCTACCAGCAGACAAGTCCAAACAAAAAGAGGGACACTTCGACAAGTTATTGCATAAAAAATAGCTCTGGGACTGAAAAAGCCCTACAACTTTGACGTCTTGGCTTAACTCGCCAATACATCGGTAAAGTTGTCACTGTTTGAGATTCTCCGACTCTCCAAAGACACCCAAATCGCTCTGAGTGAGGCATTGCAAAATAGCGATGCCTACCTAGCACAAGTCAAGCCATCAACAGAGGACCCTGCTGCATGCCCCCACTGCAATAATGTAACGGAGGCGGTGCCCAATATCACATTTTACAACATGACATGTTACTAAAAAACAATCGACATGATCGTCCCCTATACTACACAGGGTACATAGGTGCCATCAAGGTGGACCGATTGCACATCGATCCTGGTTCGTCAATCAGTATCATCCCACGGAGTCTGCTTCAGACCTTGGGCATTCTGATGCATTATCTGACAGCTATTAATACTACTATAACTGGTTTCAACGCAGAAAGAAGCTACCCTCTGGGCAAGATTCGCCTGAAATATTAAAATAATAACTTGAAAACCGAGGTCACTTGCTACGTTATAGATGTGGACGTAACCTATAATGTCTTACTAGAATGGCCATAGATACACGAATACATAATCGTGCCATCAATCCTATACTAATGTCTAAAGTACGTGGACGATCATGGCGCAGTTAAGACAGAGTTTGCGAATGTCAATCCTTTCAAAGGGATCGAGGCCTATTACTCCGATATAATCTTGTACAAGCAAGTCCACTAAGATGAAGGTGGCAATGATGCTAACGATGAGGCAGAGGCCGGGACAACACCAGATAAACCCTTAAGAATACATCTAAAGATGTGCACTCCTGACACAACCTTTTTTCTCTTCATAAAAAAGAGTAGGAAGGCACCTGAATCTCTGGTCGTTCACTTTTATAGGCCATATCGATCGTAAAAGAAGATACAGCACCATCCACTATACCCGAGCCACTGGTCCTTCGACTTCATAGGCTGAGTCGACCTCCCAATGATGCTCTGTTACCTCTTACCGCGTTTGAGCCTCTGGTAGTAAATTCATGCAGAAAACCTCCAAAGTCACCATCCACTACACCCGAGCCAATGATGCTCTGTTACCTCTTACCACCCGGAGCACCGCCCCCACCAAAGGACGACCAGGCTGGTGGAGACCATCGTCCAACCAACTAGGTAAACACCTATATACTCCTCTCTCTCGTATCGTGTTCATTTATGACCGTCATGTCATCGTGTCTAGTATCGTAGTCTTGGACACAACCCTGAATTTACGAATATGAAGAATTATGTTAACACAAGATTTAACAATTATTTTACAACCAATATTTACCTTAATAATATGACCTATGATTAAGACTTAAAATTTACCTGGAAATATGGACATTAACCTAGTGCATTTAACCTGAAAATTAGATGACGAGTAATTCAACAAGGTATAATGTAGTTTTGTAAAACCATAGACATAGTATTTATTGTCTCAAGGTACACATTGACCGAGGACAGAACATGTGTACACCTTAGCTACGTGTACACGTGACGCTATATTCGACCAGTCGTGAACTTGCGACAGTACCCAAGAGTAGCGTCGTAATCAGGTGTATATATTGCTTAGTATCGGATGTCAGCAATTGCTATATTATATTGTGTGTTTAGGGCCACTGGACCAGCCAGGGGACACTGCGGGAATCGGCTTTTGGCATTCACAGCTTGAGGACTCAAGCAAGATACCTTGCCATATTTACTGTCTAACTTAAATATTGTACATATTGTATGATGTTTTATTGCTTATTTCATATGACTGTGTGCGTCCGAGATTGACTCGGGTGCTATCGATGGATACGTTGATGTTGTAGTATACTTGACCTAGTCACTAGTAGACTCACCCCAGTAGGAGGATACATTGCTATCTTCCAAGACCTGACACTTTTACACGTATTCACTGTGACATTCATATGGGGATGCGGGTTCGCATATTCGACTAGCTATCGGTGCGTGTGACATACATCACGGTTAGGATTATGTTATTCTAGAGACTGGCATATAGACACGTGGTATTCACATCGAGTATTCGACTAGTGTATCTATATTGGGCGGGAAGGACAGCTAGTAGGCGTATATGATACACACATTGGACTCCGTCGTATCCGGAGGAGTCACGAATCTAATGACTTTCTTTATTGCAGATACCGTGCTCTTTAGAGTGATACGAACATATATATATATATATATATATTACAGATACCTCATTCTTCGGAATGATGGACGTTACAGATACCACGCTCCTCGGAGTGTTGGGCGTTATGCCTACGCCTACCCATACGTACCAAAGTTATTCTCATATTGCATTCACTTAGATGGTTAGCACACACCTCATTATATTTATTTTATTCAGTATTTATATATGGCATATTTTTATATATCTTGTTATATCCCTCTGAGGACCTGGTACCTTTCCAGATTTGGATGAGGCATATTACCCCACAGTGTACGGTCCAGGACAGGAGACTAGGTTCGCTACCGCAGAGGAGCTAGAGGTGTTACCGTCAAAGTTTTCGTGATTACTTGGTAGGCCTTCTGCCTAGGATTGGGAGCATCATTATCTAGTCAGCCGATGCCCTAGTCATTATCTTTTTTCTATCTTTTTAGTACTTTATTTCTTCATAGCAGTGGGTTTGTCCCCACCTGACATTCTTGGTTGTACTATGATGTTTTGAGACTGGCATTTATCTTCCAGCATTATTATCAGTACATTCTTGCAGTTTATATTTATGGATAAGATTAAATTATCTGTTGATATTGATATTGGGACATGTTAGTATTAGGACAACGTAGCACTCTTTGTTAGGATTCATTAAATTGGGATATCCTCGGAGACGTGACAGCTGGCTATTGCCACATGGCCTGGTCCGTGTATTTTGGGACTGGGGCATGACATAGTTTTAGTGGTGGCCCATGCAGGTTGACTTATTTGCTTGTGGTATGGTAATGTGCCCAACGAGCCTGCAATAGGATAGAATTTACTAGGTCTCATCCACTTTTGATTCGTCTTTGAACTTCCTTCATACTGCTTCTAAATGTCTGTATCCTGTTTGTTTGTTTTTGTACTCTTCTAATGAAGTCCTATCTCTTGCAACGAGAATTTATTTGTGCAGTAGACGAGGAGCACCTGGTGTCGTGGTACCAACTGACACCACCCAGAGAGAGGAGATACCCCAGGGACTACCTGGAGGGCAACCACCGTCACAGGCCCCGCTGATACATTGGCACGAGACTTCTCAGGACGATCCTACCCAGCAGCCCGAGGGACAGACTTCACTGACGATCCCCATACAGTATTTTGAGGGCCAGACTTTAGGAGCAACGCCGATACCGCAGACTGAGAGGCCGACATCTAAGGAGACCCCTACCGCACAGCCAGAGGTTCCACTACCACTACCTCCACCTTATTCACCCCAGATGCCACAGCTAGATGGACAGCCACATATACTACAGTTCTTTCAGACTATGATGCAAGCACAGTGGCATCAGACAGAGACGTTGAGATAAAGTCTGATGGCAGTACTAGAGAGAACACCTGTCACAACACCAGTACCAGTACCTCCACTAGCCCAGACATATGGTACTGTTAGATGGTTTCGACAGATGGGACCAGATACTTTCTCAGGCAATGAGACTGCAGAACAGATCTCCGATTGGGTCACCAACACGGAGATGTTGCTAGAGGATTCACAACTGCATCCAGACCTTTGGATGACCGCAGTAAGGGTCCAACTAAAAGGCAACGCCCATCACTGGTGGGATTCCATTGAGCACAGTGTAGACAAGAATCAGACTTGGGAACAGTTCCTAGAGTACTTTAATATGAAGTATTTTCCAGCAACATTCAGAAATGCCCTGTACTCCCAGTTCCTACATCTAGAGCAGGGAAATATGACTGTTGACGCATATGACACGAAGTTTAGCCGTCTCAGCAGATTTAGTGCTGTTCTGATACCCAATGACCTGGAGAAGGCTCAGAGATTCCATCACGGCCTTACTTTCGAGCTACAGAGGTATACCACAACACAGGCGAGGATCTCTTATGAGGAGATTCTTGCAGAGGCGAGGATCCAGGAGGCTATTGTCAGAGGAGCTAGATGATCTAGCACAACTGCACCAGTCAGAGCCCAGCCCGGAGCGGGAGGATTGATCCGTCATCCCAGAGCACAGACACAGTAGAGGGCAGCCCCATACCCGTAGCAGAAGCTCCCAATTTGTCACTATTATGGCAAGAAGGGACACGTCATCAGAGACTGCCGAAAGAAGCTAGGATTATGCATGATATGTGGAGCAAGTCAGCACCTTGCCCGACTGCCCACAACACAGAGACGCAGCACCCCAGATCGTACAAAGGCCTGCAGCACCAGTCCCGAGGATACTACCCCCACCAGGAGGTTATCATCCACCAGCACTAGGAGAATTCCAAAGGGGACCACCTTTGGCCCCATAGCAGGCACAGTTTGATCGAGCCCGACAGCAGACCGGAGGACAGAGGCACGGATAGGCCTTTGTATTGGCAGCTACCGAGGAAGAAACAGAAGGGAAAGCTATCACAGGTACCATTTTAGTTGCATCAATACCTGCGACGACATTGTTTGATTCTGGTGCTAAGTTATCATTTATATCTAGTAGATTCATAGCAATGCATAGAGTAGCTACTTCTCCCTAACTAAGAGTTGGAAGATTCTTACCGGAGGAGGTATCGTGCCAGTTTCCAGCGCTATTAGAACGTGTTCAGTAGTCGTATGTGGTAGAGAGATGAGAGCGTGATTCTTGGTATTACCCATGCCGTACTTTGATGTTGTGCTTGGCATGGACTGGTTAAGCCAGTATAATGTCGTACTGAATTGCCAGAAGGGTAGCATCACTTTTAGACTGCCAGATCAGCCAGAGTTTGAGTACATTCGAGGGACTGTCGAAGAAGGAGTATGACAGATAGCTGGAACTTACATGGCTATGGAGATGGTACCCCCACCAATAGTTACAGAATTTGAGGATATTTTTTCTGAAGAATTGCCAGGCCTACCGCCAGATAGAGACGTAGAGTTCACCATTAAGCTAGTACCCGGAGCAGCACTGGTAACTTCTAATGTGTACCGATTGGCGAAGAAGGAGTTAGATGAGATGAAGCTACAACTAGAGGAGTTGCAGAGCAAGGGTTTTATCCATCTTAGTGCATCACCATGGGGAGCACCAATATTGTTTGTACCTAAGAAGGATAGGACAGTACGTATGTGCATCAATTATAGAGCCCTTAATACTTTGACCATCAAGAATAAGTACCCCCTGTCGCGGATTGATGACTTATTCGACCAGTTGACAGGGGCAATGGTGTTCACAAAGATTGACTTGAGATCTGGTTATCAACAAGTGAAGGTGCAAAGAGAAGACATTCAAAAGACATCATTCAAGACTCGTTATGGTCACTATGAGTTCTTAGTGATGCCTTTTGGACTGACGAATGCGCCAGCTGTATTTATAAACTTGATGAACAGAGTATTCTACCAATACTTAGACCGGTTCATGGTAGTCTTCATCGACGATATCTTGGTGTATTCGAAGAGCCACGAGGAGCACGAGGAACACTTGAGACTAGTGTTAGAGACGCTGAGAAGGGAGAGGCTTTATGCCAAGCTGAACAAGTGCGAGTTTCTCCTAGATTGTATCGCTTTCCTTGGACACGTTATCTCAGGAGATGGTATTTCAGTAGATCCGGCAAAGATTTTGTTCGTAGAGACATGGCCAACCCCTACCAATGTCTCAGAAGTGAGGAGTTTCCTAGGACTTATCGGATATTACCGGAGGTTCGTAGAAAACTTTGCGAAGATCGTAGAACCGATGACCCATTTGACTCGTAAGGAGCAGGAGTTTACCTGGACAGAGGAGTGTCAGAAGGCATTTGATGAGCTGAAGAAGCGTTTGACTATGGCACCTATCTTGACCATACCATATAGACCCGGAGGATTCGTAATCTATAGCGATGCATTCGGGAAAGTATTAGGATATTTCTTGATGCAACATGGGAAGGTTGTAGCCTATGCCTCTAGATAGTTGAGGACCCATGAGAAGAACTATCCAACTAACGACTTGGAGCTTGCAGTAGTGATATTTGCTTTAAAACTTTGGAGGCACTACCTATATGGAGAAAGAGTAGAGATATTCACTGATCACAAAAGCCTAAAGTATGTCTACACCCAGAAGGACCAGAACCAGAGACATAGACATTGGCTCGAGGTGATGACAGACTTTGAGATTGACCTGCAGTACCATCCAGGAAAGGCTAATGTAGTGGCTGATGCATTGAGCAGAAGACCTATGGCATTCCTCTTGACTACCCAACAACATCTGTTGAGAGATCTAGAGCAGATGGGTAAAGAGGTCGTTATACCCGGAGTAGACGAACATTTATCGAGTTTTCAGTTGCAATCGATATTAGTGGAGAGGATCAAGGCTGCTTTGCCGACAGATGCCAGATTTTAGAGGCTTCGACAGAGGACAAAGGCTGGAATACAGGCAGGACTGCGTATACATGAAGATGGAACTTTGAGATATGGAGATCGTCTCTATGTTCCAAATAGAGAACTTCGTTAGGAGTTGATAGCAGAAGCACACAGTTCAACCTACTCTATTCAACCAGGAGGCACGAAGATGTACAGAGACTTGAGACAGTACTATTAGTGGTATGGAATAAAGAAAGAGATAGCTTATTTTGTGGCTAAGTGACTGGTGTGTCAGCAAGTCAAGGCTGAGCATTAGAGATCTGCAGGATTACTTCAACCGCTCCTCATACCAGAGTGGAAATGGAAGCATATCACTTTAGAATTTGTTACGGGCTTTCTGAGGAGTCCTAGTGGTCAAAATATAGTATGGGTAATCGTAGATAGACTCACCAAGTCCGCACACTTTTTATCCTTCAGAGTTGGACAATCTACAGAGGTCTTAGCAGATATGTACATGAGAGATATTATGCGACTGCACGGAGTGCCAGTTAGTATCATGTCTGACAGGGATACGAGGTTTACATCTTACTTTTGGTGGAGTATACAAGAGAGTCTCGGTATCCGCCTAAAATTTAGCACATCGTATTACCCACAGACAGATGGCCAGTTGGAGCACACCATTCGGACATTGGAGGACATGTTGAGAGCATGCATGCTAGATTTTGGAGGATCATAGGAGGACCTTTTGCATCTGGTCGAGTTTTTCTACAATAACAGCTATCAAGCGAGCATCCAGATGGCTTCCTATAAAGCATTGTATGAAAGAAAATGTCGTTCCCCAATATATTAGAGTGATATAGGCGAGCGACAGATCTTTGGGCCAGAGTTGGTTGTTCGTACAGTGGAGAAGGTAAAGAAAATCCAAGGACACCTACGAGCAGCACAGGACAGGCAGAAGCATTGGGCGAATGCACATCGACGACCCTTAGAGTTCCAGGTTGGAGAACACATATTTCTAAGGATCTCACCTACTCGAGGGACTATCAGATTCGGAGGCATAGAAAAGCTGAGTCCGAGGTACATCAAACCATTCGATATGTTAGAACGCGTCGAAGAGGTTGCTTACAGATTAGCCTTGCCGCAGACTTTGGAAGAAGTCCATGACTTCTTCCATATATCTCAGCTGAGGAGGTACATACCGGATCTGAGTTATATACTTGACCATTCCGAGATCACAGTCGGCCCGAGTTTATCCTACTAAGAGGAGCCTGTTGAGATCCTAGACAGGAGTGAGAAGGTATTGCGAGGTTAGACTATTCTCCTAGTTTGCGTCATATGGAAATATCATGCACCAGGTGAGTCGACCTGGGAACGCGAAGAGGATATTCGACAATGTTACCCTCATCTCTTCGAAGGACTAGGTACGTTTTAGCATTTTAAATTCAGTCAGTAATTTTTGCCAGGCATATGTTTTAATTTCGAGGACAAAATACTCTAAGGAAGGTAGATTGTAAACCCCCTCAACCAATTTAGGGTTCAATTAAATTAAATCCGGCGACTAGGATTTATTTGGAATTTAATTAGAATTATGTGAGACAATTATAGGTACCCCTCTGACCATGGTGTAACCTTAGCCACGCAATGTTCATTAATTTTTGCCTTGCGCAGTTAATTATTAATCTAATTAATTTTTGGAGGCCAATTTCACCCTAATTGGAACTTAACCAAACTATATGCACTCTTTCACATGGACCAGCCCCACCCCAATAAGGTCCAGACCGGCCCAAGTCCCGAGGTCAGCCCATCAAATCCTTCTTATAAAACACATGCTAACTATCATTAAAAACCCTAAAACAAATTGATCATCCCTCCTTCAAAACCCTAGCCGACCCCCTCACATCATCCGAGCACCCTATCCCCACGCTGACCGGTCGGTACCTCAGCCACCTCGCCGCCTGTCACCCCCCTTCGATTCCAACCACCACCTCAGTTACCCAACAACCGCCGACTGACCCCGGTAACCAACTACCATCACCACCATTCCAACCCGATCTCGATTCAAACCCGACTGTCCCGGCCCCGATCACCGCCTCCAGCAACCCCGACCACCCCTGTCAGGCAAAGTACCACCGTCTCCGCATCCTGACAGCCACCCCGTGCCACCTTAACCAACCATCGTCGCTGCCGGAGCTACTGCTGCTGCTGCGACCATCTGCAGTTGCTGCTACAAGCCGCTGCCGTAGCTGCCTTGCTCGTCGGCTGCTGCTGGAGCACCACCACCACCGGAGGATGACCAGGCTACAAGGAGACCATCGTCCAACCAACTAGGTAAATACCTATATACTTCTCTCTCTCATATCGTGTTCATTTATGATTGTCGTATCTTCGTGTCTAGTATCGTAGTCTTGGACACAACCCTGAATTTATGAATATGAAGAATTATGTTAACAAAAGATTTAATATTTATTTTACAACCAACATTTACCTTAATAATATAACCTATGATTAAGACTTAAAATTCACCTGAAAACATGGACATTAACCTAGTGTATTTAACCTAAAAATTAGATGACGAGTAATTCAACAAGGTATAATATAGTTTCGTAAAACCATAGACGTAGTTTTTATTGTCTCAAGGCGCATGTTGATCGAGGATAGAATACGTGTACTCCCTAGCTATATGCACACGTGATGCTGTATTCGACCAGTCGTGAACTTATGACAGTACCCAAGAGTAGCATCATAATCAGGTGTATATATTACTTAATGTCTAATGTCAGCAATTGCTATATTGAATTGTGTGTTTAGGGCCACTGGACCAGCCAGGGGACACTGTGGGAACCGACTTTTGGCATTCATAGCTTGAGGACTCAGGCAAGATACCTTGCCATATTTACTGTCTAACTTAAATATTGTACATATTATATGATGTTTTATTGCTTATTTTATATGACTGTGTACGTCCGAGATTGACTCGGGTGCTATCGACGGATACGTCGATGTTGTAGTATACTTGACCTAGTCACTAGTAGACTCACCCCAGTTAGGAGGATATGTTGGTATCTTCCAAGTTCTGACACTTTTATACGTATTCACTGTGATATTCATATTGGGATACGAGTCCGCATATTCGACTAGCTATCGGTGCGTGTAACATGCATCACGGTTAGTACGTAACTCAGGATTATGTTATTTTAGAGACTGGCATATAGACACGTGGTATGCACGTCGAGTATTCGACTAGTATATCTACATTGGGCGGGAAGGACAACTAGTGGGCGTATGGGATACACACATTGGACTCCGTCGTATCCGAAGGAGCCACAGATCAAATAACTTTCTTTATTACAGACACCGCGCTCTTCGGAGTGATACAGATGTATATATATTACAGATACCTCATTCTTCGGAATGATGTACGTTACAGATATCACGCTCCTCGGAGTATTGGACGTTATGCCTACGCCTACCCATACGTACCAAAGTTGTTCTCATATTGCATTCACTTAGATGGTCAGCACACCCTCATTGTATTTATTTTATTCAGTATTTATATATGGCATGTTTCTATGTATCTTGTTACGTTCCTCTGAGGACCTGGTACCTTTCCAAATTTGGACGAGGCATATTACCCCACAGTGTACGGCCCAGGACAGGAGACGAGGTTCGCTACCGCAGAGGAGCTAGAGGTGTTACCGTCAGAGTTTCTGTAATCACTTAGTAGGCCTTCTGCCTAGGATTGGGAGCATCATTATCTAGTCAGCTGATGCCCTAGTCATTATCTTTTTTAATCTTTTCAGTACTTTATTTTGTCATAGCAGTGGGTTTGTCCCCACCTGACATTCTTGGTTGTACTATGATATTTTGAGACTGGCATTTATCTTTCAGTATTATTATCAGTATATTCTTGCTGTTTATATTTGTGGATGAGATTAGATTACCTGTTGATATTGATATTAGGACATGTTAGTATTAGGACAGCGTTGCACTCTTCGTTAGGATCCATTAAATTGGGATATCCTCGGAGACGTGATAGCTGTCTATTACCACGTGGCCTGGTCCCGTGTATTTTGGGACTGGGGTGTGACAACAGAACTTCACTCTCAATGGATTTGCAACACCAAGTGTATAGCACAACTGGCCTCATGTGTCCCAGACTCCATACGGCTCTATGCGTCTCTGGCCCCATACATCCTGGACTCCATGCGACTCCATGTGTCTCTAGCCCCATGCGTCCCAGGTTTCATGCGGTACCATGCATCTCTGGCCCTATATGTTCCAGACTCCATGCGGTCTCATTCATCTTTTGCCCCATGCGTCCCAGGTTCTATGTGGTCCCATGCATGTCTGGCCCCATATGTTCAAGACTTGATTTGGTCCCATGCGTCTCTGGCCCCATGTCTCCCAGGTTCTATGCCATCCTATGCGTATCTGGCCCCATGCGTCCCAGGCTCTAGGCACCTCTATGCACCTTTAGTCCTATGCTTGCCAGACTCTATTCGGCTCTATGCGACTCTGACAACGTATGTTTCAGACTCTATGAAGACCAAATCTTACTGTTACGACCCGAGTGATTTTCTCCAACCAAGTACGAACTCTGTGTCAAGCTGACCAAGTCACGCCTACAAAGGACAAAAACTACCCAGATCTTCAGCAATGAAAGAGCCCAACAAGCTCCTACGTAGCAGCTCGACCTGCTCATGGTTACAGCTGCACCCTATTAAGAAGGGATACGTGGCACCCTCCAGCATCCATGCGGCCTAACACCTTCTCGCTTAGGACTATAAATAGTAGGGTACCACACCCATACAAGAGGCTGGTAATCTATGAACTGACAGTCGAGAGAGAGAGAGAGAAAAGAGCTTTCTCACCCTGGATCGGATCGTCTAAGGAGTGAAGGAGACGTTATAGCACTCATTGTCCATAGCCACACCCTAAAATCAAAAATATTGTACTTAGATTGTCTCATAGCACCACTTTTTACTTTCTTTCGTTTGTTAATTAAATCAAGCTCTCTTAGAACTTTCGAATTTAATGGTGAACATAAATAACCCCAAGTACTACCGCTACCATCGGTACGTCCATTATGGGATGTGAGATTGCTACACAGTGAAGTGGTACATCCAGCGTCTACTCAATTCTAAGGCCCTCAACTTAGATTTTGAGGATAAAACGGTTATCGCCAATATGTTGTCCCTCAAGTTTGGTAACTTTCCGACAACGAAAGCCCAAGACGGGTGGTACCAATCCCAAAGGCCACCATGGAGGTGTTTAATATCCTACTAGCTTGCGACTAAACCGTCGGGCTGGTACCTCTCAGCATACTATGGGGCAACGTCGTGTGGGTTCATTCGGACCTTGCTCCAGACTTGATACAACAAGTGACACCTTCTTCCATCAAGTCCAAAGGACGGAAGTCCAAGTCCTTTCATATGGTGGCCCCCACCACTGAGGAAGCTATGGTAAGGGTGACTAGATCGGGCCTTACCTACCAGAGGGACGATAACACTATCGACGATGATGCTCTGCCAACAGTCGTACTCAATGCACCTGCTGCATCGAATTCAGATCTGTTCCAACCTCCAACCGCGGACAAGTTCAAGCAGAAAGAAACTCGCTTCGATAAACCGTTGCACAAAGATACATCATATGGGCTAGATAAGTCCTATGACTTTGATATCTTGGCACAACTTGCTAATACAACAATGAATTTATCATTTTTTAAGCTTCTTTGACTATCCAAAGACACTTAGGACGCTCTGAGTGAGGCATTGCGGAACGCTGACACCTACTTGGAGCAGGTCAAGCCGCCAGCTGAAGATCCTGTGGCATGCCCCCCACAATAACATTGTGACGGAGGCAATACCCAGCATCACGTTCTCGCAATAAGACATGTTGCTAAAGAATAATATGCACGATCACCCTCTGTATTACACAGGGTACATCGATGCCATCAAGGTGGACCGGATGCACATCGATCCAGGTTCGTCCATCAGCATCATTCCCCGGAGTCTTCTTAGGACCTTGGACATCCCAATGAATCGGCTGGCGGCCACTAATATTACCATAAGTGTCTTCAACGCTGGAAGAAGCTACCTTCTGGACAAGATTCGCTAGAAATGTTAGATACGCGACTTGAAGACGAAAGTCACATACTACGTCATTGATGTAGACATATCCTGTCACGACCCGCACCCGAAAAATCGGGCATGAGCCGTGGATACGTCCAGCCTACACCACAGAATCGGCGGTAGAACGCTGTAAAGGTCCGTTCTAGGTCAAACAAATCTATATATAACTCACAAAAAAAATCTGCCACGACCTCTCCAAAAAGGAGGGCAACCACGCAATATATATATGAATAATCCTCTCCAAAAGGAGGGCAACCACGTAATATATATGAACTCTCAATCACAAAATCTAGGGGAAGAGTAAAAGCACGATATGATAGCAAAAGGAAACAAAGAAACACAGAGCAAGACAATATCCAAAATATACAGACCAAGTCTATAATAGTCTACAATATCTCACAGCAACAAAAGAATAAGTACAATCATCCAAAATAAACCACTGGGAACAACCCAGAAAACCCACCTAGCTAACTAGGGCGCTAACGACATCTCCTCGGCGCACTCCTCCTCAGTCTCGGGGTCACAGCACTCGTCAACTCCCGGCCCGTAGAACGTCGGGCAATAATCCTCAGGATCCTCTGGAAAAAATATGCCCAGTCAGGACTGGAGCGAAGTACATAACTCTGAAAGCAACTCCAATACATGGTAAGGTGTATATGACGAGCAATAGAAAAGTATACAAGATGCACAGAAAATAAATATATGCTGGAGCACAATAAGTAGCTGCAATGTAAACTGGAGAACAATACAAGTAGTGGAAAAATAACTGCAGGTGAGAAAATAGGAATACTAGCTAAGTACCTTGAGCACAAGTTCGTTATGTGATCGGCTTAGGTTGCACATGAAAAACACTACGATAACTCCGTTATGCGTGAGTTGCATAACCGACATACACATGAATACTGTTTGGCTTTGATCACATAACCAACTCCTACTCCCCTCCCCCACTAATACCATTGGATCCAACCACAACACGCTACATACATGATAATAGCTCATGCACACGAAGGCGAGAGCACAAGAAGCACATGATAGCACATGAGAATCAATATCCGAAGCACATGATGAAATACACGTGATAGAGTACCCACTGAACACGGTAAGGGGGATAACATCTCATGACGGGATCCACTAGTACCAGCTCGTGTAACAATGTGTCAGAATCAAGTATTACAGTTCTAGAATAGGTAATATAAATGCTATCATGAAATAAGAACTATCAGAGGTAGGTACTCGCCTGATGTCCTGAGCAACTGATGAGGATCGAGATCCGGACCGGTGTCGGAAGAACCTATTATGAAAAGCAAAATTAAACAGGGTTCTAAGGATTTAAACTGATATAAAATAATTAAAAATAGGCTTCTAGGGCTATTCTAGGTCGAACGGGTCAAACCGGTGAAATTCGGATCAAAAAGTCAACCCGAGGTCCAAAAAGTCAACTCTAGGTCAAAACTAGGTCAAATGTTGACTTTTACGGTCAACGAGGACAATTATGGTCAAAGCTAGGTCAAACTAGGGTGCCCCTGAAATTCTAGGTCAAACCGAGCTCATTAAGCTAGAAAACTCTCAAACTCGCCTAATCGAGATATCGAGATACCCTCGGTATCCGATACCTCGCCCTAGGCCACGCACCCCGCCTAAACCCGCTAAAACATATGCTAGCATGCGTAATTATATACACATAAGCATATAAAAATTACTCCAATACTATTCCTAGGCTATTGCTCAAATACTCCGCTCGAAACTCAATACCTTGGATATCTCAAGGTATTGAGATACCGCTCTCAAACCCCTCTAACTAGTTATTAGGCTAATAAATATATACCTAGTTATTAATCTAGGCTAGGAAATATATATATCTATCATATATTTACATATCTAAGTATCTATATACATATATATATAGATATCCACACACATATACACATACCCATACATACCTTACCCAACTCATAAATATATAACTATAGGTATATAGATATCTATATCTTAGATAGATATAACTATCTATCTACCTATCTATTACCTATCTAGTTATCTACGTATCTATCTAGCTACCTATTTATCTAAGTAACTATCTATCTATTTACCTATCTAACTAATAGCTATCTATCTAACTATCTATCTATCTATCAACTTATCTATCTAACTATCAATTAAACCATCTATCTAGCTATCTAACTATCTCTCTACTACCTCCCTACGAATGCTGCTGCTGCTCTAGCTCGTACTGCTGCTGCTGCTGACCTTACAAGCTGTGCTGCTGCTGCTGTATACTGCTACTGCTGCTGTTGCTGCTTCATATTGCTGCTGTTGCTGCTGGCTTCTGCTGCTGCTGGCTGGCTGTTTCCCCCCTCGCTTCGCCACACACACGAACACACACACACCTATATACATATATATATATATATATCACTATATATATATATAAACATACATATATCTCTCTCTCTCTATATATATATACAACTAGATATATATATATACACACTTATATATAATCTAACACACACACACACACACTTAAACACATATCAACACACACACACGTATAAATATATACATAACTATATATATATATATATATATATATATATATATATATATATATATATATATATATATATAAACACCTATTTATATATATATACACACACACTCAAAGATATATATATATATATGTACATACACATATATACATATATATATACATATACACACACACGCACACTTATACATATACATATATATACACATAGACATATACATACACAAGCACATAGATATAAATACACACACATATATATATAAATATATATACATATATATAGACACACATACAAATATATATATATATATATATAGACACTTATACCCAAACACCACACAACGCACACAACACACAAACAACACGCCCCACTCACGCCCAACGACCCCGACACTCACAAACACCTATAAATATATAAAATATAATCCGAGAATTCTAGCACACACTCTCCAATGCTTACCCAATGCGCGCACAAGCCCGAAACAAGGAAACCAAGTCGAAATGGCCGTTCGGTCATTTCGACGAACCCGCGGTGTGCGGTTCGGAAAATCTCCTGAAACTCACACCAAACCAACTCAGAATTGGCCCAAAATTTACCCACGGGTTCTAAACGATGCTTAGATCCTAGAAAAAGTGCTATCCCATCGATTCTAGGCCCGTGGCAGAAACGCGTACGCACTTAGAATCAGCGACGACGAAAAACCCCAATTTTGCCCGAAACGCCCGTTTCTCTGCGACACGACTTCCCGTGTCCGAACGGAGAGACGCACTCACCCTCAAGACACCCGACAACGTCTACCTAGGTCCGTCTAACCTAGGGCATCATCCAAAATTGGGCCAAATTCGGGTTCCACCCGAAATTAACACAAAACCTAATGTGAAAGTCTCTAAACTCAACCAAACTAGTTCCAACTTCCTCCCACGGGTAGGCTTAGGGTCTAGAAAGGTTCTAAACCACTAATTATACTACATAAAAGTAATTAGCAAGAGAAAAGTTAGGGTTTACCTCTTGGGAGTTGAAATCCCAAGGCCAAAGTCTCCGATCTACTTGGAATCACCTCCCTCAAGCTCCAAGCTACCAAATCTAGCCTCTACACTAAATCTAGTCTCCACACACCTAGGTTGGGGAAAATATAAGGTTAGGGTTTACATAAAGAAGAAGGAATGGAATAAAGAAGGAAGAAAAATGAAGAACACTTACTTGGGGAGAAGAAAGAAGAAGTGGAGAAGAAGAAGAAGTGAAGAAGAAGATGAAGAAGAGGGGGCTGCTTGCTGTTATGCGGGTAGGGGCTAATGTTTAGGGGCCAGCCACTCCTAATAAGGGTTCACTAATGACCAAAAGTCCAAAATGCCCTCCACACACTTGGGTTTGGGTTCCGGGTTCCAAAAGCACTCAAACTAACTTCAAATCTCTCCAACTAACCCACTAAATATATAATAAATATTTCTAAGCCCCAAAATAATCCTCACAAGGGTGTTGGTCAGGTCGAACATGGGTCCACTAGGGTCTGACATGGGTCCAGGCTAGCCAAAACCCTAAAACAATCAATTAAAAATAATACAACCACTAAATAAATATAAATATAATTAATTAAATACAATACACAATTTATCAAAAAAAATAATAACCCTATTTTCTAGAATTGGGCAGTGACATATCCTAAAATATCCTATTTGGACGTCCATGGATACACGAATACATGATCGTGTCATCAACCCTACACCAGTGCCTAAAGTACGTTGACGACCATGGAACGATTAAGATAGAGTTTACCGATATCGATCCCTTCAAAGGGGTAGAGGTCTACTCTGATCCCTCGTTGTGAAAATATAGAGGAAGGTACCACAACCTCGGACAGTATGACTACCTAGTCGAAAGAAGGACCCAGTGCCGGCTCCTGCCCCAAAACTTTGGTGGTCAATCTGTAGAGGCATGGAAAAGTTAGATCCAAGCGTTCAGCAATCATGCGGCCTAGGAAAAAGTTCAGCAGAAAATGAACTGCATGATCACCATGCAGTCCAATTAGGTGAGAGCTATACGAACCAAAAACCAAAGGCAATTTTGGCCACAGATGGATCTGACATCACGCTTTGACAACAAGATTACATTTGACACCGAATCCTGACAGAGGAGGATTTTTTGAACGTCTCGAAAGGTGTAAACTCGCTAAAAGACAGAAGTCTCAGAAACTGTGCAAGCGCTATATGTACAATACGACAAAAGACTCCCATACGGCTCTGGCCCATGCGTTCCAGACTCTATACGTCCCATGCACTTTTGGCCTATGAGTCCCAGACTCTATGCGTACTATGCATCTCTGGCCCCATTCATCCCATTCTCCATGCGTCCCATACGACTCTGGCTCATGCGTCCTAGACTCCATGCGGACCATACAGTTTTGGCCTATGTATCCTAGACTCCATGCGTCTTAAACGTCTCTGGCCCTATGCATCCCAGACTCCATGCATCCCATACGGCTCTGGCCCATGTGTTCCAGACCCTATGCGGTCTCTGCGATTCTTTGCTTTGTATGCCCCAGATGCCCTAACAAACTAAATTATGCTATTGAAACAAGGTAATCCTCTCCAACCAAGTGGCAGGCCACGTGTCCAATTGACCAAGTCGCACCCACAAAGGACGAGAAACCATCCAAATATTTAGCAAAAAGAAAATCTTTACAAATATCTACATGACAGCTGAAGTCCAGATTCTTGTGCACAGTTGTAACACCTTGTTGTTAGGGAAAGACACGTGGCGACTCCCAACTTCCATGTGGCCAAAATCCATATAGCCACAGAATAACTATAAATAACAGGGTACTAACCCTATACAACAGACCTGGCTGGCTATCTGTGGATCTACACACGAGCAAGAGAAAAGAGCTTCTATATCAGATCATCAACCGAGTAATGAGAGTTACTACACTCCTAACCCTCCATCATCACCCCCATAAAACAAAATTATACTTAGATTGTCTTCTAGGACTTCTTTGTACTTTTTCTTAGTTTGTTAATAAAATCAAGTTCTTTTAGTTCTTCTTTTAATTTAAATGGCAAACACGATGGCGGCTATGCTGGGGACCAACTTTTCTCTGTTGATAAGTCAGTGACGCAGTCTGACGCGTCTAAGATCGGCTTAACACAAAAGATGCTGGTGGTCCACTTCGACCAACAAGCATTCCAGGAAATGCTCTCGGAAGGAAGCGTCTGTCCTTTCTTAAGGCTATCCAAGTCTAAGGCGACTTGCAGGAAATAGGTAGCGAAGGCCGATGTGCCTCGCCCAACTACGGAGGGGATGCTTCCAACCGCTCATCCTGTTGCTAACAGCCAAGCGCATACCCAAGAAGTCCACGTGCATGCGGTCTCCCTACCCGATGTGGAAACTACTCAGCTCCCAGACTCTGGTAAAGGAAAATACTACAATACCAGACGTTCTAGGGCTGAAGAAAGTTCTATACGGCCAAGAAGGAGGCCGTATAAGACTGACAAATGGCCTTATGCGGCCTTAGCTGACATCTGCAGGCAGACATCCCCATACGGCCCAGATAGCGACAGAATTTTGGTCTTCGATAGTATCTCATGCGGCCTAGATTCTATGTGGCCCAATAAGAACGGCGAAGACCCGAACTTGGACTCAGCGTACTATGCACCCGTAGGGGCTAAGTCAAAGAGGTCCAGGACTGTGCGAGCTCGCCAAGATCAGACAACTGTCCAGTCAGCCGACCCTCCGAGGGTACCGCCAATCATTATACGGGCCCCTGATGGAAAATTATATAAGATTGCCCAATGAGTCCATCCCCCAGTGACAAATAGGCAGGGTCGATCTCAAAAGTCTCCTCCCAACGATCTGAGGCAAGTTCTTGTACGCACCTCAAATCCGGGAGCCAACACAATACCTACATACCCGTGCGCTCGGTCTAACCGGTCCCATAAAAAGGGTGCAAAGGTGAAATAACCCTCGCTTGACTTGAGCAACATGATCAATCATAAGCGCAAAGCGAGGAAAATAATTGTGGCCGATAAAATATCCTCTCCAGGGCATCATTATGCCAAGATTATCATCAATTGTTGCTGCAACGGAGCTGCATCGCCCAAAAATAGGCAGTCGACCTTCCAACGACTGTACTAGAAGATACATGCCCAGCAATAACCCGGATATCAGATACAAGCGCCAGAGGAGGAGGATCTTCCCTTCGCCGCATGCTACTCGGCTCGGGTGGTTTCCTCTACCAAAGGAAGTAAGAAGGCCAGCACCTCTAGCCCGTCACTCTCGACCAGCATGTTGAGATAAAGATTACTAGGAGGACCGACAACAGGACCCATGGAAGGCATTTTCCAGGGCACTCGCTTGAGGAAGTAGATGTAAGATGCTGGAGGTAGTTCTTCCTCAGAACCCCTAGGGGCTCCCCAAGCTAGGGGTAGTAAACCCTTAGACCTATACAACAATCCAGCATTCCGAAAAGATGATGATTCTCGAAGAACAGATTCTAATACCCTTGGGAGTGGCTACTCTTATAGAGATGACATAGCCTCTGATGAATCTGATGACGATACAACGCTGCTAGTCTTCCTTGAAGATGACTTACTGCAAGGGTCTGAGACGGAGTATGCGGCATCCACGGCCCTGTCCATCTCTCCCCACGTGAGAATAGTATACATGGTCAAGGATGACTATGGTGCCCCCAGCGACCGACATCGCCTAGAGGCTTTCGAGAATAAGATATAGACCATGAATGCATCGATGTAAGCCTTAACCCAAACAATGTTAGAAATCAAGGAAAACTTGGCCTCTGAGCCGGCAAGGACCTATGTGCCAGCTAACTTTGGTCCCAGGACTAACGCAAATTTAAACACAACTGCTCCACCCGCAGGCGACAATCCTCCCCAACCTGGTTTTTCAGCCCCTTTGGCAGCAGACGAGGCTAAAGAACGCCCAAAACTTGGGGATCCATATCCCTAGTACTGAGGATAAGGGAAAATGTAAACCCCCTCACCAAAAATAGGTATTTTGTGTATATTTTATATTATTATATTTATTATAGATGTTGAATTTTTTTAGAGTATTCTCTTAGTTAATTAGAAAATATATTTCTTGATATATTTAGTTATAAAAATATTTATTTAGAATTAATTTTAGGCTATTTTAGATTTTTGGAGATTTTTTTAGAATTTTTGGTAATTAAACCTAGGAAACATAAATCTTTAGGACTTTCATGATTTACTATGAGACCATACTTGCATATTGTTACTACCAAACATTTATTTTAGAGTTAAAATATATAAATATATATATTTTTAATTTATTTAAAATTTAAGGAAATTTTGGTTTTTTGGAATTATTGAGGATTTATTTGGATATATAAAGTCCTAATATTAGATAGATATTAATTTAGTTTTAATAGATATTAATAAGATTATATATAAATTATTTGTATTATATTTAATTCTATTTAAGATTATAAATCATTGAGATAAATTTAAACTATATTTTAAACTAATTCAAATCCTGAGACTACTAGGAAAGCAACTTCATGCATATCCTATTCTTATTTAAACTGATCATAATCATATCCAAATTAGCCAATCATAGTCGTATTCAATTAAGTAGTCTCCACCATTATAAATACCTATTAGACTTATGGAATAAACTCATCTTTCATATTTTTCTTCTAAACTCCTCTCTTTTTCGTCCAAAAATAGTCGAAATTCATCATAAATTCAGCCTCATTTTCTAGTAGTTATGACGATTTAAAAAGACGATATCTCCTAGCTCCGGACTCCAAATGTGCTCCAATTTTTTTAAAACCATATAAAGGTTAGTTTTCTGAATATATAAATTATTTTAATAATTTCAGAACCTATTTTTCCAAAAAATTCTAAAAGTGCCAGCTGTCCGAAATCAGACATGTTTCGATATTTTTGGGATTTCGGGAGATCCCAACTCAGAATTATGAGACATTTAAAGTTTCGAAAAGATGACATGATGAAATTTTATAAAATTATTTTTTAGGATTTAACATGCAAGTTTAATCTACTATAAAATTCGTGCAACGTAGACGTAAATAGAAAACCACCAAAAACTGTCATCTATGCGATCTTGTGGACCTAACTCTTTACCGACTTGTGATTTTATGAAACCGTCGATTCTGGAGTTCATGTAGCACTAAAATCTATAGAATTCCATATACAAATCTAGGATTTGATTTTGTTGACTTTTTGCTCAACGGATTGCCTCTATTTGCGTGCCATGGATCCCAAATCCGTAAAGTTGACTTTCTTTGGACCAAAATTAGGGTTTAAATAATAAAATTAGATTATAATAAGATTAAAATACTATTTTAAATTATTTTATTCAGAATAAAATAGATTAAAATGGGAGAACCTATTCACCCATTTTTGTAACCTAACTTGTTTAATTTATGTGATGGGTAGATCGGACGACGCCTTGAGTTACGATTTTATCCTTTTTTAGAGCAGACAAGTATACCTTGCCATTGTAATTTGATTTATATTCCATATGGTGCATGTATTTTATTTTTGTTATTTAGTTCATATATTTTAACTGCTATATAAACTGCGCGTCCAAGAATAACTTGGGTACAATGACAGTGGCGTCGTATTTTATCTTTATTATATATTATGCATGTTAACATAGTTTTACGAGACTATCCCATTATTATGAGGCATTCTTATGTTTCATTTGGCCATAACATATTTCTTACACGAGTTGTGAGTCTCGTATAGATCACAGACTTATGTATTGACTGATCATCAGTACGTATGTGATGTACGATAGGAAATAACTGTGAATAGAGATATTTTAGATGACTTGGCAGTTATTAGAGGTCTCATCGTGTCATGGATATAGAATAAATAGAGCATGGGGTAGGGAGAACAATAAGTAAGGCGTTTGGGCTCCTTTATACTTTTCTTGTGTAACCTGCACACTCCGTCGGAGATGCGTGGTCAAATGACCCCTATATTATCTATAGGCGGCCTCTGATGTTCAAAAGATGTCATACTTTTTAGGCCCCTGATTATCCGAGGGAATCATGCCAATCCTATTTTAGCCAGATAGCCCACGTGTTAGAAAGTTGTTCTCAAAGTGTATTTACATAGGTGGTTAGACGACCCTTTGGATGTTTATTTTCAGTATTTTATTGGCATGCTTCTATGTATCTTGTTACGTCTCTCTAAGGACATGGTCCCTTTCCAGGTGTAGACGATCATGAATATTCGTAGGAGCACAGATCATGACTTACTATTTTTTTCTCTTTCGAGGAGGTCTTTCCTTCGAGCCTCTCTGATCATTAGGTAATGTACTTATTATATTTTCATTTATATTCTAGTTTGGTAGTAGATTTGTCTCCATCCAACTATTAGTTCTTCTCGACTAGTTCATATTTGTTTCATTGACATATTTGATCATTTATTTTCTTATAATTTTTGTAGATGAGATTTAGTTATGTCCTGTGACTTGTGACAACTATATACCACTTGTGAATTATTGTCATAATATAGCGTACATATGTGTTATGGTTTTATATATTGGGGTCTCCATATACATACGGCTGGCATGCTTACGTATTCCTAGTCCTATATATTTTAGGACTGGGCGTGACAGAAATATCCTAACCCCAACAATAACAACAACAGTAATAGTGGCAATAGCAGCCACAAAGGAAAGGAAAAATAGGCTATGGTCGCTACCTTATCCAAGAAGCCTGAAAAAAAGTAGCCAGAGCCTCCAAAACCAAAGGAGACTTACCCTTTCAAAGATCAGGATGTCAAACCCATCTTGGATATGCTGATGCAGGAAGAAAAAAATTGACCCTCCGACGTCATACGTCAGCCTAAAACGGCAAAAATCGACAACCCAAAGTATTATCACTTCCACCGATACGTCCACCACCCAACGCAAGAGTGCTATACCCTGAAGTGGTACTTCCAAGACTTGATCGATACCAAGTCCCTTTCCCTAGAGTTCGATAATGTGACAGTCACTGCCAACTTGGTATCCCTCCAATTTGGCAATTTTCCACCAATAGAAGTCCAAGACGGAGTGGTCCCAGTCCCAAAGGCAACTATAGAGGTGCTCAAACTTCCACCAGCTCATGACCGGACTGCCGGGCTAATACCACTTGCCATACCTCGTGGGGCGGTCATGTGGGTCCATCCTGACCTCGTGCCAGACTTGACGCAGCCGACAATATCCTCCACCGCTAAGAAGAGATGGCAGCAGGTACAACAATATCAGGCATAATGTACCAACCGATGCACAATGATATGCCCCCGGCTGTCACGCCTACCACCAATGGTCCTGGGCTATCTTAGCCCCCGCCAACGGATAAGTCAAAATAGAAAAAAATATGCTTTGATAAATCGTTGTGCAGGAATGCACCACAAGGGATAAAAAGGCCCTATAACTTTGATATCTTAGGATAATTAGCCAATACTCTGACAAAATTATCACTATTTAAGATTTTGAGGCTCTCCAAAGATACTTGGACTGCCCTGAGTGAGCCATTACAGAATGTTGATATCTACCTGGCGCAAGTGAAGCCCCCTGCCGAAGATCCTGCTGCTTTTTCGTATTGCAACAACGCAATGGATGCAATACCCAACATCACCTTCTCGTAATAGGACATGTTCCTAAAAAAGAATAGGCACAACCGGCCCTTGTACTACATATAATATATTGGCGACGTTAAGGTAGAAAGATGTATATTGACCCAGAATCGTCGATCAGCATTATCCCAAAAAGTTTGCTTCAGACCCTGGGGATCCCGATGCATCATCTAGCGGCCACTAATACTGCCATCAGTGGCTTTAACAAAGGAAGGAGCTACCATCTGGAGAAAATTCGTCTGAAATGCCAGATCAGTGACTTAAAAATAGAAGTCACCTGATGCGTCATAGACATAGATACGTCTTATAACTTCTTATTAGGGCATTCGTGGATACATGAACACAACATCGTGCCATCCACCCTCCACCATTGCCTAAAATATGTAGATGAACACGGTTTCATTAAGACGGAGTTCGCAGATGTTGATCCGTTTAAGGAAATCGAGATTTACTACTCTGACTCTATCCTTTACAAGAAATTTTGCCAAGATGAAGGTGGAAATGAGGTCGACAATAAAGACGAGGCCATAAGAGCACCCGAGGAGCCTGTAAAAATCTTTCTCAAGGCTCGCACTCCCGGTGAGGCCGTACCATCGTCAAATTGTGCGGGAAGGCACCTGAATCTCCAGTACCTTTAGCATCGTCAAAACCAATGGTCATCCACCTTCACAGGCCGAATTGACCACTAAAAGAAGATCCTGCTTTATCTACACCTTTCGAACCTATGGTCGTTCGCCTTCACAGGCCGAGTCGACCACCAAAGAAAGACCCGACCGCGGCTGCAGCTTTTAGACCTTTGGTGGTAAAATTACATAAAAACCTATCAAAGCTATCGCTTGCACTGAGGGTATCCTAGGAGAAGGATGAGATGAAGGAGTATATATCCGCTAATGTCAATATCCCTTCCCCTGACGATGTAATTTTACCAGAAAAGATACCTTATTTTCTCAATAAAGGACTATCTTTGAACTACTCTAAGCTTATGCATATAAGTATACCCTACTCCATGGGGCACGGTCTAAGACTTCATCTGCACACACAAGTGACCACTACCTACACAATGCACCGGCTTCACTCTAGTCAAGATTCTTATTTCTTAGTCCCGCCACGGAGGAAGGGAGATAAGCTCATCATCTTCGGCAGAGTGGAATTCCCTTGGTCCGTCACCCCAAGGAAAGTAGAACCAGAATCTGAGGTAGACAGAATTCTACTCTACCGGTATAGTTCACAAACCTTGTAATCTTATCCGGAAGATGAGATACAAACTAAAGATCACTGAGGGGTTGAACTACGACAGAGGCTGAAGGTCGACTTTACGACTTTTATCCCCTTCAGGCAAGGTCGATGATTACTATTACAAGACTAATAATGGCTTAGGATATGTAACGCCTCCTACAGCCCCTGAGGGCTCAGATAAAGAAGATGAAGTACTCTCACACTAATCAAAAATTTTAGCCTGGGACTCCGATGTCAGCGTCGGAGACATGCTCAAACAAATACTGTCTTCCAACATGGTGTCTTTCTACCTTGGGAAAGGCAACGAGGATCTACCCTAGCTCTTTAAAATGGAACCTTGGGCCCAACACCTTGGCTCGCAATGGGAGATGCAATTCAAACAACGAGATCCTCCCACAGAGGATGAAGTTGTACAAATTTACCTCGACGATGAATCATACCCCAAACATATCTTCATCAGTAAAAGCTTGCCCGACAAAGGCCGAGAATCCTTATTATAACTCGTCAGGGAATACATCAATGTCTTTGCCTGGAGTTACAAAGATATGCCAGGACTGGATCCCTAAATCGTGGTCCACAAACTCAAGATTCTGCCAAACGCCAAACCAGTGAAGCAAGAACAATGACGATTCTGGCCAGACGTAATGTATTCCATCGAAGTTGAAGTCAACAACCTGATATCTAGTGGCTTCATCCATGAGGAAAAATACCCCAATTGGGTAGCCAATATCGTGCATGTCGTTAAAAAGAATGGGAAGATCCAAATCTACATCGACTTTCGTGATGTAAATGGGGCATATCCCAAAGACGAATTCACTCTTCCAATTACCAGCATAATGATCGAAAATACTTGTGGCTTCGAGCGCATGGCCTTCATGGATGGTTTCTCAGGCTATAACCAAATTAAGATATTTTCTGACGATGAGATACATACATCATTCCGGACCATGATAGGCGTATAATGCTACACGGTCTTGCCTTTAGGTCTGAAGAACATGGGTGCTATATATTAGCGAGCTATGAGCACCATTTTCTGTGAATATCTGTGCAAGATGGTAGAATGCAACGTCGTCGACATCATCATTAAGAGTTACTCCAAAGATGATCACCTCCAAGACATGAGGACTATGTTTGACTTAATGCACGCACACCACCTCAAGATGAACCCTACCATGTCCTTCCTAAGAGTCTCCAGCGACAAATTTTTGGGTTTTGTTATTATGTCCCTGGGTATTCACATAGACCCCGGCAAGACCAAGGCCATCCTGGAGATGAATCTGCCGAGGAACCTCTGGAAACTTTGCGGCCTTCAAGGAAGGTTGGCATACATCAGAAGATTTATATCAAACCTCTTTAGATGTTGTCGACCATTCACACAGATCTTAAAGAAAGGTGTCTCCTTTGTTTGGAATAAAGAATGCCAACGAGCATTCAAAATTATCAAAGAATACCTATCAAACCCTCCTGTGTTGGTGGCCCCGGTCATGGGAAAGCCATTTTTGCTCTATATATGTACGATGGATCACTCTCTCGGTGCCCTATTAGCCCAGAATAGTGATACAGACTATAAACAGGTCATATACTACCTCAGTCGAATGATGGTCGGCCCAGAGCATAGGTATACAGCCGTTGAGAATGAATGCCTCGCTCTGGTATTCGCCATCCAAAAAACTCGATATTATATAACTGGACACACCGTTCATGTAATCTCGTAAGTCAACCCCCTCAGGGTCCTCATAACCAAACCTGGTGCACTCAGTTCCCACCTGGCTACCTGGGCAATACTATTATCCACATACGATATGGTGTTAGTCCCACAGAAGGCCGTCAAGTTTTAAGCATTGGCCGACTTTCTGGCAACCCACCTAGGGTCAGAAACCTCAAATCTATATGAAGAGATTCCAGAAGAAGTGGCAAACACCAACTTTACTTTATACGAAGCTGTCTGGTAAATATTTTTAATGGTGCTTCAAGAGCAGGGTCCATAGACGACATCATCGCTGGTGTTGGGATAGTATTTATCTCCTCATACGGCCTCGTCATCAATCATGCATACTCCCTCACGGAGCAATACTCCAATAATATGGCAGAGTACAATACCCTAATCATTGGACTCTAGCTCGCCAAGCAAGTCAGAATAGAGGACCTAGAGGCCTATGCCAAGCAAGTTATAATAGAGGACCTGGAGGCCTATGGAGATTCTCAGATCCGGTGAATATATAAAGTCTGAAACACAGACTTGATCCCCTACCACCAAGCTACACTTAGTATTATCGCAACCTTTCAGTTGTTCTTTATTGAGCATGTCCCTCGGTTGCAAAACATCGAGACTGACGCCTTAGCCGAGCTCACTGCTTCCTGGCGGTACCAAATAATACCCATTAGATAATCGATGTGATCGGCCAAGATCTGGTCTGTCCCAATAACAACCTATGCATGTGCCTCAGCTATGCAACCGAGGTCGACACCGATACTCAGGATTGGAGGCTTCCATTCATTGACTATGTAGTCTACGTAATTCTCCCCGAGAATCCAAATGAGGCCACTTAAATCAGGAGATGCTCCCTCTATTTCTATTATGACACGGAGACCAAAATTTTGTACCGTCGATCCTATGACGGCCTTATGCTATGATGCTTATGGAAAGCAGAGGCAAAATAAGCCCTTCGCGAAGCACACAACGTCGTCTGGCAGGCACATCAACCAGGTCCGAAGCTACAAGACTGTCTTCGGAGAATGGGATACTATTGGCCTATGCTGGTAGTAGATTTTGTTGATTATGCGAGAAAGTGCCAAGTATGCCAAGTCCACGCAGACATCATCCACTAGACATCTGAATTCCTACACCAAACGGTAGTATCTTAGTCATTTGAGGCTTGGGGAATGGATAACATTGGGCCAATCAATTTGCCTTCATCGAAAGGACATCGGTTCATCTTAGCGATCTCCAACTATTTCTCCAAATGGGCAAAATATTTTCTGCTTGCTGAAGTCAAAATATTAAACGTGATTAACTTTATTAAGCATCACATCATATACCGCTTTGGCCTGCCATGAACGATCGTCCATGATAATGGTCCATAGTTTGTAAGCCATGCGTTCTACCAATTCTGTGATAAAAATAGGATTAAAAATATAGCATCGACTGCATACAACCCAGCAGCAAACGGTCTGGCGGAAGCATTTAACAAGACCATCATCAATCTCCTCAAGAAATTTGGGTCTTCCAACAAACGCAACTGGAACGAGAAGCTGGGTGAATGTCTCTGGGCCTACAATACAACAGTCAGGACAGCTACGGCCAATACTCCTTTCTCTCTAGTATACGAAAGCGAAGAGGTCCTCCCCCTAGAGATCCAGATCCCTTTACTACGAGTAGCTCTCTCCAACCGGCTAACCACGGACGATAACTACCACCGACGGTTACAGGACTTAGAAGCACTCGACAAGAGACGACTCTTAACTCAATAACTCATAGAGCTGTATTAAGCACGCCTCTCTGGATCCTTCAATAAACGGGTAAAATAAAGAATGTTCCAAGTGGATGACCTCTTCTTAACAGTAAGAAGACCGATGGTTATGACTCACAAGACGGCCAATAAATTCTAACCTAAATGGGAGGTCTCGTTCATTGTGAAAATCATATTTTCCAATGGCGCATACCGGCTAGTAAAACCCAACGATAAATTGATCATGATGCCTATCAACGACAAGTTTCTAAAAAAGTACTATGTCTAAACTGGACTTGTACTCCCCTCATCCCCATCGGGACAACCCAGATATAAAAATCAACTCTATGTTCTTCATCCACAATAAGTGTCTATAAGCAACATTTTTCCCTTCGTTATAAATTTTCATAAAAGCCATAATCTGTATCCTGGAGCTCTGGATACGTAACGGATGATGGGTCCCCAATGTCTCCCCAGCGGAGCGATCCTCAGGTCCACTCGTACACTCCCGTAGTGACTACTCAAAAACTAACCTCGTTAGACGCTAGCCAAGTTTATATTAACTCTGAGCTATCGTCCCACAAACCTCCCTAGCAGAGCAATTCTTAGGTCTATCTTCATGTTCGGATATACCACACTCAACAAATCACTCCTCTGTGAGTTTTTCAGACATTTGTTTACATCCATATTATCTCTAAACTACCGTCCTAAACACTTTTTCCCGGATGAGTTTGCTATGTCCATATTACCTCTGAAAAAATCTTTCGGGTTTTGGCTATCGATCATCACGTGCATATTACCTCTGATATCGATTGCCATCCCCACTTATCACCCAACTCACCAAGGTACACCAGCAGTGTTAAGTCTATAAAAACTACCACGTCTATATTACCTCTGGTAGAGTTTGTCTCAAACATATCACTTGAACTAACATGCACCAAAAAGTAATGGATCAACAAAACCTACCACGTCTATATTACCTCTGATAGAGTTTGTTTCGAATCTATTACTTATACCCCAAGTACACAAAAGGATAATAGGTCCACCAAAGACCCCCCAGCGGGATGTCCTTACTATCCATAAAATCTATCACGTCCATATTACCTCGGATAGGGTTTGCTTCGAATCTATTACTTGCACCCAAATTATATAAAAGGGTAATAGGTCCACTAAAATCCCCCAGTGGGATATCCACACTAACTATAAATGTTGTGCTACGACCATCTCACCTCTAGTATAAGCATCCTAAATATTATAACGCACAAATAAAGTAATTTCTCCTTGTATTAAAAAAAGAAGAAGGAAGGATTACAAATATTAAGAATAAGAGGAATCATAATCGTCCGAATTACTGATGTACAGCAAAAAAATAAAAAATGCAAGCATCTGAGGATGCAAGCAATTGACGTGGAGCATCTCCAACACTTGGAGCATCTCCAACACTTGGCTCCTCCGAATCAGTAGGGATTTCTAAGAGTTTTTGGAAGATGCCAGCCTTGCGTACTCGAACAGTAGATGTTTTTTCTGTCCTCCCAGCAGGAAGCAGCTCAGGGGTAACCGACGTCGCAAAAATAGACATGTTAGTTTCCTTTGGAGCACCTCCATAATCTATCGCACTAAAAGTGAAGATGTGTAAGGAGTTCTGAGATCATCTTTCACTTATAACCGGAGAATCGACGGCTTACTTCCGGAGTCATGACTATTCATCCCACAAGATGCGATGATTCGCTCTTGCACAACCCAAGATGTGATTGCCAGGATTTGGTATAACCCTATCAGAGAGCCGGACTGACACAACGGTGTGAACACATCAGGCGCATGCCAAGCATGTGAGGTACAGGGAATGGTCATTTCTCACTTAGGATACAAATCAAACCAACCAGAAAATTGCAACAGAAAAAAGGAGTTTATTTTATCTTGCCAAAAGGGCAAACTACACTTGAGGCGCTACTAGCGCCCCAACCACAAATGCAAAATCAACTAGAGAAAAATAATAAAAGATAGTTTCAGAAACGGAAACACAAACTACTATTGCTCATCGTGGAAGCATAGTTCCACTATCCGCCCATGGAGATGGACAATCTGACCTTCTAGACGCCCAATGACCCGACGCTCAACCCCTTTCGCCAAGACCTCGGGATCCTCGAAGCGGATGTAGACCTCATACCGATCATCCATCTTCTGCTCCATGACCTCAACGGTGGATGTATTTTTTGCAGTCTGGCTCACCTCGGTCTGGATAGCCTCCTCTTTCTGTTGGGCCTCCCAAAGATTATTCTCCAGTATGTCAAACTTGGCCTGGAACTGTCTGATCTCCTCGTCAAGTTTTTTTGCTGGGTGAGGCAATACTCCTGAAGGTTGCCCAGCCGATCACGTTCCTCTTGCAGCCTCGGGAGGTCATGTAGTAAGCCTTTCATAGACGAAGCAACGATGGTCTTCTTTGCATCCAGCCCAACCGAGAACTCCTCGTATTTATGGGATATCAGTACCCCTAGATCTGCCTGCTGGTGCTACGTGGGCGCTTGTTGGGATTTTTCATTGTTGAAGATCTGGGTAATTCTTGTCCTTTGTGGGCGTGACTTGATCAGCTTGACACAGAGTTCATACTTGGTTGGAGAGAATCACTTTGTTCTTGACAACAAGATTTGCTCTCTATGGAGTCTAAAATATACATGGCCAGAGACGCATGAAGTCTGGGACACATGGGCCCAAAGACGCATGGAGCTGCTTAGTGCCTGGGGCGTATGGGGCCGGAGACGCATGGGACCACATAGAACCTGGGATGCATGGGACCAGATATGCATGGGACCTCATAGAGTCTAGAACACACGGGGCTAGAGACGCATGGGACCGTATAGAACCTGGGATGCATGGGGCCAGATACGCATGAAGCCGCATGGAGTCTAGGATGCATGGGGCCAGAGATGCATGAGAACGCATGGAGTCTAGAACACATGGGGCTAGAGATTCATAGGACTGCATAGAACCTAGGATGCATGGAGCCAGAGACGTATGGGATTGCATGGAGTCTGGGACGCATGGGGCCCGAGATGCATAGAGCCGCATAGAGTCTGGGACACATGATGCCAGTTGTGATGTACACTTGGTGTAGCACATCCATCGAGATTAAAGTTCTGTGCTGACGTGAAACCTTTGTCATTTAGTATATTCTCGTCTTTTGAGGCATTCAAAAAATTATTTTTGTCCGAATTCTGTGTCAGATACGATCCTACTGACGGGATACCATGTTAGGTTCCTCTGCGGCTAAGCTCCGTTGGATGATTGGGACACATGAATATTATTTTTCTTGGCTGTAGGGAGACTCTGTGGCCTAATCTCTTATGTGCTTTTATTTTGGGGCACAGTGTGGTGCCCTGTTCTCCCTATTCGGGGAGCACGGCTAAGAAATATAAATCGATATCGTTCGATCGGAATATAATGAATCAAGATCTTATCTTTATTATGGATTTGCTTCTTCGAAATTGATTTCCATATTCAGTGGACCATGTCCCAAGGATGGACTTAGCGGCAGAGTCAAGAGGGACCTCTCCGCTGCAAGTTTTTTTGCCTAGTTTTCGCTGTCGCCTTGTTGCTTTTGTGCTTTTGAGTTAGTTTTTGGATTTGCATTTTCTTGAATAATTTTGATAGATTTTATTTCTTTCGTTCGTTGAATTGTATTTCATTCCAAGCTTGGAAAGACTAGAAGAGGTATTAATCAGCTGATCGTGGTAATGCAGGTGATCGTGTAGTAGACATCATACGAGTAGAGTCTTGAATCACCTCTTTCTTTTTCTTTCTTCAACCAACTTGTGAGTAGCTATATTCGTTTCAGTTGACTCTTCTTTCAAGTCTTCATATCTAAAATTTTGCCTTCTTGCTTGTTTCGATCAAACGATACCAAAATAACTAAAAGATGTCAAGATGAAAAAGGAATAGACTTGGAGTACTTGTGCTTGTCAACTAACTTGGAAACGGTTACCATATTGTATGATAGTTCATTTAAATGTTCTTTCATAGTATTTTAATTTAAGATAGAATGTATACTTCTTCTATAATTGTGCTATGTATAGAATACACATTGCCATACGATAAATTGAACATGAAGACTATGCAAAATATATCATGCCCTGTTACTTGTCTTATACCTGTGTTGCCTTAAATGCCTATATTGATAACTTAGTAGAGACCGTTTGATCATGAATAACATGTGCACAAAGTCTTAGTTCCTGCACATGTTCGCCGGGGCATTGGCACTGATCCGATCCGGACGGAACCCCTGATAGTCACCTACTTCGGACAAAATGGCATGTGATACCCCTGTTCCATATGGTGTATGTCATTCTATCCCAAGACTATAACTCGTCCACTATGGCAATGTGCCAGTAATCCCCTTATACATTTAAACTGTGCAAACTAACTTATATTTTCGTGGCAGGGAAGGTCATGGTAAGTATTGTGTAGGTGGTTCGGACGAAAAGGTAAAAGTCATCGAACGGTGGCATGTTCATTTAAGTAAATTTTTATGTCAAATGCTTGCTTGTAAAATGATCTAAGGCAAGATAGAAAGATCATAAAATAACTTGCATGCTTCATATAAACAACTTATGATTTGGTATAGTTGGTTTAGCTCACCTTCACCAGTGTATTTTAATGTACTGACCCTCGTTGCAACAGGTTTTTTGCACCAAGGAGATCCTGCACAAACCTAAAGTGACTTCCCGATCTAGTCCACCTATCGACACACCCAGATCGTGTCATAAAAGCAGCATTTTGAAGTTTCCAGGAGCTCATACACAAGCATATAGAGCTTCGTGGGAAGGCGATAGCTTCGCTAGAAGGTCTTTAACATTTTGAAGTTTTGGTAAAATGATATAATATACAGGACGACTATCTTATTTTGAGTCAAATTTTGTAAGTCATGAGACAATTATATGACTCATTCAAGAGTTTGTAAAAGATGTTCATTATCAATAAAAAGAATTTTTTTATGTTTTAACATTGTGTTTTAATTATCTGCGTATTCTGAATATGTGCTTATTATATAAAATACTATAGCCTTGTGTGTGCGTAACCTAGGCACGCATGAATTCATGACTGGGGGACGTCTATCGATTCCATGGAAATGGGGCATGACATATTAGTATCAGAGCACAGCTTCAAGTTCCTTTGACCCTCGTGTCAGAAAGTTACTTTAACGATCTGTTCCTTATGCGAACTCTTGAACTCATTTGGCCAAAATAAGATATGTTCCATACAATGAGTCCATAATACATTATGAGCCTGATATAAGTTACCTTTTTTTGAAGGAATGACTCAAGCGCAAGCATCAGCACTAGCATAAAGTGAGGTACAAGCCCAGGAAAGTAGTTCTGGCACCTCGACAAGTTCCAGAAGCCAGCGAGTCATGCCTCGTGTCGACGCGATTGAGCAAATAATGCAGATACTTGAGGCTAACCAACAGAGGGTTGAGTCTCATTATGAGCGAACCGAGAAGCTAGCGAAAGAACGACAGAGCAAGTTCGAAGGCAATCTAGAAACCCGATTTGCAGTCCAACAAAATTAGGTAGATACCCTATAATCGTCCAGACCTTGGCCTTCAACTATTTTGCAATAATAGCAGCAGTATTGGTGGAGCAATCCATACCTGAAGTCAAAATACCTCAAACTCCAAAGAAGAAGGAAGTGACTACCTTTGACTTTGTCGACTTCAAGAAGATCTGCAATACGCCATTTAAGGGGACTGAAGATCCGATCGTGGCTCTAGATTGGCTGGCAGATCTTAATGATCACTTCAAACTGCTAGAGGTACCTGAGGAGAAGTGTGTCGCATGTGCCTAACTAAAGCATTTCTTGAATGCGCACGATTGGTGGGACGTGCATCGACAATCTCTTTCAGTAGGTAATGAAGAGGAAACAATCGTGTAGGCCAGTACGTCGGCAAATAAAAAATGAGTTTGTACAGCTTTAGCAAGGCAACATGACCATGAAGCAGTACTCTACCGAATTTAACCGGCTCGCCAAATTTGCAAGCTCACATTTACCTGATGCGATAAGTCATGCCAAATAATTTGAAGATAACCTGCGACCTGCCATCCATGTGCACATGATCGTTCCCTAATACCTGACTATACGAAAAGTTCTCAACTATGCCCTTTCTCTTAAACTGCAGTATCCTCCAGTTTTTGTCGACACTGTGCATACATTCTATCATAAGCGCCATAGCAACACAGGAGAAAACACTGCTCCAAAGCATCCAAACAATGGCGGTCATCAGATAAAAAATCTAGGGCAATATTGTACCTACTGTAGCAGAATAGGGCACACCAAAAATGACTGTCGTAAGAGGCTTGGGTCATGCCTACGTTGGGGTGATCCAACCCATAAGTTTAGTAACTATTCGCTCCCCTCCAATCTTCCCCCTCAATATCCAAATTCTGCCTTAGCACCTCAGGCTAACCGAGCCGTGCCGCAGCAGGAGCGTCGTCAAGCTCAAGGCCGTATGTACACTATGACATGGGAAGAAGCCCTGGCATTGAACATCGTTGTGTTAGGTATATTGCTTTTCAATAACATACTTACACGTATGCTATTTGATTCTGGTGTAACGTATAGCTTTATATCCATAAATTTTATCGTGAAAAAAATGATAGAAATAACACTATTGTATCTAGACCTTAGTGTTAGCACCCCATCGGACACGAAAATACCTGTTCGTTCAGTATGTCAGGGCGGTCATATCTGTATTAGGGGAAATAAACTCTAGATATTTTAGTCCTAGATATTCAGGATTATGACATCATCTTGGGGATGGATTGGCTCGGTGCTTGCTCGACAACTATCAAATATGCAGAAAAATAAGTTATCTTCTGCCTACCTAGAGAAGCTGAATCCTGCTACACGAGTGGCCCAGCAATGGATGCATCGAAGGCCTGCATTGTGATTTCTGTGATGTCTGCTCGACGGATGCTACACTCTGGATGCGAGAGATACTTAGCATCGGTTCGGGACACATAGCTGGATTACGCAAACATTAAGTCTTCTTCCATTGTGGTGGAGTTCTCTGATGTATTTTTGAGCGAACTACCTGGCATGCCACCTGAACGAGAAATTGAGTTCACCATCGACATATTTCCAAATACACAACCGATTTCTAAGGCCCCGTACAGAATGGCCCCTACTGAACTAAAGAAGTAAAAGTGCCAACTACAAGAATTGCTTGACCGTGGATACATTTGTCCTAGCGTGTCTCCTTGGGGTGTGCCCGTGCTCTTCGTAAAGAAGAAGGACAGAACGTTGCGACTCTGCATAGATTATCGGGAGCTAAATAAGGTCACTATTAGAAACAAGTATTTGCTTTCCAGGATTGACGACCTTTTTGATCAGTTGTAAGGAGCATCGATATTTTTAAAAATTGATCTTCGCTCTAGCTACCACCAATTGAAGATTAAGCTAAAGGACATGGCAAAGTCAGCATTCTGAACCCGCTATGGCCATTATGAGTTTTCTGTTATACCGTTTGGACTGATAAATGCCCCTGTCGTATTCATGGATTTGATGAACCATGTGTTCCGACCATTTTTTGATAAGTTTGTGGGAGTATTTATAGACGACATCTTAGTGTACTCGAAGAATAAGGATGAACACGTAGGACACCTACGGATGGTGCTTCAAACTCTTCGAGACAATAAGTTGTACGCGAAGCTAAGTAAGTGTAAGTTCTGGTTGGATATCATATCTTTCCTTGGGCACATTATTTTCGTAGAGGGCATCTCAGTTGACCCGAAGAAATTAGAAGCCATCGTGAAGTGGAAAAGGCCTGAGTCAGCTAGCGACATTCGGAGTTTCCTTAGTCTAGCAGGCTACTACAGGAGATTTATAAAAGATTTTGCAAGGATCGGCCTCTGACTTATCTCACTTGGAAGGGAGTAACGTTTGCATGGACAGATGACTGTGAAGCTTTATTTATGGAGTTAAAGCAGCGACTTGTCTCAGCACCAATTCTTAGCCTTCTGGATGGACCCGATGATTTTAAGATCTATAGCGATACCTCAGGAAAGGGTTTGGGATGTGTCCTTATGCAGAGGGACAAAGTGATTGCCTTTGCGTTGAGGCAGATGAAGCCTCACGAGAAGAACTATCCAATGCACGATCTGGAACTTGCAGCGGTGGTGTTCACGCTAAAGTTGTGGTGGCATTACCTCAATGGTGTGCCGTACGGGATCTTTATGGATCACAAAAGCCTAAAATATCTCTATACTCAAAAGGATATAAATTTACGACAACGACGCTGGCTTAAACTCCTTAACAACTTTGATTTAATGATCAGATACATACTGGGCAAGGGTAATGTTATAGCTGATACGCTGAGTCATGTTTTCATTGGGAGCTTGGATGTCGATGACAGGCTGCGACGGGATCTTGAAAGTTTGGGCATTACACTCTGAATCAGATACAAAAATAAAGCACAAATGGCTCAGTTGTGCCTCAAACTAGACTTATTAAAAAAGTTAAGTCCCCTCAGAAGGACGACCTATTCCTAGAAAAGATGCAAAGTCTTATCTCAGCAGGAAAGGCGACTGACTTTGTGGTGGGCACGGTTGGAATGATACGGGTAATGGAAAGATTATTTGTTCCTAACGATGCAAATCTCAAAAAGAAGATACGCACAGAAGCCCACTATGCGAATTACACTTCATATCCAGGTAGCACAAAAATGTATCGAGACCTCCGTACGATATTTTGGTAGCACGACATGAAAAGGAATATGGCGCTATTTATGTCGTAATGCATAGCTTGTCAGAGAGTAAAGGCCGAGCACCAGAAGCCGGATGGGGAGATACATAATCTTGTTATACAAGAGTGGAAATAGGAACATATAATGATGGATTTCATTATTGGTTTGCCAAAGATGCAACAGAAAAATAATGCCATCTGGGTCATTGTTGATCGACTCACCAATTCAGCTCACTTTCTTCCTATCAAAGTTACTTGGAGTACCGACCGCCTGGCTCAGATCTACCTTAACGAGATCGTTCGACTCTACGACATGCCCGTATCCATTGCCTCCGATCGATATGGACGATTCTTATCACGCTTCTGGGAGAGCTTTCAGTCAGCAATGGGGACAAAGTTGAATTTCCTCTCCGTCTACCATCCTCAGACAGAGCAGGTCAACCAAATCCTCGAAGATATGCTGCGTCTGTGCCTTTGTCACTACCACATTCTGAAATAGGGGTATTTTTGACTTTTTATTTATTATTAAGTGTTGTGTGAATTTATTTTAATTAATTGCATGATATGTGTATTTGTATATATATTATATAATATTCGTAATGCATGAGTTAATAGACTAGACCTAGAAGCCCACTAGATAAAGTCCTGACCGAAATATAGGATTGTGGATTTAAATCGTATTATTTCAGGATTAATTATTTAGGGTTAAAATTAATTACTGAGATTTTATTTAATTATTGTGCCTTACCGTTGCTTCGATATTTGGAGCGCTACCCTAGCTTTTGTCTTCCAACAAATTCCATAACATTGTCCTAGATGTGCCCACCTTCCATTCGGACCCTTGTATAACTCAAGAATATGCTCTCTTGTGCCTTATTTTAGTCGCACAATATTCGTCGCGGACGTTTATTTTAAATTCCAAATAAAATTTACTTTATATTCTTGTGCGTTCCAATCAAAATTGGAGACACAATCTTGACCCATTTTGTGCAACCTAAATTATGACAATATTCTACTCTGAGTTCTCTACGTCCATGACACTTGTGTCATACCTAATTTTAATCCGATATACTTCCAATTAATTTTAGAACTCCACTTATATTAATTTTAATTAAATTGATGTAAGGACCCAATTTGACAAAAAAATTAGATCTAACACCAAACCAAACCCTCATTCACACCCTCAAGCTTCATACTAAACACCAAACATCCTTTTCATCTAATACATCACACCAAACATGATATTTTTTCATTAAATCCAAAAACCCACTTTCTGTGCAATTTTTTAATTATTGGGGACTTATTTACAAAAATACAATGATGTGTCACCATCCTATTGGTCAAGACCCATGGAGAAATTAACCCTCCTCCCTTTGACTGGTTCAACCCTCTTTATCTCTCCTCTATTTGGTTGTACACCATCCTTCATAAGCAATCTAGGCTATCTATTTTAAATGGAGCCATCCTCACCACACAACACCCTCACCATTATATATATATATATATATATATATATATATATATATATATATATATATATTCTCAATCCCTTTTCCCAAAGCAACCCCATTCCAAGGTGTATGGCCGGCCCTAATCCCTAGGAGGTCAACATCAACCCTCTCTCTCCTACATGCAAACCATCACCCTCCATATTAATTTTATTATCATCATCCACCTTAACCAAACCTAAACTAAACCTCACCTTCTTCCTCACAACCGACCACTATACCTCGCTGGAGACCGAAAACCCGACCTCCATCTCCTCTGGTCGAATTCCTCCACCCTTGCACAGACGAGCCATGACCCCCTCCGCCGAACACAACCCCTCTCGACCAACCCCTACTCTGGCCCAGACTCCATCCCCGTCGTCTCCTCCCTGAGCAATAAGAAGCCGACCCCGACTGCCTCGCCCCTTCTCATTCAATCGACTGATCCCGCCATCCTCACCATCGGCTGCACCTGAACTCGCCGGAGCAGCCGAGTTCTCCACCACCCGACCCGTTGAACGCCTGTATCGTCGAATCGAGCAGACCGCCAGCCGATCTTCCCGTGCTCGACTGAACCGCAGGCAAGTCGCTACCAACTCGACTGTATACACGACTGAACCCCATGACCCGATTGCATGTCAGTCGCCTGCACCTGTCGAATACTCCGCCATTCTCGATTCCCTCCGGCCATCCATCATCCCCCGCTGCAACCAGCCTCCTCCACTCATCAGCACCACCCTTGTTCGTCCCCGGAGCCGAGCAGCCCTGCCATGACCCTCGACTCCTCAACATTATCACCATCATCTTCACCTTAACCATCATCGTCATCATCACCATCGCCATCGTCGTCATCATCATCGTCATCACCATCGTCATCGTCGTCGATCCTATGCATGCCCGCCAATGTTTGTACCTGTCCCACTCTATCGTAATTTCATGTATGTATGTGTGAAATGTTCAGATTTAACGTATTCATCAGATGTTGATCTCTTGAGACCTATGTTGGTGAATCCAGTAACTAGCATACGCATACGTACGCGTATGCGCATATTATTTAATAAGGTATATATATACATATTTAGTATGTGTACATCATTTAATATGATATATATATATTTAGTATGTATATATTATTCAATTTAATATATCTATATATGTATATTTAGTATGTGTATATACTGTGTAGCAATTAAATACTATACTAGTATATATATATTTATATATGTACTGAGAGACCCTAGTATAATTATGTATGTCCTGTATTCGCACATGACCATGTGACCCTGAGACTTGTGATCTGTTTTCCTTATGTACACTGACGTACGGGCGAGACCTGTATTAGTGTTTGACTGTCTGAACTTGTACAGCAATTACAGACGCAACACCCGCACAATTAGACGCACACTTGACCCTAGTTGACCAGTGTCACCCTAGTGTAGCTGCTGAGTTCAGCATAATTATATTGTGTGTGCTAGTATAATGGCTGATATTCTATTATAATATATTATATGTATATAGGACCATTGGATTGTCCTGCAAGACTTCAAAAATAGGACATTGGTATTGTCAGCTAAGGACCCCAAGCGAGTACATTCTCTGATAGTTTCTTTTTTATGATATCCTCTATGTTTATTGTATTTAGTGTAGATATCCATATTTTTTGACACGATGGTTACACGGATTGGTATATCCGGATCTCGTTATGAGATGTTATTCTTTGTTCATGGTGTATTTTGTACAAGTCTTATTTCATTATTTATCTTGTACATGTACAGACACTGATTCTCGGAAAGAGTCGCTATCTTCTTGGAGAATCCCGTGCCATGGCGTACCATAGTTGGATCTACTATACCAATCGGGGGTGGAGAGTATTTTAGTATAGATATGTGATCATACCCTTCATGTACAAGTCTTGTTCTCATGTTAGTATTGGTCATACACCGCACGTATGACTAGCCAGGCCAGTATTCGTGTACAAGTTCCCAAGCCGATCATATGTTAAAGCTAGTACTCACACACTTAGTCATTAGTATTCTTGTACATTGACATATTGTTCATTCTCATATTTATTTCTAGTATTTCTTGTACATGTATATGCATCATGTATATTTATATCTATTTACTGCTACATTGTTTATATCATTGATCTAGAACTACTATTGGAGGTGTACTTTGTTCCAATCCTAACTGGATATTTTTTTCAGACTGTGACATAGAGGACTTGTTTCCAGTATACTTTGAGATTTGGATGTTATGGATTGTAGGTTATATTATTCTGTTGTTTAGACTTGTCTTGTATTTCATATATTTTCCTTGAGATCTTATCATGCTCTAGTTTCTGTGATTGAGTATTCCGTATTATATTATGATATCTGTGTCTCCTTTTGGAGTTGTATACTCGTGTGAGATTGTTTAGATAGTGTAGTGACCTAGACAACATTCTACCGTCGATGCTGCGGCGTAGGCTGGACGTACCCACGCACTCTTGCCCAAATTTTGGGTGTGGGTCGTGACACTTTTTTAGTGGTGGCCCATACAGGTCAGGCTTTACAAGTTGTGTGATATCGTGGTAGTGCGATATCTTAGTTATACTACTGCGTGCCTGTGATAGGATATAGGACATAGGATACTAGGATGAGAGAGGATACTCAATCATAAATTTTTGAGAGATTCCTGTGACGACCCTTGAGAATCTTATTGCAATTTCTAATTTAAATCTTTTTCCCTTGTTTCGTCCGTTCTCACTTGTTGTTATCGAATTTGGTTCTTGTTGATCAGTTGTTAAACTTAATTCTTGGTATCGTTGTTGAGTTTGATTTTATATCGAGATAAACTTTATGGACTAAAATTTACGATATCATCTGATGACATATGTTGATGAGGACAGTGAGAAAGGTAAAATGTCTACTTTGGTTATGGAGCCTAAAGTTTATAGCAGCCACATTAGCTGTCGTGGCAGAAAAGTAGAAACCTGACTTTGGATGTACATATCTTAGTTATGAATTTAGAGTTCCTCGCAGCCATACCGGTTGGCATGGCGAGGATTCTAGATAACGTGATTATAGAGTTGCATACCTTAGTTATGGAACCTATCGTTTATCGTAGCTATGCTTACTGGCATGGAAAAGATTCTGAGTGTCATAATTTCGGACAGACGTGTATGATTATCAGATTGTATCTTAAATTGGTTCTTAAAGTACTATCTCAATACTTATCCACTTATGTTATTATAGGATTTTGTTCCATCATTTTTTTTGGCAATAGAGATACCTTCAGTCCTTAGTCCAGTTCTTTTTGAGCTTTATTTCTTTAAGGATCCCTGTTAGTGTGATAATTGGTGACTTGCAATTATGTATGTATCTTATATCAGTGTTGACTGCTGAGAGTATGGCTTGTGAGTCTGTAAGTGTTTCTTGGTTGGACATGTGAGTAGTAGACATTAATCTAGAGATAACCCATAGCGTAGTACCTTATAGTAATGGTTCTATGATAATGTGTCATTATAGTTAGTATTGGTATTATAGGTAGAAGAAGTAAAGGGTATCAGTGATGGTTCCAGGAGCTAGTATCAAAGTCAGCATGCCAGTCCTGGATAGTCATGAATTTATTTAGTTGGGTGATCCATGTAAGTAATTAAGTATCAAGAAAATTGTATTAAAAATTAATGGAGCATGATATTTAATTTTATGGTTGATTACTTGGGTGTGTCAAGAGTAAAGAAATATATATACATAAATGGCATTAATGAGATGCTATGGGTTGAGAAATATCAAGATTGGTCATGGAAGGAATAAAGTGTATCACATATTAGTGTATCAGCCTATAAAAGATTTAAGAGTAGATACGTATACATCAATCGAGATATGGAACTATATGCCTACCTTTGAGAGTGAAGTGAAACATGTATATTATAAAAGGTGCAAGTGATCATGAGTTCTAGTGAATATAATAAGGTGGTCTATTGATGAAGCTAGTGTTACCATACCAATAGTGCTGATATTTCTATATCAAGGATTAGTTGAGCATGGTGCTAGTAACAGTAAGTACCTTGTGTGATGATATTAGATTGGTGTATCAGTTAATATGGATAAAATTATTGGAATTAATAGTGCAAGTAATCCGGGCAATGCAAATTTCAGTACACAATTGAGGGATATAGACAATTGGTGTATTTGTGTGTATCTTGTGTGTTAGAGACTGTGAATATATAGGTATACTTAGATAGATATGGATTTAAATTTTATAAATACGCATCGATTGGACTTAAATTAGAGGAGTAAGATGATTAATGGATTAATATTTGAGATTCAAACTTTTCGGATGAGATTTTTTTAAATTTTATAAATATGCATTGATTGGATTTCAATTAAAGGATTGAATATTAAATTTTTGTATTTAGTTATTAAAATTTTGGAGAAGATTGTGATAAGAATAGAATTTGATAATTATTTGAAGATTTTTAGGAATATGATGTTTTAGAATTTTGAAACTTTTGGTAAAATAACATGGATTTACTTCATGATTATATGATTTGATGAATTTAAATTTTGATGGTAAAATAAATATATAGATAAATACAACTATTGAGGATCTTAAATTTTGAGGACGAAATCTTTCTAAGGAGGGTAGACTTGTCACTACCATATTCTGAAATAGGGGTATTTTTGACTTTTTGTTTATTATTAAGGGTTGTGTGAATTTATATTAATTAATTACATGATATGTGTATTTATATATATATATATATATATATATATATATATATATATATATATATATATATATATATATATATAATGTTCGTAATGCATGAGTTAGTAGACTAGACCTAGAAGCCCACAAGATGAAATCTTGATCGAAATATAGGATTGTGGATTTAAATCGTATTATTTCAGGATTAATTATTTAGGGTTATAATTAATTACTGATATTTTATTTAATTGTTGTGCCTTACCGTTGTTTCGATATTTGGAGCGCTACCCTAGCTTTTGCTTTCCAACAAATTCTATAACCTTGTCCTAGACGTGCCCACCTTCTATTTGGACCCTTGTGTCTCTTGTACTTTATTTTAGTCGCACAATATTCGTCGCGGACGTTTATTTTAAATTCCAAATAAATTTGACTTTGTATCCTTGTGCGTTCCAATCAAAATTGAAGACACAATCTTGACCCATTTTGTATAGTATAAATTATGATATTATTCTACTCTGAGTTTTCTACGTCCATGATACTTGTGTCCCACCTAATTTTAATCTCATGTAATTTCAATTATTTTTAGACCACTTACATTAATTTTAATTAAATTGATGTAAGGACCCAACTTGACCCAAAATTAGATCCAACACCAAACCAAACCCCCATTCACACCCTCAAGCTTCATACTAAATACCAAATGTCTCTTTCATCCAATACATCACACCAAACATGATGTTTTCCCTCATTAAATCCAAAAATCTACTTTTTGTGCAATTTTCCAATTGTTGGGGACTTATTTGCAAAAATGCAATGATGTGTCACCATCCTATTAGTCATGACCCATGAAAAAAATTAATCCTCCTCCCTTTGACCGGTTCAACCCTCTTTCTCTCTCCTCTTTTTGGTTGTACACCATCCTTCATGAGCAATCTAGGCCATCCATTTTAAATGGAGCTATCCTCACCACACAACACCCTCACCATTATATATATATATATATATATATATATATATATATATATATATATATATATATATATATCCTCAACCCCTTTTCCCAAAGCAACCCCATCCCAAGGTGTATGGCCGGCCCTAATCCCTAGGAGGTCAACATCAACCCTCTCTCTCCTATATGCAAACCATCACCCTCCATATTAATTTTATTATCATCATCCACCTCAACCAAACCTAAAGTAAACCTTACCTTCTTCCTCACAGCCGACCATTGTACCTCGTTGGAGACCGGAACCCCGACCTCCATCTCCTCCGGTCGAATTCTTTCACCCTTGCACAGCCGAGCCATGACCCCCTCCGCCGAACACAACCCCTCTTTACCAACACCTACTCCTACCCAGACTCCATCCCCGCCGTCTCCTCCCTGAGCAGCAAGAAGCCGACCCCGATCGCCTCGTCCCCTCTCATTCAAATGACTGATCCCACCATCCTCGCCATCGGCTGTACCTGAACTCGCCAGAGCAGCCGAGTTCTCCACCACCCGACCCGCTAAACGCTTGTACCGTCGACTCGAGCAGACCGCCAGACGACCTCCTCGTGCTTGACTGAACCGCCGATAAGCCGCTGCCAACCCAACTTTATACACGACTGAACGCCATGACCCGACTGCCTGTCAGTCGCTTACACCCGATGAATACTCCGCCATTCTAGACTCCCTCCGGTCTTTCATCATCCCCCGCTGCAACCAGCCTCCTCCACCCACGATGAGCCGCTCATCAGCACCACCCTCGTCTATCCCCAGAGCTGAGCAGCCCTGCCACGACCCTCGACTCCTCAACATCATCACCATCATATTCACCTTAACCATCATTGTCGTCATCACCATTACCATCATCGTCATCATCGTCATCATTATCGTCATCATCGTCGTTATCATCATCATCACCATCGTCATCATTGTCGATCCCTTGCATGCCCGCCAAGGTTCGTACCTGTCCCCCTCCTTCGTGATTTTATGTACATATGTGTGAAATGTTAGGATTTAACGTATTCATCATATGTTGATCTCTTGAGACCCGTGTCGGTGAACCCAGTTACTCACATACGCATACGTACGCGTATACATATATTATTCAATAAGGTATATATATACATATTTAGTATGTGTACATCATTCAATATGATATATATATATATATATATATATATATATATATTTAGTATGTATATATTATTCAATTTGATATATCTATATATGTATATTTAGTATGTGTAGCAATTAAATACTATACTAGTATATATATATATTTATATATATACTGAGAGACCCTAGTATAATTACGGATGCCTTATATTCGCACATGACCATGTGACCCTGAGACTTGTGATCTGTCTGCCTTGTGTACCCTGACGTACTGGCAAGTCCCGGGTTAGTGTTTGACTGTCTGATCTTGTACAGCAATTACTGACGTGACACCCGCGCAATTAGACGCACACTTGACCCTAGTTGACCAGTGTCACCCTAGTGTAGCTGCTGAGTTCAGCGTAATTATATTATGTGTGCTAGTGTAATGGCTGATATTGTATTGTATTATATCATATGTATATAGGACTATTGGATCGTCCTGCGAGACTTTATGAGCAGGACATTGGTATTGTCAGCTAAGGATCCCAGGCGAGTACATTCTCTGATAGTTTCTTGTTTACGATATCCTCTATGTTTATTGTATTTAGTGTAGATATCCATATTTCTTGACACGATGGTTATACAGATTGGTATATCCTGATCTAGTCATAGGATGTTATTCCTTGTTTATGGTGTATCTTGTGCAAGTCTTATTTCATTATCTATCTTGTACATGTACAGACACTGATTCTCGGAAAGAGTCGCTATCTTCTTAGGGAATCCCGTAACATAGCATACCATGGTTCGACCTACTATACCAGTCGAAGGTGGAGAGTATTTTAGTGTAGATAAGTGATCATACCCTTCATATATAAGTCTTGTTCTCATGTTAGTGTTGGTCAAACACCGCATGGATGACTAGCCAGGCTAGTATTCGTGTACAAGTTCCCAAGCCGGTCACATGTTAAAGCTAGTACTCACACACTTAGTCATTAGTATTCTTGTTCATTGACATATTGTTTATTATTTTAATTATTTCTAGTATTTCCTTTATTGCGTATCTCTTGTACATGTATATGCATCCTGTATATTTATATCTATTTACTGCTACATAGTTTATTGATCTAGAACTGCTATTGGAGGTGTACTTTATTCCAATCATGACTGGATATTTTTTCCAGACTGTGACATAGAGGACTTATTTCCAGTATACTTGGAGATTTGGATATTATAGATTACAGGTTAAATTATTCTGTTGTTTAGACTTGTCTTATATTTTATATATTTTCCTCGAGATCTTATCGTGCTCTAGTTTCTGTGATTGAGTATTCCATATTATATTATGATATATATTTCTCCTTATGGAGTTGGATACTCGTGTAAGCTTGTTTAGATAGTGTAGTGACCTAGACATTATTCTACTGTCGATACTGTGGCGTAGGCTGGACGTACCCACGCACTCGTGCCTAAATTCTGGGTGCAGGTCATGACAGCCTTGGACTTAAAGACACGTTGGGACATGCATCTACCGTTAACCAAATTTGCATGCAATAATAGCTATCAATCCAGCATACAAATGGTGCCGTATGAGGCATTATATAGGCAGAAGTGTAGATCGCCGATCTATTGGGATGAAGTTGATGAACGACAAATTCTTGGCCCGTAACTCGTAGAGCAAACCATCCAGAAGATCCGCTTGATCCGTGAATGGCTGAAGGTAGCACAAAGTCGTCAGAAAAGTTACTCAGACATGCATCGCCAACCTCTTGAGTTCATAGAAGGTGATCGAGTATTTTTCAAGGTCTCGCCCATGTGAGGAGTTACCAGATTTGGAGCAAAGGGTAAGCTAATCCAAGATTCGTCAGCTAGTTCAAGATACTAAAGCGAGTCATCTCAGTCGCATATCAGATTGCCGTACCGCCGTCACTATCAGAAGTGTCGATATCTTCTATATTTCACAACTTAGTAAGTACATGTACGACCCAAGCCATGTGGTAAATCTTGATCAACTGGAATTAAGGGCAGACTTGACATATGTTGAACATCCCGTACAGATCTTGAATTTTAAAGAGAAGCTGCTTCAAAGTCGTTCGGTTCCTCTCGTGTGCGTGCTTTACAGAAATTATTGGGTCGAAGAATCGACTTGGGAGCTTGAGTCTAAGATAAAAGAAAGGTTCCCTTCATTGTTTCATAGCGGTATATTATATTCCTAAATTTTATAGACAAAACTTCCTATTAGTTGGTTAGGATGTTGTGTCCCGTTCCCCCTATTCGGGGAGCAGGCTAAGAAATATAAATCAGTATTGTTCGATCGGGATAGATTGAATCAAGATATTATCCTCATTATGGATTTGCTTCTTCAAAATTGATTTCCATATTTAGTGGACCATGCCCCAAGGATGGACTTAGCGGCAGAGTCAAGAGGGACCTCTCCGCTGCAAGTTTTCTTGCCTAGTTTTTGCTGTCGCCTTGTTGCTTTCGTGCATTTGAGTTAGTTTTTAGATTTACTTTTTCTTGAACGATTTTGATGGATTTTATTACTTTTGTTCGTTGAATTGCATTCCATTCTGAGCTTAGAAATAGTAGAAGAGATATTGATCAGTTGTTCATGGTAATGCAGGTGATCGTACAGTAGACGTCGTACGGACAGAGTCTTGAAGCACCTCTTTCCTTTTCTTTCTCCAACCAACTTGTGAGTGGCTATATTCAATTTAGTTGACCCTTCTTCCAAGTCTTCACATCTAAAATCTTGCCCTCTTGCTTGTTCCGATCAAACGATACCAAAATAACTAAAAGATGTCAAGATAAAAAGGAATAGACTTGGAGTACTTGTGCTTGTCAACTAACTTGGAAACGGTTACCATGTTGCATGCTAGTTCATTTAAATGTTCTTTCATAATATTTCAATTCAAGTTAGAATGTATACTTCTTCTATGATTATGCTATGTATAGAACACTCCTTGCCATGTGATAAACTGAACAGGGAGACTATGCAAAATATATCATGCCCTGTTACTTGTCTTGTACCTGTGTTGCCTTAAACTGCCTCAAATGATAACTTAGTAGACGATGTTTATTTACGGACAACTTTTGCACAAGGTCTTAGTCCCTGCGGGCGGTCGCTGGGGTACTGGCACCGATCCGATCCAGACGGAACCACTGATAGTTGCCTGCTTCAGACGAAATAGACTGTGACACCCCTATTTCATGCGTTGTATATCATTCTACCTGAGACTATAACTCATCCACTATGGTAACGTGTCAGTGATCCCCTCGTTCATTTAATCTGTGCAAGCTAACTTATGTCTTCGTGGTAGGGAAGGTCTTGGTATATATTATGCAGGTGGTTCAGACGGGAAGGTAAAAGTCACCGAATGGTGGCATGTTCATTTAAGTAAATTTCTATGTCAAATGTTTGCTAGTAAAATGAACTAAGACAAGATAGAAAGACCACAAAATAACTTGCATGCTTCATGTAAACAACTTATGATTTGGTATAGTTGGGTTAGCTCGCATTCACTAGTGTATTTTGATGTACTGACCCTCGTTGCAACAGGTTTCCCATACCAAAGAGATCCTGCACGAACCTAAAGTGACTTCCTGATCCAGTCCACCTATTTTCATGCCCTGATCGTGCTACCAAAGCAATATTTTGAAGTTTTCAGGAGCTCGTACACAAGCTTATGCAACTCCGTGGGAAGGTGATAGCTTCGCCAGAAGGTCTTTGACATTTTGAAGTTTTAGTAAAAGGATGTAATATGCAGGACGACTATCTTATTTTGAGTCCACTTTTGTAAGCCATGAGGCAATTATCCTACTTGTTCAAGAGTTTGTAAAAGATGTTCATTATCAATAAAGAGAACTTTTTTATGTTTCAATATTGTGTTTTAATTATCTGCGTACTCTAAATATGTGCTCGTTATATAAAATACCTTAGCCTTGTGTGTGCGCAACCAAGACACGCATGGTGTCATGCCCGGGGGATGACTATCGATTCTACAAAATTGGGGCGTGACATGAAGGGTTGCATGGATGCATATTTTCTATGCTTTACAAGACCCCCTTAAATTTTTTTAAACTAATAAGTTTGTAATACTTTGAATAAGAAGCATGGAGGAAGAATTACTTTTGGCCGCATGGTTGGAAGGTCGCATGGACGTTGGATCGCATGGACTTTGGGCCAAATGGACGAGCTCTTCTAGGCTGTCAAATTGTCATTAACTGATAAATTTATTTTGATCTTTTAGTGGATCTCCTTTGGAATTCTGCGTCATCTTCTAACGTGGGGCTCGAGGCGACGATTTCCAGGGAGATTTAAAAAGGATCACAAAAATTGAGGTAACAAATTTTTCCCTATAACTACTTGGTTTATTACCTCGACCTCTCCACGCGGCTTTGAAGCCTATAAATAGGCGGTGGGGAGGAGAGAGAGAAATTTTTCTCTTTGTTTCTTTTCTTTCCTATGAGGGATGCTAAAGCCTGAGGCTCTTTTCCTCGAGGGATTGATCAAGTGTGGTCTCGATCCATGGCCCCCTGATCCGGGTATTTTGCTTGGAGGCAGGGCAGTACTGCACTTCTCATGTTGGGATATGGAGGAAGAGGCACCAGTACTCCATCCAGCTGCAAGGATGCACGCAGACCCTTTATAAGATTCTGTCTCCTTGATGGAGACTTGTGTTGGATATGCGCAGACCTCTTTCACAGTGTTATAATGTGTGGACGAGCACTCCTTTATAACATATGCGCCGTGCTTTGGCGTAGCTGTATAGGTGGGGGGTTGTCTGCTTCATGCGCGCAGAGCTTTATCTCTGGCTTGACCGCATGGATGAGATCTCCTCTTGCTTGTGCGCACAGGCTCGATCGTGCATCGCTGCGGTCAAAACAGTCGTATGCGACAATTGTGCCTTTATACGATATTTACTGAGACTGATACGTGTCTTCTTTTTGTAGGTTTTGCCCTCTCCCGTACTGCTCATGATGGAGCCTGTAAGGATATCATAACACACGTTATTCGAAGAGAATGTCACCCTTATGGGACAGTTTTTTATCAAGAACTAATCCAGGAGATGATGACGGTTCACCAAGAACCGATCCACGAGACGAGGACCATTCAGCAAGGATTGATCCAGAAGATAAGGATGAACATCATGCGTCACGTGCTGAGTCATCCTTGTTCATGCAACGTGCTAGCTTCATTTCTCCCTTTTATGTGTCTTGCTACTGGCTGGGGACTTGTGGTAGCAATGACAGTATTTGGATTAATTGATATTACTGTCGTAGGTCTTCTCGCCTAGTTGTAGAGCGTCTACTCCTGGTCTTCCCATGCTATCCATTAGTATAGATTCTTTTCCATATTTTGATGTTTGCACCGTGGAGTGGTGAGCCATAAAGCATTGAGCTATACTATTAGCCCACTTGGGTCCGTGGCAGAAATAGTACAGGGGCGCCTTGTAATGGAAGAGGTTCTTATCGGCGAAAACCCAAGGAAACCCTTAAAGGGATTCCCATCATATATACCCGAGACCTTGAATATTAATGAAAACCCTTAAAAATATAGTGTATTCCCATCATATGTACTCATGATCTTGAATAAAGAACTCTCTTTTTCTGGAACTTCTTCCTTTATTTTTTTTGTGCATTAATTTTATGTGATCTTTGAATATTGTACTAGAGGTAGTATAGATGTAGTACAATACCGTGGCTTTTAAGGATATCCTGCTTGAGGGTCTTTGGTGGACTTATTAATTTTTGCGCACTAGAGTGCAAGTAATAAATTTGACAACAATCCCAATCAAAGATAATATAGACGTAATAGATTTTATGGACCGATTACTTTTTGTGCATGTTAGTGCAAGTAATAGGTTTGGAACAAGCCCTGCTAGAGGTAATATGTATGTGGTAGTTTTTGTGGACCTAACACCGCTGGTGTACCTTGGTGAGTACGAGTGATAAGTGGGAATAACAACCTATATCAGAGGTAATATGAACATGATGATCGATAGCCAAAACCTGGAAGATTTTTTCAGAGGTAATATGGACATGCCAAACTCAGCTGGGAATAAATATTAGGACGATAGTTTAGAGGTAATATGGACGTGAACCGATGTTCAAAAAACTTACTGATGAGTGATTTGTTGAGTGCGGTCTATCCGATAGTGAAGATAGACCTGAGAATTTCTTCGCTGCGGAGATTGGTGGGATGATAGCTCAGAGGCAATATGAACATGGCTAGCGTTTAACAAAATTAGTTTTTGAGTGGTTACTGTAGGAGTGTACGAGCGGACCTGAGGACTACTCTATTGGAGAGACTTTTGATGATCCATTATTTGTTGTGTATCCAGGACTCCTGGATACAGGTGATAGCTTTTACAAGACTTACTAAAGAAGGTAAAAATATTGTACAAATGCACTTGTTGGAGATGAAGAACCAAGAGTGTAGAGATATACATCTGGGTTGCCTCGCTGGTGATAAGGGGAGTACTAGTCAAGTTTAGACGTAGTATTTTTTTAGAAATTTATTGTTGATAGGCATCATGAGCAAGTCACCGTTGAGTTTTGCGAGCTGGTAGGCACCGTTGGAGAATACTGATTCTACAAAAAATGGGCCTTCCCATTTGGGTTAGAATTAGTCAACTATTTTGTGGGTCATAACCATTGGCCTTCTTACGGTCTGGACGAGATCACCCACTCGGTAGGTCCTCTTCTTTGCCCGTTTGTTGAAGGCTCCCGAAAGACGTGTTTGGTATAGCTTAATGCGTTGTTGAGCTAAGAGAAATTTCTCGTCGAGTGCTTCTAACACTTGTAGCCGTCAACGATGATTGTCATCGACGGTTAATTAGTTGGAGAGAGCCACCCGGAGTGAAGGGATTTGGATCTCGAGTGGGAGGACCGCTTCACTTTCGTACACCATAGAGAAAGGCATATTGCCAGTATATGTCCGGACCGTTGTACGGTAGGCCCAGAGACATTCACCCAGCTTCTCATTCCAGTCGCGTTTATTGAAAGAAACAAACATTTTGAGTAGCTTTATGATGGTCTTGTTAAAATCTTTTGCCAGGCCATTTATTACCGGGTAATAGGCGGTTAACGCTATATTCTGAATCCAATTTTTATCAAAAAACTGATAGTACGCGTGACTTGCAAACTGTGGACCATTGTCATATACGATCCTTCATGGCAAGCTAAAGCAGTATATGACATGATGCTTGACGAAGCTATTTAAGTAAAATGTCTTTACTTCAGTGAGTGGAACGACTTTCACCCATTTGGAGCAGTAATCGGTTATAGCCAGGATAAACCGATGCCCTTTATAAGAAGGTGGGCTAATTGGTCTGATAATGTCCATTCCCCATACTTCAAATGGCCAAGATACGACCATTGGGTACAGAAATTCTGAGGGCTGGTGGATAAAGTCTGCGTAGATTTGGCATGTTTGGCATTTCCTCGCATAATCAATTTTCTCTGCTACCATCATCGGCCAGTAATAACCCATTCTCCAAAGAGGATCCTATAGCTTTGGGCCGGGTTGGTGTACACCGCAGACGCCATCATGAGCTTCACGGAGGACCTGCTTCGATTCTGTATTCGATAGGCATCTTAACAGAAGGATGTCGTAGGACCGACGATATAAAATTTTGGTAGCTGTATTGTAATAGAACTGGAGGGAACCTCTTATGATTTATGTGGCTTTCTTTGGGTTCTCGTGGAGAATTCTATAGAGCGTGTAGTCAATGAATGAAAGCCTTCAGTCCTAGACATCAGCATGTACTTCCGCCGGGTAGCTTAGACATAGGTAGAGGTTATTTTTGGCAGACCAGCTCTTGATCGATCACCATAATTAGTTAATGGGTGTTGTCTGGAACTGTCAAGGAGGCAGCGAGACCGGCCAGGGCGTCATCCTCAATGTTCTGCAGCTAAGGGATGTGCTCAATGAATAATCCCTCGAAGCACTACCAGAAAAAGTTAAATTAGCGACATTTAAAAATGTCACTAAATGACCAAAACACGTCGCTGATCACATTTAGTGACGTAATTAGCAACATTTTAAAGAAGTCGGAACAAAGCAAGTCGCTAAAAGAAAAAACGTCGCTAAATATCGCTATGCTGATATTTTTTAGCGACTTAAATGTATCGCTAAAATTAGCGACGTATAGCGATGCAGCATCACTAATTAGCGACGTTAATTAACGTCGCTAAATGTCGCTAATTAGCGACTTATATAGCGACGTCTTTAATGACCTGACAATACTGTCATGTCAGCAATTTGCGACGTACAACAACGTTTTAGTGACATTTTTAGCGATGTTATTAGCAACGTGTAGTAACGTCGCAACTTAGTGACGTATTTAGCGACGTTTAGTAACGCCGCTAAACGTTGCTAAAAATGTCGCTAATTTTACAAAAAATAAAAAAGAATACTGAATTATTTCTAAACTATTATTTCTGCAGTTTATTAAATACAAATAGACCCGGAGCAACCCTCCGTTGAATTTCTAGGTTTGCCAACCCCCTTGGGTTGAACACTCAATACCGGTAAAATAACATATTTAATATGAATAATATAATAAAATTTGAAGAAAAGAAAGCATCCAGCAAATCTCATCGTAAAAAATACGACAAATATATATCCATACAATCTCATCCTAAATAATAAAAAAATATAAATATCCAGCAACTAGCTATATTATTGTGGATATGCAGGAGGCTGACCACCGGCGTGCATGAAGGATAAGTACAGTTTATACTGGTCCCGTGGAATCGATACTGATGTCGATGGAGAAGGCAGTGACGTCGGTGGAGTCTGTGTCGATGTAGGCACACCAGGAGGTCGTACCCGCTCCAAGATTGCGAGTTGCTGGTTGTAAGAATCCATGGTAGATAACAGCCTCGTACTGCTATAAACCATTAAATCCTACATCATCATCATCCTCTAATCCATCGATAGTTGTGATGCTTGCAGCTCCATGATGTTGCGGTCTATCGAGGCTCTAATATCATTTGTCAAATCTCGAAGCTCCGTGATGCTGCGGTCGAGTATATCGAATCGTACGATGAGCGTCGGATCGTCCGTTTGCGGCTGGGACCGAGACTGCTCCTCCATCCTTCACAGCAACTCATCACGGAGAGACGCAATCTGACGGTCAACGGCCTCCTGGACTCTGGCCGACGACTGCGAGGGCTGTGTGGAATGTGCAGCTGTCGGGGAGGCCCTAGATGACTGCGTCGCAACCAGGGCACCATAGGATCCCGTACCGTAGTACGTACCCCTCTGGCGACCACCAGCTGCTGTCACCCACAGGTCATCCGTCGACGGAGCTGGAGCGGGCTACGAGTAAGTACCAGCCTCTCCAGGTGTAGGTGCACTAGCAGTCGTCCGCTCACGCAACCTAAGATATTAGGCCTAGAAAGGTTTATAAACTCGATAATTGTCTAAGTTATATTAAAATTAACATAAAGTAAAGTAATACTTACATAGGTCTGCGAGGCCCTCTCATCAATGAGATTTTCGTCCTTGCGATGGGTGGCCAAGAAGACGGTCACCATGTTTGCATCATCACCCCTCGGTACCTGTTAAAAATATATTATTTAGTACTAACTTAAATATTTTTTTCTACTACCATTTTATGGTACTTATATTAAAATAATATATTTTAAAAGAAAAAATATACCAAACGACAAGAATGTTCTGTCATCGAAATCGAGCCACCACACCACTTGGCAGTATTCCACCTAGCCGTCTTGGACTTCTTAGACCTTTTCTTGTAGCTCGGATCATTGAATCTAGCCCTCATCGTAGTCCACTGCTCAGGCCTGATCCAACCTTGGTGTCACGACCCGCACCCGGAAAATCGGGCATGAGTCGTGGGTACGTCCAGCCTACGCCGCAGCATCGGCGGTAGAACGCTGTCTAGGTCAACTAACTAAATAATAATCTCACACAAAAATCGGGCATGACCTCTCCAAAAGGAGGGCAACCACACAAACAATATATATCAACCTGTCAAGATCTCAACTCCAAACGGAGGAGCAAATATCAAATGATAATCTCAAGTACTCAATCACGAATCTAAGCACGATAAGATAACACAGAGATCTAACAACTATAAAGTCTAACCAACAACAACTACTACAATAACCACAACATTAAATAATAATACAACAATATCCGAAATAATATACAAACAAGGTCTCAATCTAAAACCGGAGACAAATCCGGTGCTAAAAGCTAATAAAAACAACAACAAAGTCCTAGTGATCCCGGCTACCAACCCGAAAATTACCCCTAAACTAGAGGGTCCCTGTCTGCACCATCGACAGGCTCAGGTCCATAGAACGTCGGACACCACTCCTCCGGATACTCTGAAAAATATGTCCAGTCAGGACTGGAGCAAGTACATCTCTAACAGCAGTTCCATTTATATGATAAAAACTATAAAACAGTTATAGCAAGTAGCAAGAAGAGTGAAGCAAGTATGAAACAAGAAAATATGTATAACTGGTGCATAAAGGTAAAGATGCATGGATATCAGAGCAAGATAGTAATAACTGCAAGATACAAGAAATCTACACTAAGAGTAAGTCTGTGCACATGAACGTGTAGTGAGTCCAGCATGAAAAACATGTAGTGAGTCAAGTCCAGAAACATGTAAGTGAGACAAGTCAAGAAATGCATGAGAGTCCAGACTATAAAGAATGAACTCGATGTCTTTGAAATACTTGTTTCGATATGTAAACGGCTAGGGATAAGTACGGCTCACCGCGCACTGGGTGCGCGGCTGCTATCATTCCAGATTAGACCAGAGGGAGTGATGCCTGATGATTCCAGATGGGAATGTTTACATGTCTACTCGAGTATTTCCCCGCCCCGACTAATACAAGTGGATCCAAGACCCGACACGTAAATCAAGATGAGTCCAGCCTGAACATGAATGATGCCTGTAGGTGATGCCAGTAGTGATTCCAGAATAGAGGCCAAAAACATGAAATGTACGTGTCGCAAGTAAATGAATCCAGAAATATCAATCAGTGTCCCGTGTTGTGCCAGAATAATCATATGATATTATACTAGAAGCTGAATCATAATAATCATCAAATAATGAAAACTATCAGAGAATGTACTCGCCTGATATCCTGAGCAACTGGCGATCCGAACTGGTGTCGTGTCACTACCACTTTTCCATATAAGGGCATTTCTGTAATTTAACTTTAAAAAAAAAAAAAATTTATGTATTTAATTAATTGCTGAGTTTTATAAACTAATTATATTATTATTAGTGATATTTGGTTTAAGGTAAACCCTAGAACACATTAGGGCAAACCCTAATGACCAAACCCTAATTTGTAAACCCTATTCTAGCAAAACCCTAGAATTTTAATTTAAGATGGAACCTCAAACTCTAGCAGACCTAAACCTTAGTCAATTAGGTTCTACATGACTTAACATAAAGGTTTAACCTAAAACTAAGCTTGGAAACCCTAACCTAGTTGTTTATATAAAAGGAAGCCTCTTTCTAGGCTATTCTTCACGTAGAGAGAAAAGAAACCCTAGCCTCCACAAGAGAAACCATCTCCCCACCCAATTTTTGAGATTAAACCTAGGGCTTCCATTTTCTCCTCCTCCAAAGCAAGGAAATCAGGAAACTTGGGTCAAGAAAACTCGGGAAGGAAGAACTTTCATAGAAGAACCATCCCTGAAGGTAAAAACCTTATTTCTATTCCTTTAATTTCTGTTTTTAAATGGTAATGGCCATTAGGAACCCCCAAAACTGTGTGTAGTTCGAATTTAGGGTTTTGATTAGGTTTAAGTGTCCCCAACATAGTTTTCCCCAATTAACAGAAACCCTAACCTTAGATATTCGAAGGTAGGTTGATTTCATCTCATGTGGGTAGGTTGATACTCGATTTTAGGGTTTTTGGGTTGAGGATTCATGGGTTGTATGTATATTTGTTTCTTGCACTGCATGTGTTCGATGAAATGTTCATTTAGGGTTCATCCATCTAAGATAGTTGAATGTATGCATATCTTGGTTTATAGACTATATATATATATAATACCATTGCCTGTGTTCTAGTTATTTGTTGGTTTTCATGTGTTTAGAGGTGAGTTCTGAGCGGTCGGGTTGGGTAAATTCTGAGCACAGGGTATTTGAGACTCCTGTGCATAGTCGGGTAGATAAACATTTTTCAGAGGTTGTGTGGTGCAGTGCCAGTGTGTATGTGTATCAGGATGGAGAGGTCAGTGTGTATCCTAGAGATATCTAGGTTTGTAGATGTGTGTGTGTGTTTGAAGAAGGGTAAACTGTGTTGTTCAGTCGGGTATGTAAAGGCCTGTGTGTGTGTCTTGGGTTTTATTGTGTACTCGGGTTTGAGGGGAACTGTGCTGTGCTGTGTATTTCTGTAGGGTGAACTCAAGTGATTGTGTACATCAGTATTTGTGTGATGAGTACCTGTGTAGTATCTCAGAAATCAGTGTGTGGATAGATGATACAGTGAGTTGATATCTGTGTGTATACTGTGTGCCAGTTTCAGGAATTGGTTGTGTGCAGTTGGGGATTAGAGGGAGAGGTGTAGTGAGTGTTAGTTTTAGTTCTAGAGTGCCAGGTTGATGAGTGCCAATGTGTGTTTATGAATCAGTATTTTATTTGTGTGTGCAGTGAACTTCTACCTATATGTCTGTGTCTAGGTATTATCTAAGTGCCTGTGTATATTGTGTAGTGATAATTCTCTATGTGTTAGATGTTTGTGCATCAGTAAACTGTGTGTGTGTATAGTATACTTATGTGTATCAGTAGATAGGAATATCTGTGTGTGTATATGTGTCAGTTGGTACCAATTTTAGAGTAGCAATGTAGGGATATATATGTGAGGGTATCTAGTGTATCTAAACTGTGATGTATCAGCAGTAAGGAGGGGTGGGGGACACTGGTATCAGTGAATTATGGTATGCATCAGTGTGGAGTTTTGGTATCAGGGAATAGGGGTTTATGGCTGTGCCTGTGTGTGTTCAGAGGACATGTGTGTGTGTGAGACTGTTGTGTGTATCAGTTCTCATTTACTGATATTGTGTATCAATGTCATGTGTGTGAATGCAGGATGTGTATTAGAGTGTAGAGTCAGACCCAGATTTATGTATCAGTGTTACCTGTATGTTCAGTGTGGCTGTGTGTAGCTGAGAGGGATACACATGTGTGTGTCTTAGTCTCCTACAGATTTCAGTGCAGGATGTGCACAGTAGGTATGTGTGTGTGTGCATTGAGAGGGAGGGAAGTTCTGTGAAATTGGTACCTGTGTGTGGAGTATCAGAGTAGGACAGTATGTGAGAGACTGTGTATATGTGTCAGTGTGTAGGTATTTAAAGTCTGGGTGTGTGTTTCTGTGTATTTGAACTGTGTCTGTGTCCCAGTGTGTGTCAGTTAAATCTATTAATTTCTGTGGGTGTATACTGTTAGTTGTGTGTGTCTTTTCAGAATCAGCTTATCAAGGAACCAACTGTGTTTCCTGTGTGTACAAAGGTTAATTGACTGTGTCAGTTGGTATCAACTCAAGTATCAGTATTGGGGACTGATACTTAATTTCAGTTGGGGTGATGGTAAAGGTCTATGTGTAGTTGTTATGTGTCAGTCAGTTAGAGAGTAGAGTTAGTATGTTTTGAGAGTTAGTAAGCTAGGATTGATAGTTAATGTATATATATTAAGAATCAGTTAGCCAATTAGAATGTCAGTTAGTATTAGTAGCTTGTTAGTTATTTGGGTATATATGTTAATATGATAAAATAAGTTACTAGTTAATGTAGATAATTAGCTAAATAATAAGCTAGTATCACTTAGAAACTTAGGTAAATACCTAGAATAACTAGTGTTAGCTAGTTAGTGGCCAATTTAGACCAATTGACTTAGTTTGGACCTAGCTAAGACCTAGTTTAGCTAGTACTGACCTAGAAACCTCGTATTTAAATTGTTAAGCATGTTTATTCTTTTATTTCAATATTTTGACATTAATCTTCCATAAATAGGTCATTGTGATCCCACTTTGGACATCGATCCTCACATCTTGCTCAGGACCACAGGCGAGTACATTCTCTGACAGTTTTCATGGTTGATTACTTCTATAAATTGTAGTGTATTACATACTTGATTCCAACACTATGGATACACGAGTTAGCACCCTAGATCCCCATCACGAGGAGTCGTGGTTGGAATCCATCGTGCTAGCTGGAGAATGGGGAACTATTAGTAGATTATGTGATCATATCCAAACATTATATGTACCATAGCTCACCCCACTTCTCACGTCGGGTGTAGCCTGACCACTTATATGCTCCATAGCTGTTATATATGATTAGCCTGACCACTATATGCACCATAGCTAACCATGCGGTTAGCCTGACCTAAAAGAATCATAGCTAATCATATATAACCAGCCTGATCTAGTCCCAAGCCGATCACATAATAAACTAATATTTCAAACACTTAGTTAGATGGTTATCTTTATTCAGATTACTTGTTCTAGCATTCACTGTTTATTGTTCATTGCTAGATGCTCTATTGTCTATTTCAGTTCCTCTGTACTTCACATGTTCAGCTTTTATTTCCATCTTGTATCTCTTACACTGTTTATAGATTTTGTCAATTTAATGAAACTGCTGTTAGTGCTTGTGCTTCGGTCCAATCCTGACTGGATAACAACATTTTCAGAGGACCTGGAGGACTTTTGCCCTACTCATTACGGCCCAGGAATAGAGGGAGATTTCACTCCAGAAATCTCAGAGGAGGTGCCTATCCTAGAGGAGAACTTGCCTGCCCATGCTTAGATTATTTTTCTGCATTTATTGTTTTAGACTGAGACTGAGACTGAGATGTATTTATTTTTATTTGTGACTTTGTGAGGTCATTTAGACCCAGGTTTTGAGATGGACTTATTGTGGTTGGTTTAAATAGAACTCTTTTCAATTCTCATCGTGCCATTATGGTTATAGTTGTGATTGAGTATATTATAGAACTGTGGTTTATTTTATCAGTTGTCCTCCGTACGGAGTTGAGACTATTGACAGGATATACTATGTTTGTGACCTAGACAGCGTTCTACCGCCGATGCTGCGGCGTAGGCTGGACGTACCCACGACTCATGCCCAATTTCCGGGTGCGGGTCGTGACACGTTTTTAGTGGTGGCCCATACAGGTCTGATCAGTAGTCTTAGGTTCACATTAGAGCGATATTGTAGTAATAGGAATTAGGCCAAGGATATGCTCAATCACAATTAGGGAATTCTGATTCTTATGATACTATTCTTAATGATTTATTCCTTTAGAAATTTTTCTGTCCTTCCTTGATATCATATCTATTGCCTTAATTGAATCTTTCGATCTGTCTTCAGGATGCCGCCAAGAAGGTCCCAGAGACTAGGAGCAGCAGATACGGAGAGGTCTGCCACCTCTCACGCTGCCGGACAGACATCAACAGCACCTCCTACATCTCCAGTACAGGTGGGAGTGTCTGCAGCATTCGGGGGTCCTCCACCACCTGTTCAGAGGGTCCCCGCAGCTACAACGGAGCTACCACCACCACCACCACCAGTTCAGTATCCAGGAGGTGTGCCTGCCGATGGGGCACAGATGTTCGCTTTAATTCAGGGCATGGTCGATGCCCAGAGGACGTCGGCAGAGGCCCAGAGAATGCAGACTGAGGCCCATCAGGCTCAGACAGAGATGATGAGGGTGAACATGGAGAATGCTCACCAAGTGGCTCTCCAGGCTGTGGAGAGGGTCGCTCAGCAGCAGCAACAACCTGGTCAACAACAGCAGAGGCCGGGCACCATAGTGGACTTCAAGAGGATGATGCCTCGGGAGTTTAAGGGGACAGAAGGGATACTCTACGCCGATGATTGGCTAGAAGACATCGAGAGGAACTTGCGTTTGGCGCAGCTTCCAGAGGCGCTCAAGATCGAGGCAGCTGGCAGCCAGATGTTTGACATTGCCCTGACGTGGTTTCGCACGGAGCCGAGACTCATGCTTAGGGGACTGACTTGGGAGGATTTCAGGGAGCTCTTCAAGGAGAAATTCTTTCCTGACGTTGCCCTAGGAGCCTTGGAGAGTCAGTTCCATGACTTAGTCCAGGGGGGTTCGTCCGTCGATGAGTATGCCGCGGAGTTTAGCCGTCTGAGCCGCTTCGCGCCGTCAATGATTAGAGATCCGGGGGACAGGGCCCAGAAATTCAGAAAAGGGCTGACAAGGGAGATCAAGTCTCGCACGTCGGGACGTCGCACTGCTACTTTCGAGAACATATTGATGGATGCCCAGGTAGCCGAGGACGACTTGGACCTCAGGCCCAAGAGGGGACGCGATGTTTCCGGAGGAGCAAACAGTAGTGCGGGACCAGGCAAACGTCCACACTTTCAGCAGCAGCAGAGGCCCTTTCAGCAGCAGCACCAGCAGCACCAGGCACCAGCCCGAGGGTAGGTCCAGCAACAACAGCAACAGAGGCAGACTCAGCCCGCCATCCAGTGTGCGTACTGCGGGAAGATGGGACATACTAGAGATATCTGCAGGCATAGATTGGGCTCATGTTTGTCCTGCGGATCGACGACACATCAGCTGAGGGATTGCCCTACCATTCGGACTCGTCCAGGCCAGGGTGGAGCAGCCGCCCAGAGAGGACCAGGCAGGGTACCAGCAGCACCAGGAGGCCAACAGCAGAGGGGACCACTTCCACCGCAAAATCAGAGGTTTGCCCAGCATCAGCAGCAGAGAGGTGCACCCCAGGGGCGAGCGTACGCCATGGCAGTCGAGGAGATCGAGCCAGTAGGAGACTTGATCACAGGTTCGGTTCTTCTCGATTGTATTCCCGCATTTACCTTATTCGATTCTGGCGCTTCCCATAGTTTTGTGTCTGTATCATATGCACTTCGACATCATTTAGAGACAGAACCATTAGCTAGGACTTGCAAGATCATGACTGGTGGAGGTATCATCTTAGTCCGTGATCACTGCAAGGACCGGAGAGTGTCAGTAGGAGGCCGAGACTTGAGCGTGAGCTTACTTGTCATGCCACTTCCGGGGTACGATATTGTACTCGGAATGGACTGGTTGAGTAGGCATCATGCTACGATAGATTGTTATAGAGGCAGGGTATTGTTTAGACCACCAGGAGAGCCGGAGTTTGAGGTCGTCAGAGGAACAGCGGAACAGAGAGGGAGCACATTTTGCGGAGCCAGGACGGAAGAAGAGGAGTTGCCACATCCTCTAATAGCGGAGTTCCTGGATGTATTTCCAGAAGAGTTTCCAGGCTTGCCGCCAGACAGAGATGTCGAATTCTCTATAGACTTGGTTTCAGGAGCGGAGCCCATTTCACAACATGTCTATAGAGTCAACAACAGCGAGCTGGCAGAACTGAAGAAGCAAGTTGAGGAGCTGCAGGACAAAGGCTTCATCAAATCCAGTTCATCACCATGGGGAGCTCCAGTATTGTTCGTACCGAAGAAGGACGGCACGGTGCGTATGTACATTGATTATAGAGCTTTGAACAATATCACCATCAAGAACAAGTACCCGCTGCCGAGGATAGATGATCTTTTCGATCAGTTGAGCGGGGCGAGGGTGTTTTCGAAGATAGATCTGAGATCCGGCTATCACCAGGTGAAGGTGAAGAAGGAAGACACGCCAAAGACAGCTTTTCGGACCAGATACGGCCAGTTTGAGTTCATGGTGATGCCATTTGGTTTAACCAATGCACCGGCAGTATTCATGAACTTGATGAACAAGGTGTTCCACCAGTACCTTGACAAGTTCGTGGTGGTGTTCATCGACGATATTCTTGTGTACTCCAAGACACCGGAGGAGCACGAAGAGCATCTGAGATTGGTCTTAGAGACCCTCAGGAGGGAGAAGCTGTACGGGAAACTCTCTAAGTGTGAATTCTTCCTTGACAAGGTTGAATTTCTTGGGCATGTGGTATCGGGTGACGGAATCTCGGTTAACCCACAGAAGATCGAGGCAGTGGAGTCATGGGCTACCCCCAGTTCGGTAGCTGAGATCAGGAGTTTCCTCGGGCTTGCAGGATACTACAGGAGGTTTGTACAAGACTTCTCTAAGATTGCAGCGCCGATGACCAGACTGACTAGGAAGGACGTGGATTTTGTGTGGACAGAGGAGTGCCAGGCTGCATTTGACGAGCTGAAGAAGAGGTTGACGACAGCTCCAATTTTGACGTTGCCATCAGGGACAGGTGGTTTCACCATCTACAGTGATGCTTCAGGGAAGGGTCTGGGATGTGTTCTTCAGCAGCACGGGAAGATAATTGCCTATGCTTCCAGGCAGTTACGCCCTCATGAAAAGAACTACCCCACCCGCGATTTAGAGTTGGCAGCAGTTATTTTCGCTCTAAAGCTGTGGAAACATTACTTGTACGGAGAGCGTGTGGAGATCTTCACAGACCACAAAAGCTTGAAGTACGTATTCACACAGAAGGAGCTGAACATGAGGCAGAGAAGGTGGTTGGAGTTGATGAAGGACTTCGACATCTCATTGCAGTACCATCCAGGGAAGGCCAACGTAGTCGCCGATGCCTTGAGCAGGTATCCGACGGCTATGTACTTGACGACGGATAGACATTTGTTGGCTGATTTGGAGAGTTTGGAGATTGAAGTGTTAGTTCCCGGTACAGAGATTCAGATGTGGGGATTGCAGATACAGTCCGAACTGATGGACAGGATCAGAGCTGCGCAGTACGAGGATGAGGCTCTGAGGAGTATCAGAGCACAGGTTCAGATGGGATTGTCGGACGACTTTACTATCGCAGATGATGGTTCCTTACGGCACGGCACGAGGATATGTGTGCCAAGCGGGGAGCTACGCGAGGAGGTTCTACAGGAGGCACACCGCTCTCAGTACTCGATGCATCCCGGTGCCAACAAGATGTATCGAGACTTGAGGGAGCACGTATGGTGGTATGGAATGAAGCGCGAGGTAGCACGCTTCGTATCTCGGTGTCTAGTGTGCCAGCAGGTAAAGGCAGACCGGCAGAGGCCAGGAGGTTTGCTTCAACCTTTACCGATTCCAGAATGGAAGTGGAAGCACGTGACCATGGATTTCGTTTCAGGGCTTCCACGTTCTCCAGGAGGGAAAGACGCGATTTGGGTCATCGTGGACAGGTTGACCAAATCAGCCCATTTCTTACCTTTCAAGGTGGGCACGTCGACAGAGAGGCTCACAGAGATGTACGTGCGACAGATTGTTAGGCTTCATGGAGTTCCTGTGAGCATCGTCTCAGATCGGGATAGTCGTTTCACTTTCCACTTCTGGAGGAGTCTGCAGGCTAGCTTGGGCACTCAGCTCAAGTTCAGTACCGCATATCACCCCCAGACAGACGGGCAGTCTGAAAGGACTATTCAGACTCTCGAGGATATGCTTCGCACTTGTGTTCTCGATCTTGAAGGTTCTTGGGAGGATCATCTGCACCTGGTAGAGTTCGCTTACAACAACAGCTACCAGGCCAGCATCGAGATGTCACCATTTGAGGCTCTTTATGGTCGGAGATGTCGTACACCGTTATCGTGGGACGACGTTGGAGAGAGAGCCTTGCTAGGACCAGAAATGGTCGTGGATGCAGCAGAAAAGGTGAAACTCATCAGAGACAGATTGCGAGTGGCGCAGGACAGACAGCGGCATTGGGCCGACAGCCACCGTAGACCCCTTGAGTTTCAGGTATAGATTGTTGTTTTCTGGTTGTGTTTGTTTGTTTGTTTAGACTGCATGTTGAGACTGTTTTTGTGTTAGGTTGGCGATCTAGTATTCCTACGGATTTCTCCGACGCGTGGGACGATTCGTTTTGGTAGAGGCGAAAAGCTTAGCCCACGCTACATCGGACCCTTCGGTATTCTGGTGAGGGTAGGTGCAGTGGCGTATAGACTAGACTTGCCGCCTGTATTGGAAGGAGTGCATAATGTGTTCCACGTGTCGCAGCTGAGACGGTACGTGGCAGACCCTAGTCACGTACTTGATCACTCGGAGATTGAGGTTGGTCCGACGCTCAGCTATCCTGAGCAGCCCGTAGAGATCTTGGACCGCAGAGAGAAGGTGTTGCGGAACCAAACCATCCCTTTGGTTCGTGTTGCTTGGAGACATCACTCTCCAGGGGAGTCGACCTGGGAGAGAGAAGACGAAATGCGCGAGCAATACCCGTATCTCTTCTAGACTTGAGGTATATTCCTTTCTGATTTCATTCTTGTTCTAGCTCAGTCCAATTTCGAGGACGAAATTTCTTTTAGGAGGGTAGACTTGTCACTACCACTTTTCCATATAAGGGCATTTCTGTAATTTAACTTTTAAATTTTTTTTTTTTTTTATGTATTTAATTAATTGCTGAGTTTTATAAACTAATTATATTATTATTAGTGATATTTGGTTTAAGGTAAACCCTAGAACACATTAGGGCAAACCCTAATGACCAAACCCTAATTTGTAAACCCTATTCTAGCAAAACCCTAGAATTTTAATTTAAGATGGAACCTCAAACTCTAGCAGACCTAAACCTTAGTCAATTAGGTTCTACATGACTTAACATAAAGGTTTAACCTAAAACTAAGCTTGGAAACCCTAACCTAGTTGTTTATATAAAAGGAAGCCTCTTTCTAGGCTATTCTTCACGTAGAGAGAAAAGAAACCCTAGCCTCCACAAGAGAAACCATCTCCCCACCCAATTTTCGAGATTAAACCTAGGGCTTCCATTTTCTCCTCCTCCAAAGCAAGAAAATCAGGAAACTTGGGTCAAGGAAACTCGGGAAGGAAGAACTTTCATAGAAGAACCATCCCTGAAGGTAAAAACCCTATTTCTATTCCTTTAATTTCTGTTTTTAAATGGTAATGGCCATTAGGAACCCCCAAAACTGTGTGTAGTTCGAATTTAGGGTTTTGATTAGGTTTAAGTGTCCCCAACATAGTTTTCCCCAATTAACAGAAACCCTAACCCTAGATATTCGAAGGTAGGTTGATTTCATCTCATGTGGGTAGGTTGATACTCGATTTTAGGGTTTTTGGGTTGAGGATTCATGGGTTGTATGTATATTTGTTTCTTGCACTGCATGTGTTCGATGAAATGTTCATTTAGGGTTCATCCATCTAAGATAGTTGAATGTATGCATATCTTGGTTTATAGACTATATATATATATATAATACCATTGCCTGTGTTCTAGTTATTTGTTGGTTTTTATGTGTTTAGAGGTGAGTTCTGAGCGGTCGGGTTGGGTAAATTCTGAGCACAGGGTATTTGAGACTCCTGTGCATAGTCGGGTAGATAAACATTTTTCAGAGGTTGTGTGGTACAGTGCCAGTGTGTATGTGTATCAGGATGGAGAGGTCAGTGTGTATCCTAGAGATATCTAGGTTTGTAGATGTGTGTGTGTGTTTGAAGAAGGGTAAACTGTGTTGTTCAGTCGGGTATGTACAGGCCTGTGTGTGTGTCTTGGGTTTCATTGTGTACTCGGGTTTGAGGGGAACTGTGCTGTGCTGTGTATTTCTGTAGGGTGAACTCAAGTGATTGTGTACATCAGTATTTGTGTGATGAGTACCTGTGTAGTATCTCAGAAATCAGTGTGTGGATAGATGATACAGTGAGTTGATATCTGTGTGTATACTGTGTGCCAGTTTCAGGAATTGGTTGTGTGCAGTTGGGGATTAGAGGGAGAGGTGTAGTGAGTGTTAGTTTTAGTTCTAGAGTGCCAGGTTGATGAGTGCCAATGTGTGTTTATGAATCAGTATTTTATTTGTGTGTGCAGTGAACTTCTACCTATATGTCTGTGTCTAGGTATTATCTAAGTGCCTGTGTATATTGTGTAGTGATAATTCTCTATGTGTTAGATGTTTGTGCATCAATAAACTGTGTGTGTGTATAGTATACTTATGTGTATCAGTAGATAGGAATATCTGTGTGTGTATATGTGTCAGTTGGTACCAATTTTAGAGTAGCAATGTAGGGATATATATGTGAGGGTATCTAGTGTATCTAAACTGTGATGTATCAGCAGTAAGAAGGGGTGGGGGACACTGGTATCAGTGAATTATGGTATGCATCAGTGTGGAGTTTTGGTATCAGGGAATAGGGGTTTATGGCTGTGTCTGTGTGTGTTCAGAGGACATGTGTGTGTGTGAGACTGTTGTGTGTATCAGTTCTCATTTACTGATATTGTGTATCAATGTCATGTGTGTGAATGCAGGATGTGTATTAGAGTGTAGAGTCAGACCCAGATTTATGTATCAGTGTTACCTGTATGTTCAGTGTGGCTGTGTGTAGCTGAGAGGGATGCACATGTGTGTGTCTTAGTCTCCTACAGATTTCAGTGCAGGATGTGCACAGTAGGTATGTGTGTGTGTGCATTGAGAGGGAGGGAAGTTCTGTGAAATTGGTACCTGTGTGTGGAGTATCAGAGTAGGACAGTATGTGAGAGACTGTGTATATGTGTCAGTGTGTAGGTATTTAAAGTCTGGGTGTGTGTTTCTGTGTATTTGAACTGTGTCTGTGTCCCAGTGTGTGTCAGTTAAATCTATTAATTTCTGTGGGTGTATACTGTTAGTTGTGTGTGTCTTTTCAGAATCAGCTTATCAAGGAACCAACTGTGTTTCCTGTGTGTACAAAGGTTAATTGACTGTGTCAGTTGGTATCAACTCAAGTATCAGTATTGGGGACTGATACTTAATTTCAGTTGGGGTGATGGTGAAGGTCTATGTGTAGTTGTTATGTGTCAGTCAGTTAGAGAGTAGAGTTAGTATGTTTTGAGAGTTAGTAAGCTAGGATTGATAGTTAATGTATATATATTAAGAATCAGTTAGCCAATTAGAATGTCAGTTAGTATTAGTAGCTTGTTAGTTATTTGGGTATATATGTTAATATGATAAAATAAGTTATAGTTAATGTAGATAAATAGCTAAATAATAAGCTAGTATCACTTAGAAACTTAGGTAAATACCTAGAATAACTAGTGTTAGCTAGTTAGTGGCCAATTTAGACCAATTGACTTAGTTTGGACCTAGCTAAGACCTAGTTTAGCTAGTACTGACCTAGAAACCTCGTATTTAAATTGTTAAGCATGTTTATTCTTTTATTTCAATATTTTGACATTAATCTTCCATAAATAGGTCATTGTGATCCCACTTTGGACATCGATCCTCACATCTTGCTCAGGACCACAGGCGAGTACATTCTCTGACAGTTTTCATGGTTGATTACTTCTATAAATTGTAGTGTATTACATACTTGATTCCGACACTATGGATACACGGGTTAGCACCCTAGATCCCCATCACGAGGAGTCGTGGTTGGAATCCATCGTGCTAGCTGGGGAATGGGGAACTATTAGTAGATTATGTGATCATATCCAAACATTATATGTACCATAGCTCACCCCACTTCTCACGTCGGGTGCAGCCTGACCACTTATATGCTCCATAGCTGTTATATATGATTAGCCTGACCACTATATGCACCATAGCTAACCATGCGGTTAGCCTGACCTAAAAGAATCATAGCTAATCATATATAACCAGCCTGATCTAGTCCCAAGCCGATCACATAATAAACTAATATTTCAAACACTTAGTTAGATGGTTATCTTTATTCAGATTACTTGTTCTAGCATTCACTGTTTATTGTTCATTGCTAGATGCTCTATTGTCTATTTCAGTTCCTCTGTACTTCACATGTTCAGCTTTTATTTCCATCTTGTATCTCTTACACTGTTTATAGATTTTGTCAATTTAATGAAACTGCTGTTAGTGCTTGTGCTTCGCTCCAATCCTGACTGGATAACAACATTTTCAGAGGACCTGGAGGACTTTTGCCCTACTCATTACGGCCCAGGAATAGAGGAAGATTTCACTCCAGAAATCCCAGAGGAGGTGCCTATCCTAGAGGAGAACTTGCCTGCCCATGCTTAGATTATTTTTCTGTATTTATTGTTTTAGACTGAGACTGAGACTGAGATGTATTTATTTTTATTTGTGACTTTGTGAGGTCATTTAGACCCAGGTTTTGAGATGGACTTATTGTGGTTGGTTTAAATAGAACTCTTTTCAATTCTCATCGTGCCATTATGGTTATAGTTGTGATTGAGTATATTATAGAACTGTGGTTTATTTTATCAGTTGTCCTCCGTACGGAGTTGAGACTATTGACAGGATATACTATGTTTGTGACCTAGACAGCGTTCTACCGCCGATGCTGCGGCGTAGGCTGGACGTACCCACGACTCATGCCCAATTTCCGGGTGCGGGTCGTGACATGTCGCAAGGACCTAATGCGAAAAGCAAGGTTAAACAGGGTTCTAATAAGTTAAACAGATATAAAATAACTAAAAATAGGCTTCTAGGGTCGTTCTAGGTCAAACGGGTCAAACCGGTGAAATCTGGGTCAAAAAGTCAACTCTGGGTCCAAAAAGTCAACTCTGGGTCAAAACTAGGTCAAAAGTTGACTTTGGCGGTCAACCGAGTCAACTACGGTCAAGTCTGGGTCAAACTAGGGTGCTCCTGAAATTCTAGGTCAAACCGAGCTCATTAAGCTAGAAAACTCACAAACTCGCCTCCTTGAGATACCGGGATACCCTCGGTATCCGATACCTCAACCTAGGCTATATACCCCGCCTATACCCGCTAAAACCTATGCTAGCACGCGTAAATATATACACATAAGCATATAAAAATCACTCCAATACTATTCCTAGGCTATTGCTCAAAAACCCCGCTTGAAACCCAATACCTTGGTTATCTCAAGGTATTGAGATACCTCGGTATCTCAAGGTATTGAGATACCGCTCTCAAACCCCTCTAACTAGCTATCTAGCTACTAATTATATACCTAGATATTAATCTAGGCTAGGTAATATAGATACCTATCATATTTATATATATCTAAATAGGTATCTACCTATATACATATATATCCACACATATATACCCATTACCCATTTACCTTACCTTACCTTTACCTATACATATACATATATCTATATCTATATAGATATCTATATCTTAGATTTAGTTATATCTAACTACCTATCTAACTATATGTATATATATAGATCTATGCATATAGATGTAGATATCTACTATCTATCCATAGATACATCTACCTATCTATTATAACTATCTATCTAATTTATTATCTATCCATTTACCTATCCAACTATCAATCCATTAATCTACCTATCTAACAATCTCTAATACCTATCAATCTACTAATCTATCTATCTATTAAACCATCTATATAACTATCTATTCTAACTATTAAAAACTATTAAACCACTCTCCTTGCTACTACCCGCTGTTTGCTGCTGCTACTAGCGCTGCGTATGCTGCTAGCATTTACTGCTGCTGCTGCTGAAGAGACTGCTGCTGCTGCTGCTTGCTGTGCAGTGCGCAGCGCACTGCACGCTGCACAGGCCCCGCTGCATGCTGGCTCGTCTCCGCTGCACGCTGCACTGCCTTGCACTGCTGCTGTTGCTGAATATTCTGCTGCTGCCCGCGCTGCTTGGCTGCTGTAGCTCCCTGCTGCAGTTCAGTCCCAGGTTCTGCCCCCCCCTCTTCTCTCATACACACACACACACTCTCCTATAAACACACATATATATATATATATCTATATATATATATATATACATACATATATATATATATACACACAAGCTCCTATATATATATATATATACACACACACACACTAATATATCTACTAACACACACATATGTATAAGTACACACACACACACAAACACAAGCACACACACACACATATAATTATATACACATATCTATCTACACTCATATATTTATATATATATACACATACACACTCACACACTCAAACATAAATACATATACCCTTACACACACTCACACTCACACACCCTCACACACACTCTCACACACACTCTCACAAACACACAACCCCACACACAAACACTCCTACATATATATATAAATACATATATACATAAACTGAAACTCATATATATATACCTATAAACACTCACTCACACTCACACACACACTCACCTACACACTCACACAAGCACTCACTCACACACACTCACCTACACACATACACTAGCACATAGATATAAATACACCCATATATATATATATATATATATATATATATATATATATATATATATATATATATATATATATATATATATACATAAACACACATACATATAAATATATACATATATATATAGACACATAACACAACACACAATGCACAACGCACACAACGCCCACAACGCCCCACCAACGCACGCCCAATGACTCCGACACGCACAAACACCTATAAATATATAAAATATAACTTGAAAACTCTAGCACACACTCCCCGATACTAACCCAACGCGCGCACAAGCCCGAAACGAGGAAACCAAGTCGAAATGGCCGTTCGGTCATTTCGACGAACACGTGGCGCGCAGCTCGGAAAACCTCCTGAAACGTACACCAAACGAACTCGGAATCGGCCCAAAATTTACCCACGCATCCTAAACAATGTCTAGATCCTAGAAAATGTGCTCCCGCATCGATTCTAGGCCCGTGGCAGAAACGCACACGCACTTAGAATCGGCGACGACGAAAAACCCTAAATCCGCCCGAAACGTCCGTTTCTCCGCGACGCGGTTTCCCGTGTCCGAACGGAGACACGCACTCACCCTCAAGACACCCAACAACGTCTACCTAGGTCCGTCTAACCTAGGGCATCACCCAAAATTGGGCCAAATTCGGATTTCACCCGAAATTGACACAAAACCTAATGTTAAAGTCTCCAAACACTACCCAACTAGTTCCAACTTTCTCCCACGGGTAGCCTAAGGGTCTAGGAAGGTTCTAAAATATTAATTACACTATAAAAGAGTAATTACAAGGAAAAATTTAGGGTTTACCTCTTGGGAGTTGGAATCCCAAGCCAAAATCTCCAAAATGCTCCAAATCCTCCAAATCAAGCTTCCAAGCTCCCAAATCTAGCTCCAACTCCAAATCTAGGCTCTACCCACCTAGGTTAGGGAAAAAGCAAGGTTAGGGCTAGCATAAGGAGAAGGAATGGAAGAAGAAAGAAGAAAAATGGAAGAGGGAACTCGAGAAGAAGGAAGAAGAAGGAAGAAGTGGAGAAGAAGAAGTGAAGAATATGAAGAAGAATACAAGGGGGCTGCTGTGTGTCACGGTCCAGATCTGGGAATGAAGGGAATAGGGTCGGCCATGTAGAAATAAAGGGGTTTTACAAGTTCCACATTCCCAAAACGCCCTACTTGACTTGGTTTCGGTTCCGGGTTCCAAAAGCACTCAAACTAGCTCCAAATCTCTCCAACTAACCTCCTAAAAATAAAATAAATATTCTAAGCCCCCAAAATAATTCTCACAAGGGTATGGGCTGGGTCGGACATGGGTCCACTAGGGTCTGACATGGGTCCAAGCTAGCCAAAATCTTAAAGCAATCAAATAAAAAATAATGCAATCACTAATTAATTATAAATACAATTAAATATAAATAATCCACAATTAACTAAATTAAAAAAAAAAAAATACCCGGCTCTGGAAATGGGGTGGTGACAAGCCTATCCTCCTTAGAAAATTTCGTCCTCGAAATTTAAAGTCAATCTCACTCTCTCTGGTCAAACCCCCAACAATCACAGTCAAGAAATTCTACCTAAACAACATGCAAGATCAGGGTCCTACTGGTCGTGTTATCACAGTCTTAATCAGGGTCACTACACTATCTACCACAGCACAAAGAAAAATCTAACAGGTACTAATGAAGCACACCACAGGAATGAAAAAGGACAGGAAGAAGAAACAAGAGACAGACCTGCTAACCCGACATCCGTAGCATCGGCCTCCTCGACCGTCAACGCATAAGCCCTGCCCTGCTGGGGTGTATCCCTCTGCTGGTGCGGGGCATGATGCTGTGCCACAGATGGCCTATCTCCAACTCTCTGATCCTGTGCTCCACCCAATGGAGGTGCAGTAGGGCAATCTCGCATCTGGTGAGCAGCGGATCCACAGAACAAACACACCTTCAGCCTCCTCCTACAAACATCCCAAGTGTGTCCTGCCTTCCTGCAGTAGGCACAAGTGGGCACCCTCTGATCCTGACCCTGCTGCGCTGCCTTCTGCACATAGGGACGCTTAGCAGGTCCCGCACTACCACTGGCACTGCCTGAATCATCCCTGCCTCTCTTGGACTTGAGCTCCAAGTCATCCTCTGCTCTCTGAGCATCTCCTACTATCTGCTCAAAAGTCGCCTCGCGGTCGCTCCTGGTCAAAGACTTGACCGCCATAACCAAGCCCTTGCGAAACTTCCTCGCCTTTGCTGCCTCACTCAAGCCATCCACAAATCTGCCCAGACGGCAGAACTCCGCTGCGTACTCGTCCACCGTCATGCTCCCTTGGACGAGTGCCTCAAATTGGCTCTCCAAAGCACTGAGCGCCACATCTGGGAAAAACTTCTCCTTAAAAAGCCTCTTGAAAGCCTCCCAAGTAAGCCCTGGCGCTGCAATCCTCGTATCAGTGCGATACCACGTCAAAGCGAGGTCGAACATCTGACTGCCCGCTGCCTCTATCTGCATGCTGTCCGGAATCTGCGCTAGCCTGAAGATCCCCTCAATCTGCTCTATCCAGTCATCCGCGTACAGGATCCCTTCTGTACCATGAAACTCCTTGGGCCGCATCCTTTGGAAGTCAATGATACTGCCCGGCCTCGGATGCTGAATCTGATCTGCCTGTGGCTGAACCTGTGCCACCCTATCCACTGCCGTCATGGCCACCTGGTGGGCGTTCTCAATGCCCAGTCTTATCACATCCACCTGACGGTGCTGCGCGTCCATCATCTCCCTGAAGAACGCAAACAACTGCGCGGCATCTACTGGAGCAGGAAGTGGTGGAGGAACCACCGGAACGACTGGGGTAGTCCTCGGATCGACAGGTGAAGAAGGATCCCCGAAAGAAACAGATGCTCCCTCGACCGCAGGAGTGGTGAGTGGAGCGGTAGCAGCTGCCTGAATACGAGCTGGACGAGAGGTAGCAGACCTCTCAGTGGCAACTGCTGGAACGGTACGATGGGATCGTGTCTTCGGAGGCATCCTGAACACAGATCAAAAGAAGTCAATACGGTGCAAGATACGATATCATCAAAGAAGGACAGTAATAGTTCAAAAGAAAGCAATTTCAGAATAATTAGATTGGAATTGTTCCTAGTCGTGATTGAGTACACTCTCATCCTAGATCCTAGATCCTAGATCCTAGATCCTATAGCAGGCTCGTAGCAGTACAACTAAGTTGCTGTACCACCATGACAGCGCACTAATTGCGAATTGAGACCTGCATGGGCCCGCCACCAAAAACGTGTCACGACCTGCACCCAAAAAATCGGGCATGAGTCGTGGGTACGTCCAGCCTACGCCGCAGCATCGGCGGTAGAACGCTGTCTAGGTCAACTAACTAAATAATAATCTCACACAAAAATCGGGCATGACCTCTCCAAAAGGAGGGCAACCACACAAACAATATATATCAACCTGTCAAGATCTCAACTCCAAACGGAGGAGCAAATATCAAATGATAATCTCAAGTACTCAATCACGAATCTAAGCACGATAAGATAACACAGAGATCTAACAACTATAAAGTCTAACCAACAACAACTACTACAACAACCACAACATCAAATAATAATACAACAATATCCGAAATAATATACAAACAAGGTCTCAATCTAAAACCGGAGACAAATCCGGTGCTAAAAGCTAATAAAAACAACAACAAAGTCCTAGTGATCCCGGCTACCAACCCGGAAATTACCCCTAAACTAGAGGGTCCCTGTCTGCACCATCGACAGGCTCAGGTCCATAGAACATCGGACACCACTCCTCCGGATACTCTGAAAAATATGTCCAGTCAGGACTGGAGCAAGTACATCTCTAACAGCAGTTCCATTTATATGATAAAAACTATAAAACAGTTATAGCAAGTAGCAAGAAGAGTGAAGCAAGTATGAAACAAGAAAATATGTATAACTGGTGCATAAAGGTAAAGATGCATGGATATCAGAGCAAGATAGTAATAACTGCAAGATACAAGAAATCTACACTAAGAGTAAGTCTGTGCACATGAACGTGTAGTGAGTCCAGCATGAAAAACATGTAGTGAGTCAAGTCCAGAAACATGTAAGTGAGACAAGTCAAGAAATGCATGAGAGTCCAGACTATAAAGAATGAACTCGGTGTCTTTGAAATACTTGTTTCGACATGTAAACGGCTAGGGATAAGTACGGCTCACCGCGCACTGGGTGCGCGGCTGCTATCATTCCAGATTAGACCAGAGGGAGTGATGCCTGATGATTCCAGATGGGAATGTTTACATGTCTACTCGAGTATTTCCCCGCCCCGACTAATACAAGTGGATCCAAGACCCGACACGCAAATCAAGATGAGTCCAGCCTGAACATGAATGATGCCTGTAGGTGATGCCAGTAGTGATTCCAGAATAGAGGCCAGAAACATGAAATGTACGTGTCGCAAGTAAATAAATCCAGAAATATCAATCAGTGTCCCGTGTTGTTCCAGAATAATCAGATGATACTATACTAGAAGCTGAATCATAATAATCATCAAATAATGAAAACTATCAAAGAATGTACTCGCCTGATGTCCTGAGCAACTGGCGATCCGAACTGGTGTCGCAAGGACCTAATGCGAAAAGCAAGGTTAAACAGGGTTCTAATAAGTTAAACAGATATAAAATAACTAAAAATAGGCTTCTAGGGTCGTTCTAGGTCAAACGGGTCAAACCGGTGAAATCTGGGTCAAAAAGTCAACTCTGGGTCCAAAAAGTCAACTCTGGGTCAAAACTAGGTCAAAAGTTGACTTTGGCGGTCAACCGAGTCAACTACGGTCAAGTCTGGGTCAAACTAGGGTGCTCCTGAAATTCTAGGTCAAACCGAGCTCATTAAGCTAGAAAACTCACAAACTCGTCTCCTTGAGATACCGGGATACCCTCGGTATCCGATACCTCAACCTAGGCTATATACCCCGCCTATACCCGCTAAAACCTATGCTAGCACGCGTAAATATATACACATAAGCATATAAAAATCACTCCAATACTATTCCTAGGCTATTGCTCAAAAACCCCGCTTGAAACCCAATACCTTGGTTATCTCAAGGTATTGAGATACCGCTCTCAAACCCCTCTAACTAGCTATCTAGCTACTAATTATATACCTAGATATTAATCTAGGTTAGGTAATATAGATACCTATCATATTTATATATATCTAAATAGGTATCTACCTATATACATATATATCCACACATATATACCCATTACCCATTTACCTTACCTTACCTTTACCTATACATATACATATATCTATATAGATATCTATATCTTAGATCTACTTATATCTAACTACCTATCTAACTATATGTATATATATAGATCTATGCATATAGATGTAGATATCTACTATCCATAGATACATCTACCTATCTATTATAACTATCTATCTAATTTATTATCTATCCATTTACCTATCCAACTATCAATCCATTAATCTACCTATCTAACAATCTCTAATACCTATCAATCTACTAATCTATCTATCTATTAAACCATCTATATAACTATCTATTCTAACTATTAAAAACTATTAAACCACTCTCCTTGCTACTACCCGCTGTTTGCTGCTGCTACTAGCGCTGCGTATGCTGCTAGCATTTACTGCTGCTGCTGCTGAAGAGACTGCTGCTGCTGCTGCTTGCTGTGCAGTGCGCAGCGCACTGCACGCTGCACAGGCCCCGCTGTACGCTGGCTCGTCTCCGCTGCACGCTGCACTGCCTTGCACTGCTGCTGCTGCTGAATATTCTGCTGCTGCCGCGCTGCTTAGCTGCTGTAGCTCCCTGCTGCAGTTCAGTCCCAGGTTCTGCCCCCCCTCTTCTCTCATACACACACACACACTCTCCTATAAACACACATATATATATATATATCTATATATATATATATACATACATATATATATATACACACAAGCTCCTATATATATATATATATATATACACACACACTAATATATCTACTAACACACACATATGTATAAGTACACACACACACACAAACACAAGCACACACACACACATATAATTATATACACATATCTATCGAGACTCATATATTTATATATATATACACATACACACTCACACACTCAAACATAAATACATATACCCTTACACACACTCACACTCACACACCCTCACACACACTCTCACACACACTCTCACAAACACACAACCCCACACACAAACACTCCTACATATATATATAAATACATATATACATAAACTGAAACTCATATATATATACCTATAAACACTCACTCACACTCACACACACACTCACCTACACACTCACACAAGCACTCACTCACACACACTCACCTACACACATACACTAGCACATAGATATAAATACACCCATATATATATATATATATATATATATATATACATAAACACACATACATATAAATATATACATATATATATAGACACATAACACAACACACAATGCACAACGCACACAACGCCCACAACGCCCCACCAACGCACGCCCAATGACCCCGACACGCACAAACACCTATAAATATATAAAATATAACTCAAAAACTCTAGCACACACTCCCCGATACTAACCCAACGCGCGCACAAGCCCGAAACGAGGAAACCAAGTCGAAATGGCCGTTCGGTCATTTCGACGAACACGTGGCGTACAGCTCGGAAAACCTCCTGAAACGCACACCAAACGAACTCGAAATCGGCCCAAAATTTACCCACACATCCTAAACGATGTCTAGATCCTAGAAAATGTGCTCCCGCGTCGATTCTAGGCCCGTGGCAGAAACGCACACGCACTTAGAATCGGCGACGATGAAAAACCCCAAATCCGCCCGAAACGTCCGTTTCTCTGCGACGCGGCTTCCCGTGTCCGAACGGAGACACGCACTCACCCTCAAGACACCCAACAACGTCTACCTAGGTCCATCTAACCTAGGGCATCACCCAAAATTGGGCCAAATTCGGATTTCACCCGAAATTGACACAAAACCTAATGTTAAAGTCTCCAAACACTACCTAACTAGTTCCAACTTCCTCCCACGGGTAGCCTAAGGGTCTAGGAAGGTTCTAAAATATTAATTACACTATAAAAGAGTAATTACAAGAGGAAATTTAGGGTTTACCTCTTGGGAGTTGGAATTCCAAGCCAAAATCTCCAAAATGCTCCAAATCCTCCAAATCAAGCTTCCAAGCTCCCAAATCTAGCTCCAACTCCAAATCTAGGCTCTACCCACCTAGGTTAGGGAAAAAGCAAGGTTAGGGCTAGCATAACGAGAAGGAATGGAAGAAGAAAGAAGAAAAATGGAAGAGGGAACTCACCTTAGAGAAGAAGGAAGAAGAAGGAAGAAGTGGAGAAGAAGAAGTGAAGAATATGAAGAAGAATACAAGGGGGCTGCTGTGTGTCACGGTCCAGATCTGGGAATGAAGGGAATAGGGTCGGCCATGTAGAAATAAAGGGGTTTTACAAGTTCCACATTCCCAAAACGCCCCTACTTGACTTGGTTTCGGTTCCGGGTTCCAAAAGCACTCAAACTAGCTCCAAATCTCTCCAACTAACCTCCTAAAAATAAAATAAATATTCTAAGCCCCCAAAATAATTCTCACAAGGGTGTGGGCTGGGTCGGACATGGGTCCACTAGGGTCTGACATGGGTCCAAGCTAGCCAAAATCCTAAAACAATCAAATAAAAAATAATACAATCACTAATTAATTATAAATATAATTAAATATAAATAATCCACAATTAACTAAATTAAAATAAAAAAAAATACCCGGCTCTGGAAATGGGGTGGTGACACTTGGATTAGTTTTCCAGCACGATCACGAGCCTTTTGGTCATCTAGAGCATCTCAGATAAGCTTGGCGGCAACAGTAGGAAAGAGCCGCTCGATCAAGTCGGCCCGGTACGGAGGATAGAAATACGTTTGCTACAATAAAGAATTTAATAAGTGAGCATCACGGATAAGTTATATAATATACATAAATTAGAGAATTTATTTAATATATTTTTACCTGGAAGTGCGCAAACCAGAATGCCTTTCTCTCATCTGGAGCCTCAGAGTAGTTGATCCAAGGGCCACCGTAGTTGTTCCTCAGAAATTGGCCCAGGCGTCTCTGAACCGACGATGGACGATATCTATACAGAGATAATTATTTTGATAAAAAAAGTCAATATACGAAATAAAGAAATACACGATATATATTATGCTAAACCATCTAATTGACTTACTTTGTACCGTCGGCCCAAATCTCTGTCCTCGTCTCCTCCGGAGGTGCGCATGGAGGATCTTGCTGATGCTGGGATAACGTGGGCACGACCTCCTCGACATACTCATCTGTCTCCATGGTTCTGTCAGCAGGAGAAACGTTGGACGAGGGTGTACTATCACGCCTGGAAATACTCATCCCAACAGTCAGAGATGTGAGTGATCGATATACTGGAGGGAACACCTTGGCGAACTGTAGGAACTGCTGTACACCCTTAATGAATTTATCCCGCACACCGCACATGTCATCAGGATGACGGTTGTACATCCATGAACGATGACGCATATAGTAATTCATATCCATTTCTAGATACTTCTACAAAAATGATAGTATGTATCATATAAATCATTACATACAGTGGTTTATCACCTAACTTCATAACTTAATTGTACTATAAAAATCATAACTGATATAATATATACTTTTATTTATCAAAACTGTAGCTGCCCCAAATCCCATAGCACTATAAACTGCACTATAAGTGTGCAGTCAACACACTACAGTTAGTGTGCCATACTACAGAACTGCAGCTGCCCCCAACCATACTCCTAGCTTACTGACTTACCTCAGCATGCTCCAATGCACATTGGGCTGATGTGCCTCAAGTCTTCCCCTGATCACTGCTAGTAAGCAGTGCTCACTGCTGCTGTTACCTCTACTTGTGATGCTTATATGTGTACCTCAATCTATGTGCTTGTGGGCACTTAAGCCCCTCACATATTCACCATTGCACATCTAAAACCCAACTTGAGTCACGCGCGCTCACTGATACACTTGTATCAGTATACACCATCTCCTCACTCATTTACTGCTAATATTAAGTACCATAAAATTAAAATATATTGCCCTCAATATCATTATTTTCTCTCCTTAATTTAAAACTCTGAGTACAATATGTAATAAGACACCATAAGTGTTCATTTGTTAAAAAATAAAGTCAAGTTATACATATTAGACAATAGCACAAGTACATGAACCAAATATTTTTACACTTGAAAATTTATTAGTGAATTCACAGGTAGTATAGTAGCTGACATTTTTTTATCGGGGTGGTCATGGCCCCATTTTTTACTAGACAGGTTCGTCCCTGTTCTTTTATAAGAATCGACGGAAAAAAAATTATGATCGATTGTCAACCTTGCGTACACTATACTTTTTTGGTTGTAGTTGAGAGTATTTATTTTGAAGACATGACTTTACGGAAGAATATCTACATATGCTAATAGAAAATTCAATATGAAGAAACTACTATATTTTAATTTTATAGTAGGAATATGAATCTCATGAAATGATAAAGAACTGTATAGGAATCCCTGAGCCTATGGCGCAAACCTCTGCGCTTTTGTTTCTCAAAAATACTTCTTAAAGAAGTTATCAACCAAGCAATCACTTTTGTCTTGAATCAATCGATTTAAAACTCCATGGTAGTTTACTTAAGCATAAGTATTTCCCTCCATGGTAGTCACAGATAGCAACACACCTACCAGGAAGGACCGACAACGAAATAAAGAACCACTGGAACTCCTAACTCAAGAAAAAAGCAAATCCTTATTCATCCTCCATTTCTCAAGACTCGAGTACCAACCATGTCCTTGTTGACGCTGTCATCGCACATGAATCACCATCGCTCATTGACTCAGGCCAGTCATTCCTAACCCTAACCCTAACCCCATGTCAAAAATTTAACCCTAACCCTAGGTCCTGATCAGTGTCTGTGTCAGTGTGTGTGTGTGTGCCGTATCTGTGTCTGTGTTAGTGTCTGTGTGTGTGTCATGTCTGTGTCAATGTCACATGTGTCCTGAGAGAGAAAGAGAGAGAGAGAGAGAGAGAGAGAGAGAGTTAGGGTTTACCTAGAGCTCGAGGAGGAGGAGAGGGATGCCGGAGTAGCCGCGGTGGAGAGCCGATCGACGGAGAGGGGGGGGCGGAGGAAATTTTTTTCTTTTTGAAATTTTGACTGATGGGGACAAAATTTTATCGACGTTTAGCAACGTCCAATAAAAATGTCGCTAAATTAAATTTTAGCGACGTCAAGGACGTCGCTAAACACGTTGCTAAATATTTTTAATATAAACGTCACTATATACGTCGCTAAACATGCTAAATTAGACATATTAGCGACATTTAGCGACCTTAATTGAACTTATAGCGACTTATATTTTAAAATTTTAATAAAAGTCGCTAAACGTTTAGCGACGTTTTTATAAGGAGTCGCTAATTTATATATTATTAGCGATGTTTCTTTTGACGTCGCTAAAATACGTCGCTAAGCCCGCTTTTCCTAGTAGTGAAGGTTGAGATAATGCCAAGTACAGGTTGGTGGTAAGGAATTAGGTATTTATTCCAGAATTTATATTCACCTCGGACCTAGTTGACTATCAGCTTGGAGTCACCATATGCCTCTAAATAGTGCACCCCCACTTGTCTAGCAAGTTGGAGTCAAATAAAAAGAGCGTTGTACTCTGCTACATTATTGGAGCATGGCTCTGTGGGGAAAAAAGCTCGATTAATGACCATATTGTAGGAGAAGATTAATACTATCCTAACTTCGGCAATGATATTACCTTTGGGCCCTGCTTTTGAAGCACCATCGAAGAACATCTGCCAGTCAGGTTCGCAGAAAGTCATGCTAGAGTTTGCCACTTCGTCTGGAATCTCATCATAGAGTTTCAAGATTTTTGGCACCGGATGTGCTGCAAGAAGTCGGCCAGTGCTTGACCCTTGACGGCTTTCTTAGGACAAACATTATATCGTATGGAGACAGTAACATCGCCCAGGCAGCCAAGCGGGAACTGAGTGCCTCTAGTTTGGTCATGAGAACTCTGAGAGAATTGACTCATGAGATCACACGAATGGTCTGTCCAGTCAAGTAATGCCGAGTCTTTTGGACGGTAAATACTAGAGTAAGTCATTTTTCTCGACGGGGGTATACCTATGATCTGCGCCAACCATCATCTGACTGAGATAATATATGGCCTTATTATGGCCTGTATTACTATTCTGGGCTAATAGAGCACCGAGGGAGTGATCCATCGCACAAACATAAAGCAGAAAGGGCTTCTCCGAAATCGGGGCTACCGACATTGGAGGGTTCGATAGTATTTCTTGATGTCGTCGAACGCGCATTAGCATTCTTTATTCCAGACAAAGGAGACACCTTTCTTTATGAGCTGGGTGATTGGTCGACAACACCCAGAGAGGTTTGATATAAAACTCTTGATGTATGCCAGCCTCCCTTGAAGGCCGTGGATCTCCTAGAGGTTCCTCAGCGGGTTCATCTCAAGGATTGCTTTAGTTTTGTCGGGGTCTATGTGAATACCCTAAAAAATAATGATAAAGCCCAAGAATTTTCTGCTAGAGACTCCAAAAAAAGATTTGGTATAGTTTATCTTGAGCTGGTGCATACACATGACATCAAACATAGTCTTCAAGTACCTGAGGTGATAACCTTTGGAGTAACTTTTGACAATAATGTCATCGACGTAACCCTCGATCGTCTTGCATAGATGCTCATGGAAGATTGTGCTCATATCTCTCTGGTATGTAGCACTTGCGTTCTTCAGACTGAAGGACATGACTGTATTACAGTACACTTCTATCGACGTTCAGAATAATGTATGCTTCTGATTGTCAGGGGACATCTTGATCTGATTATAGCCTGAGAATTCATCCATGAAGGACATGCACTCAAAGCCTCAAGTGTTGTCGATCATTATATTGGTGATCGGAAGAGGGAATTCATCCTTGGGGCAGGATGCGTTTTGATCGTGGAAGTCAATGTAGATTTGGATCTTTTTGTTCTTTTTGACGACAGATACAATGTTGGCTACCCAGTCTACATGTTGTTCTTGACGGACGAAGCCACTAGCTATTAGTTTGTTGACTTCGGCTTCGATGATGTTCATTATTTTTGGCCAAAACTGTCGTTGTTGCTACTTGACAGGCTTAACGTTCGACAAGATATTGAGCTTGTGGACCAGGATTTAGGGGTCCAGTCTAGGCATGTCTTCATAGCTCCAGGCGAAGACATCAATGTATTCCCTGACGAGTTTTAGCAGGGATTCCCGATCCTTATCATTCAGACTTTTGCTGATGAAGATAAGTTTGGGGAAGGATTTGTTGCCCAGATTAACTTGTATGACTTCGTCCTCGGTAGGAGGGTCTCGTTATTCAAACTGTATCTCCCATTGTGCGTCTAGGCATTGGGCCCACGGTTCTACTTCAAAGATTTTTGGTAAATCTTCGTCGTCTAACTAAGGGTCAGTTGACACCATATTGGCAAATAATGTTTGCTTAAGCATCTTTCTGATACGGACGTTGGAGTCCCAAGAGGAAGATTCTGAAGAGTGAGAGTGTAACTCATCTTCTTAATCCGAGCTTTTGGGGGTTGTGGGAGACGTGATGTACCCTTATCCATGCTTGATCTTATAGTAGTAGTCCTCGAACTTGACTTCCAAAGTGGTGAGGTGTACGGACAGTCGTCGGCCTTTGCCGTAGTTTAAGCCCTTAGTTGCCTTCAGATCGTATCTCATTTTTTGGATAAGGTGCTTGGCTTAAGAGCTATACCGGTGGAGTGATATTTTGTCGGTATCGGGCTCTAGATCAAGTTCTTCGGGGATAAAGGATTGAGGGCCCTCTACTTTGCTGAAGATGATGAGTTTGTCTCCCTTCTTCTTGGCTGGGACTAGGAAGTAACAGTTTTGGCTGGGGAAAACCAGGTTTACAACATGGGTGGTAGTCACTTGTGTTTGTAGGTGTAGGCCAAGATGTACTCCATTGAGTATAGTGTGCTTAGGTGTGCATATTTAGAGTAGCCCCAAGATAACCCTATATTCATAAAGTAAGGTATCTTTTCTCCAGGAATTACATCATCGAGGGAAGGGACATCTGAATGAGAAGATACGTACTCCTCTAGCTCGTTCTTCCCGTGATCTACCCCCAGTATGAGCGGCAATTTTGGAGGTTTTTTGTACAGCTTTACTACTAGAGGATCAGACGCGGTAAGAGGTAACAGAGAATCCTTAGGCGGTTGACTCGGCCTATGAAGGCGAACGACCAGCGGCTCGGGTGTAGTGGATGGTATCATATCTTCTTTTAGACAATGGTGTAGGGTTGATGGCACAATCAGGTATTCGTGTATCCATGGCTGTCCCAGCAGGATATTGTAGGATACGTCCATGTCTATGATATAGCAAGTGACCTCGGTTTTCAAGTCTCCAATTTGACATTTTAGGCAAATTTTGCCCAGAGGGTAGCTTCTTTCTACGTTGAAACCAGTGATGACAGTATTGGTGGCTGCCAGGCGATGCATCAGAATACCCAAGGTCTGAAGCAAACTCTGTGAAATGATCCTGATTGACGAACCTAGATTGATGTGCATATGATCCACCTTGATGGCACCTATGTACCATGTGTAATACAGGGGACGATCATGTCGGTTATTTTTTAGCAATATGTCCTGTTGTGAAAATATAATGTTGGGCACTGTCGCGCCCCGATCCCGTAGGGGCCGATCGTCCTCGCTTGGACGCGATGCCGTGCAAGCCTAAGTTGCGCTTGCACCAGGCAACGTACCTGCACAAGACATAAGTTAGACGAAAATATACATATATAGGCACAGAGTAAAATACAGAGAACGAAAGTTGAACACATTTTATAAGCACACAAAATACTTTTATTTTATTGAATACTGAAGATTTGGATTACAAAGTGCTTGCTTGGCTGAGTTACAAAATATGCCTTAGAAGGCTTACAACTCTTTTTACATTCCCAAAACTAGCCACAACGCCTATTACATTACATCCTTGTAGTAGGACCAAAATAACAAAACATCTAGCAGAAGAGGAGTAGCCCATTGAAGAGGAAAGCAACTGAGGAAGCAGCACGAACACAGTCCTAAGGAAGGGTGCGCACACGCTGATTCAGGTTCAGAATGCTTGCCAAACTCTCGCTTCCAGCACCTGGATAATTGCCCAAAAATATGGGTCAGTACTACCACATGTACTGGTGAGCGACTGAGGCCAAACTCACCTAAGAAATCCACACTAAGTAAGCATATGAAGCTAGCATTATTAGGTGATCTTTCTGGTTGTCTAGTTTCTTTTTAACAATTCATGCAAGAAAACATAGACAATTTATAGCATATGCATATGATAATTCTTACCCACAGCCGAGCGGTTATCCCTGCAGCAGACACACAAGTTAGCCACAATTTGTATATGAATAACTTATGAATCAAAAATAGGCATCAATTTGTTAGGTATGCAAGAAGGTAAATCTAGCATGCGCCCTAACTATATGATGGTCCCCTCCACGGGATTAGCAGTTGGGACATACAAGCACATCTCACTAATGGACGAGTCTACCCTCCCGTAAGTAAGGACGTTCAAGCCTCAGGGTATCTAGATCTCTTTTCGGCCGAACGATCCCCAGTGCCCCAGGGACCGCCCGAGAGATAATCCTTGTGCACAAGTTGTCCTGACAAAATGCATGAATGCAAGCCCTATCAGAAAAATATGCTATCATGCAACTGATGAACAATGTACAACAAGTCTATCTCTTCTTCTCATTTTCTAGCACAAGTCCAGAGTTTTCTCGCCACAATACTCGATACACAGCATACCAGGGACAATTAAGCATTCCATAAGCAACTAGTAAGTTAGCAGTTCTATACTTGAAGCATCCAATACTTTCTTTCTCTTTTAGCTTATCTTTTTAGTGAGGCAACATATTCAAGTGAACTAGAGATTCTTTATTAGGCATGCAAACTAAAGGATTTATCGAAGGGCCTAAGCCACTCACCGAATGAATCGAACGAGAGGATGGGGAAGCCTAAGCGACGTTCACTCTTTGGTTATGCGTCCTGTAAATGCAATAATACTTTGGTTAGCATACTTCAATCTCTTTCCCTTACGATTCAAAAGAACGCGCAAGCGAGAAAGCGAAATCATGAAAACCAAGTTATCGAAAGTAACTCAAAACACAAAGCAACACAAAACCAAGAAGCAAAGCAACCAACAAAACTCTTGGACTTATTTCAATAGAAGCCACTCGATTAATTCGAAGGGTTCATTGCACTCCGTCCGTGTTGATTTGGCGGTAAGGTTTCCCCGAGACTCGATTCTCAACCGAGTCGAAGCAGCGTAGTGTTCCATAAGTAACCATTCGGAGCGGGGCGTTACATAACTACCCCACTGAGAGGAAGTTTCATCCTCGAAACTTAAGAAATCAAGGAGGCAATAAACTATACATCAAGAGATCAAAGGAATCAGACTCACCAACATCGTGCCCACTCTCATCACGCTCAATATTCTACTTATAAACTCTCGGCCTCCTTGTCTGATCAGTTGGTTCCTGAGCAGGACCCGGAGGGTTCTGAGTCTCAACCCGAGCAGTCTTGTTGTTCCCATTCTGGTATGGCGGCGGAACCCTCTTCTTTTTGTAGTTCACTGCCAGATGCCCTGTCTCCCCACAGTTAAAACACTCATTATTTGTAGCACGACAAATATCTATGGTATGGCCTGTTTTGTGACAGTAATTGCACGTAGAACCTGGGCGCCGCTCGCCCGTTGTTTTCTTTTTTCCGTCATGGTATCTTTTAGCAGGAGGGTTTCGAGGAGCCGGTGCCTTATCCACAACACTTTGTGGCATAAACTGCTCATTCTGCACCGTTGCCTCAAATGCTTGGATGTATGATTTGTACTCCCGGTTCATAACATCTTTTCTCAAATTATCGTATAAGCCTTTTATGAACCGATGTGTGCGGGCTCCCTCATCGGGAATCATCGAACTAGCGAACTTAGCACAATTGGAAAATTCTGACTCATAATCTTCGACGGACATGTTCCCTTGCTTAAGTTCAGTAAACTCGTCTTCTTTTCTCTGCCTGACAGCTGGCGGAAGGAAATGTGCAAGGAATGCTTCCTTGAACATTCCCCAAGTGATTCTGCCATCCTGATGCTTGGTGGCAAGGTCTGCTTTCTTGACTTCCCACCAATCATGTGCACGTAACCGCAGCTGCATATCTGCGCACGCCACCCTCTTGTTTGAAGGTATTGAATCAAAGCTAAACAAGCTCTCCATCTTTGCGACCCAGTCCATCACCTTATCCGGCGTGGTCCTGCCTTCAAACTCCGGAGGGTTCAACTTCAGGAACTCAGCACCCTTAAAGGTAGACTTCCCAGCCGCACGATGAGGCTCATTTGTTTTTGCTAATCCTGCTCCTTGAGGCATAGTCGGGGCAGTCATAGGTGTTGCTGCGGTTCCCGATACACCACTGTGTGCTTCTAGTGTTGTCATAATCTGTGTCAGAGATTCAAGCTGTTGCTGCTGTGCTGAGGCTCTAGCATCTGCTCGTTGCAGCTGAGCCTCAACTCGTTCTTGTTGTGCAGCATGGCGATCATTCTGATTTTGAAGCATTGTAATCAGTCTATCCATTTGATCATCGCTCACGCTTGCTGCGCACGATGTCTCAGGGTTACTAGCACCTGCTTTTGTCATCTTTGCTACAAAAGAGAGTAGCTTTTATTAGTCTTATAACGTATTATGGACTTATTGCATGGGAGTTGGGTTTTCAAACTCTTAGGGACCTTTCATACTCTCGATTTACTTCTTATAGATTTGAAATCTATTTTCAAAATTCGGGACTTTTGAAATCGCTTAAAAATTTATATCATTTTCGAAAACGATGTTTGAAGAGGCTAAGGACGTAAAGCCGTGCTCTGATACCACCTGTCGTGCCCCGAACCCGTAGGGGCCGATCGTCCTCGCTTGGTCCCTACGGAACCGTTCGTCCTCGCTTGGGCGCGATGCCGTGCAAGCCTAAGTTGCGCTTGCACCAGGCAACGTACCTGCACAAGACACAAGTTAGACGAAAATATACATATATAGGCACAGAGTAAAATGCAGAGAATGAAAGTTGAACACATTTGATAAGCACACAAAATACTTTCATTTTATTGAATACTAAAGATTTGGATTACAACGTGCTTGCTTGGCTGAGTTACAAAATATGCCTTAGAAGGCTTACAACTCTTTTTATATTCCCAAAACTAGCCACAACGCCCATTACATTACATCCTTGTAGTAGGACCAAAATAACAAAACATCTAGCAGAAGAGGAGTAGCCCACTGAAGAGGAAAGCAACTGAGGAAGCAGCACAAACACAGTCCTAAGGAAGGGTGCGCACACGCTGATTCAGGTTCAGGATGCTTGCCAAACTCCCGCTTCCAGCACCTGGATAATTGTCCACAAACGTGGGTCAGTACTACCACATGTACTGGTGAGCGACCGAGGCCAAACTCACCTAAGAAATCCACACTAAGTAAGCATATGAAGCTAGCATTATTAGGTGATCTTTCTGGTTGTCTAGTTTCTTTTTAACAATTTATGCAAGGAAACATAGACAATTTATAGCATATGCATATGATAATTCTTACCCACAGCCGAGCGGTTATCCCTGCAGCAGACACACAAGTTAGCCACAATTTGTATATGAATAACTTATGAATCGAAAATAGGCATCAATTTGTTAGGTATGTAAGAAGGTAAACCTAGCATGCGCCCTAACTATATAATGGTCCCCTCCACGGGATTAGCAGTTGGGACATACAAGCCCATCTCACTAATGGACGAGTCTACCCTCCCGTAAGTAAGGACGTTCAAGCCTCAGGGTATCTAGATCTCTTTCCGGCTGAACGATCCCCAGTGCCCCAGGGACCGCCCGAGAGATAATCCTTGTGCACAAGTTGTCCTGACAAAATACATGAATGCAAGCCCTATCAAAAAAATATGCTATCATGCAACTAATGAACAATGCACAACAAGTCTATCTCTTCTTCTCATTTTCTAGCACAAGTCCAGAGTTTTCTCACCACAATACTTGATACACAGCATACAAGGGACAATTAAGCATTCCATAAGCAACTAGTAAGTTAGCAGTTCTATACTTGAAGCATGCAATACTTTCTTTCTCTTTTAGCTTATCTTTTTTGTGAGGCAACATATTCAAGTGAACTAGAGATTCTTTATTAGGCATGCAGACTAAAGGATTCATCGAAGGGCCTAAGCCACTCACCGAATGAATCGAACGAGAGGATGGGGAAGCCTAAGCAACATTCACTCTTTGATTAAGCGTCCTATAAATGCAACAATACTTTGGTTAGCATACTTAATCTCTTTCCCTTACGATTCGAAAGAATGCGCAAGCGAGAAAGCAAAATCATGAAAACCAAGTCATCGAAAGCAACTAAAAACACAAAGCAACACAAAACCAAGAAGCAAAGCAACCAACAAAACTCTTGGACTTATTTCAATAGAAGCCGCTCGATTAATTCGAAGGGTTCATTGCACTCCGTCCGTATTGATTTGGCGGTAAGGTTTCCCCGAGACTCGATTCTTAACCGAGTCAAAGCAGCGTAGTGTTCCATAAGTAACCGTTCAGAGCGGGGCATTACAGGCACCGCCTCTATCACATTGTTGCAGTGGGGATATGCGACATGGTCCTCTGTTGACAGCTTGAATTTCTCTAGGTAGACGTCAATATTTTGTAATGCCTCACTCAGAGCATTCTGGGTGTCTCTGGAGAGTCGGAGAAGCTCAAACAGTGACAACTTTGCTGAGGTATTGGCGAGTTGAGCCAAGATATCAAAGTTGTAGTACTTTTCTAGTCCCTGAGCTATTTTTTATGCAACGGCTTGTCGAAGTGTCCCTCTTTTTGTTTGAACTTGTCCGCTGGTAGGGGTTAAGATAGACCCGAATCAGAAATGATATGTGCAGTAGTTGGAGGTGCATTGACATCGAAAGATTCATTATCTCGCTGGTATCAAGGCCTGACCTGGTTGTCCCTTCCCAGGCCTCCTGAGCGGTGGGAGAAACCATGCGGTAGGACTTATTTTTTAGTGTTTTAAGCCTGACGACGGAAGGCACTGCTTACTGTGCCAAGACTGGGACAAGATCCGGGTGGACCCACATGATCTCGTCTCGAGGTGTAGTAAAAGGTATTAGCCTGGATGCTTTTTCATGAGCTGGTGGAAGGTTTACTACCTCCATTGTTGCCCTCGGGATCGGTATGACTCCGTCATGGGCTTCCGTCGCGAGAAAGTTACCTAATTGGAGGGACACCATGTTGGTGGCAACCGACTTATCGTCGAAGTCCAAGGTAAGGGCCTTGGTGACAAGCAGGCGCTGGATGTACCGCTTGAGGGTATAGCAGTCCTTCGTCGCATGGTAGATGTAGCGATAGTAGTAGCAGTATTTTGTTTTATTCATTTCGGCTGCCTCTACAGGATGTTTGATGTCGAGGAGCCGAAGCTTGTGACCCATCATCAACACATCGAAGATGGGCATGGCATTGTTATCTTCGAAGGAGTAAGTCTCATAGGGATTTTGAACCTCAGCCGGCTTTTATTCGGGCTTCTTTATTAAGTTGGCCACCAGGGTCTGCTTTCCTTTTTCCTCATGGTTATTTTTTGGCGCTGCTGCTATTATTGGGATATTTTCCCCTGTCATCTGTGATAGGGATCTATATTACCAGGAGCTAGGCATCTTTAACCTTTTTCTCAGAGCCGACTGCATTGATGATAAATGATGTCCAGTATTTAAATTGACTGTCATCCATCCAGAGACTGACTGTTGAAAGTAGGTTCCTGCAACACATGTCCATTAGAGTGGACTAAGGATTACCTGGAGGCAACCTCAGTACTGCTTGGTGGAAACGCTCGATATAATTTTGGGAGCTCCCTTTTCCCTTGCGTGAAATCTATCAGGGAAGACATCGTCATGTCGCTTTCTCCGTCATAGATTCTTTTGAGGAAAAGACTCTTTAAGTCGTCAAACGACGAGATGTAGTTATCTTATAGGATGCAAAATCAGTCGAATGCGACTACGAACAATGTCCCCATAAAGAGCTTGGTGAGGAGTGCGTTACTATGAGGTAGGTTCTCCATTGCAGTCTCGAAATAGCTCATGTGTTGATGGGAGAAGTCTTCCCGTTGAAAGAGTTCAGGTTGAAGGACCTGTACTTTGGCGGGTACGGGATATCCCTCCATTCGCGGGGGTACAGTTATCGTATCTCGAGATCGCGTAGTGAATCATGGCTGCCCATAGAATCTAGGCCATCCCGGAGTTCCCGAATTTCCTTTATTTCATTTTTGGCTTCGTCTCCCGCAGAAGGGGCAAAGGAACCAGGCAGAGGGTAATTTTCTACTATGGGCGGAGCGATTGTGTCAGAGTCTGCATTGGTCCTAGGGTCCAAGATTGCTTATCCATAAGTCCTCGCTGGTTGGGAGGTTACACTTGCCTTGATGTCAAGCACAGCTTGGGTCAAGGCTTGCATTGATTCACTCATGGTCTGCATCATTGCCTCGAGGGCCTCGATACGTGTAAACCCCCTCGACCAATTTAGGGATTAATTTGAATTAAAGCTAGAGACTAGGGATAATTGGATTTAATTAGGATTAATGTACGGCAAATATATGTCTTATTATACCTCACTGTTGCTACGAGGTTGGAACGCTACACTAGCAATTACCTTCAACCCAATATCACAAACACCTCCTAGACATGCCAGACTACCCATCTGACCATAGTATGACTTTAAATACTCGTTAGTTTATCGCATCTTAGCTACGCAAAATATTCATTAATAAGAACGCCTTGTAATTATTAATCTAATTAAAGTTAAGGCCAATTTTACCCTAAAGCAGGACCTAACCAATCATACGTGCACACTCTTATGTGGACCAGCCCCACCCCATTGAGCCCTGGCAGGCCCAAGTCCCGAGGCCAACCCATGAATTCCTTCCCATATAAATACATATTTTCCCTAATATTGAAACCCTAAGCATTCATTCTCATAACCACCTCCAACAAGTAAACCCTAGCCGAACCCCTCCTTTTAACCTAGAACCCCCTAGCCGTCGGGTCATCACCTCAGTCTGCCTCCCCTCGATGTCTGACCACCACCAAGCTGCCTGCACAACCGCCCATCCTCTCCCATCAACTATCCACCTCAACCCTCTCGAACCCGTGCCCCTCCTTTTTTGACCAGACACCCGCCTCAAGCCACCACCATCCCAACCCTCGGTGACCGGACCACCCTTCCCGGCTGACTGTACCACCTCCTGGTCATGGTCGTCATTGCCATCATCAACCATCCCCTTAATCAAATATCGACCGCTACCAGCCCGACCAAACCGACCGAATACCAACCAACACCGCCGCCCGCCTGCCATCGACCTTGCCCACTCGACTCCGACCTCCCACAAGACCTGACCTCCCTCCCAGTGTCGTCCCTGCCTCTACCAGACCGTTGTCGCCGCTACTATGACTACTACAGTACTGCCACCGCCACTGCTGCCTTGCTAGCTGCCGTTGGCCGGAGTTCCACCTATGCCAAAGCATAGCCGCGGACGAGCCAAACCCCACTCGGCCATAACCAGGTAATAAGTGTCGTTCAATGGTTTACTTTATTATGCCGTCGTGTCGTATCATTGCATGGACACGAGTTAATTAATTGGAAACCCTAATTGTGGATATATGTAGGCCTAATCAGATTTCTTAAATGACTAATAAGTAGTAATTAATAACTCAGTAAATGTCCTCATAGAAGAAATTGTTATTAATGACTTATAAGCCTATCAATAAAAACTGGACAAACCAAGTATGCTGAATATGGGAATTTAAGGACCAGAATTTGTACAAAATCTAATGTAGTTTTGATAAAACCATAAATTAGAAACTAATGTCTCGAGGCACATGAACCGAGGACAGAATACGTGTACACCTTAGCTACGTTCAGACGTGATACTGTATTCGATCATCCGTGAACTTGCGACAGTACCCAAGAGTAGAGTCGTAGTCGTGTGCATATTTTACTTAGTGCCTGATGTCAGCATTGCTATATTGTATTATGTGTTTAGGGTCACTAGACCAGCCAAGAGACACTGCAGGAGCAGGCTATTGGCATTCACAACTTCAGGACCCAGGCAAGATACCTTGCCATATTTACTGATTAATTTAAATTATGCAAATTGTTGTATGATATCTTGTTGCATTATTTTATACAACTGTGCGCGTCCGAGATTGACTCGGGTGCAGTCGACGGATTACGTCGATTAGTATACTTGACCTAGTCCTTAGCAGGCTCACCCTATTGGAGGATACTCTGATATCTTTCGAGACCTGACACTCTTACACGTTCGTAGTGACAATTTTATATTGGGATACGGGTTTGCGTGCTCGACTAGCTATCGGCGCGTGTGACAGGCATTACGGTTAGTAAGTAATTCAGGATTATTTTAGTATAGAGACTTGGTACTTAGATAAGGGGTATGCATGTCGAGTATTCGACTTGTATATCTACATTGGGCGGGGAGGACGACTAGTAGGCGTATGGGACACCCACCCCTTTATACAGACACCGCACTCGACGGAGTGATACAGACGTATTTATATATTACTGATACCACATTCTGTAGAGTGTTGGACGTTACTTGGTGATATTACAGATACCACACTCTATAGAACATTGGATGTTATTGTATTCCTACGCCCGTTTTATAGGGGACATGTGTGGCATATACTAGCCGATTATCATGACTGGTAAATTACGTCAGCATATGTCTAGCCTACACCTTCTCATATACTTACAGTTGTCCTCATATTGTATTCACTTAGATGGTTAGCACACCCCATTATTGTATTTATTTTATTCAGTATTTATATATGGCATACTTCTATGTATCTTGTTACGTCCCTCTGAGGATATGGTACCTTTCCATATTTGGATGAGGCATATTACCACATAGTGTATGGCCCAGGACAAGAGACGAGGTTCGCTACAGCAGAGGAGCTAGAGGTGTTACCGTCAGAGTTTCTATGATTACTTGGTAGGCCTTCTGCCTAGGATTGGGAGCATCATTATCTATTCAGCCGATGCCCTAGTCATTACACTTTTATCTATCATTTCAGTACTTTTATTTCGTCATAGTAGTGGGTTTGTTCCCATCAGACATTATTGGTTGTCCTATGATATCTTGAGACTGGTGTTTATCTTCCAGCAGTTTATTTAGTACTTCTTGCTATTTTATATTGTGGATGAGATTAGATTACTTGTTGATGATACATATATATGGGATATGTTAGTATTTAGGATAGCATAGCACTCTTCGTTAGGATCCATTAAATTGGGACATCCTCGGAGATGTGACAGCTAGCTATTGTCACGTGGCCTAGTTTTGTGCATTTTGGGACTGGGACATGACATAGTTTTAGTGGTGGCCCATGCAGGTCGACTTTATCGCTTGTGGTATAATAGCATGCCCAGCAAGCCTGCAATAGGATAGAAATTACTAGGTCTCATCCACTTTGATTATGTCTTTTGAACTCTTTCGTACTTGCTTTTAAATATCTGCATCATGTTGCTTGATTCCATACTATTTTAATGAAGTCCTATCTCTTGTAGCAAGATAAACTTGTGCAGTGGACAAGGAGCACCCAATGCCGTGGTGCCAGCCAATACCACCCAAAGAGAGGAGATACCCCAGGGACTACCTGGAGGGCAACCACCAATACAGGCCCCGCTGATTCATTGGCACGAGACTTCTCAGGGAGATCCTATGCAGCAGCCAGAGGGACGGACTTCCCAGATAATCCCCATGCAACATTTTGAGGGCCAGACTTCAGGAGCTACGCCAATGCCGCAGACCGAGAGACCGACATCCGAGGAGACACCTACCACACAGCCAAAGGTTCCCTTACCACCACCTCCACCTTATCCCCCCAGATGCCACCATCAGACGGACAACCACAGATGCTTCAGTTCTTCCAGACTATGATGCAAGCACAATGGCATCAGATCGAGACGTTGAGACAGTGTTTGTTAACAGTACTAGAGAGGATACCTGTCACAACACCAGTACCAGCACCTCCACCAGCCCAGACATGTGGCACCGTAAGATGGTTCCGACAGATGGGACCAGATACTTTCTCAGGCAATGAGACTGCAAAACAGATCTCCGATTGGGTCACCAATACGGAGATGCTACTAGAGGCTTTACAACTACATCCAGACCTTTGGATGATCGCAGTGAGGGCCCAACTAAAAGGCAACACCCATCACTGGTAGGATTTTATTGAGCGCAGTGTAGGCAAAAACTAGACTTGGGAACAGTTCTTAGAGTACTTTAATGCGAAATATTTCTCGGCCACAGTCAGAAATGCCCTGTACTCCCAGTTCCTACATCTAGAATAAGAGAATATGACTATAGACGCATACGATATAGAGTTCAGCCGTCTTAGCAGATTTGGTACCGTCTTGATACCCAATAATCGCAAGAAAGCCCAGAGATTCTATTACGGCCTTAATTTTGAGCTACAGAGGTATACCACCACACAAGCGAGAATTTCTTATGAAAAGATTCTTGCAGAGGCGAGGATCCAGGAGGCCATCGTCAGAGGAGCTAGACGTTCCAATACGACTACACCATCCAGATCCTAGCCTAGAGCAGGAGGACCGATCCGACATCCCGGAGCACAGACACAGCAGAGGGCAGCACCATACCAGCAGAAGGAGCTCCCGACTTGTCACCATTGTGGCAAGAAGGGACACGTCAATAAAGATTGTTGAAAGAAGCTAGGATTGTGCATGATATATGGAGCAAGTCAGCACCTTGTCAGAGATTGTCCACAGCACAGAGAGACAGCACCGTAGACAGGGCAGAGGTCAGTAGCACCAGTCTCGAGGATACTACCCCCACCAGGAGGCCAGCGCCCACCAGCACCCGGAGGATTTCAGAGGGGTCCATCCTTGGCCCCACAGGAGGTACAGTTTGACTGGACCCGACAGCAGACAGGAGGATAGAGGCACGGACAGGCCTTTGCATTAGCAGCTATGGAGAAGGAAACAGAAGGGGAAGCTATCACATGTACCATTTTAGTTGTATCATTATCTACAACTGTATTGTTTGATTCTGGTGCTACGCTATCATTTATATCTAGTAGATTCGTAGCAATGTAGAGAGTAGCGACTTTCCCCTTACCTAAGAGTTGGAAGATTCTTACCGGAGGAGGTATCGTGCCGGTTACCAGCACTATCAGAACGTGCTCAGTAGTCGTATGTGGTAGAGAGATGAGAGCACGATTCTTGTTATTGCCTATGCCGTACTTTGATGTTCTGCTAGGTATGGACTAGTTAAGCCAGTATAACGCTGTACTGAATTGCCGGAAGGATAACATCATATTTAGACCGCCAGATCCTCTGGAGGTCGAGTACGTGCGAGGGACCATCGAGCAAGGAGTAGGACAAATAGCTGGAACTTGCATGGCTATAGAAATAGTACCCCCACCCATAGTTGCTGAAATCGAGGATATTTTTTTGAAAGAATTGCCAGGCTTACCGCCAGATAGAGACGTGGAGTTTACTATTGAGCTAGTACCCGAAGCAGCACTGGTATCATCTAATGTCTACCGATTGGCGAAGAAGGAGCTAGATGAACTCAAGCTACAATTAAAGGAGTTGCAGAGCAAGGGGGTTATCCATCCTAATGCATCACCCAGGGGAGCACCAGTGTTGTTTATACCTAAGAAGGATAGAACAGTACGTATGTGCATTGATTACAGAGCCCTTAATGCTCTGACTATCAAAAACAAGTACCCCCTGCTGTAGATTGATGATTTATTCTACCAGTTGACAGGTGCAGTGGTGTTCAAAAAGATTGACTTGAGATTGGGTTATCATTAAGTGAAGGTGCAAAGAGAAGACATTCAAATGACAGCATTTATGACTCGTTATGGTCACTACGAGTTCTTAGTGATGCCTTTTGGACTGATGAATGCGCCAACTGTATTTATGAACTTGATAAACAGAGTATTCCACCAATACTTAGATTGGTTCATGGTAGTCTTCATTGACTACATCTTAGTGTATTCGAAGAGCCACGAGGAGCACGATGAGCACTTGAGACTAGTGTTAGAGACGCTGAGAAGATAGAGGCTTTATGCCAAGCTAAGCAAGTGTGAGTTTCTTCTAGATCGTGTCGCTTTACTTGGACACGTCATCTCAGGAGATGGTATTTCAGTAGATCCGATGAAGATTTCTTCAGTAGAGACATGTCCAACCCCTACCAATATTTCAGAAGTGAGAAGTTTCCTAGGGCTTGTCGGATATTACCAGAGGTTCGTGGAGAACTTTGTAAAGATTGCAGAGCCGATGACCCGTTTAACCCGTAAGGAGCAGGATTCACCTAGACAGAGGAGTGCCAGAAGGCATTCGATGAGCTGAAGAAGCGTTTGACTACAATACCTATCATGACCATACCTTCTGGACCCGGAGGATTCGTGATCTATAGCAATGCATCCTAGAAAGGATTAGGATACGTCTTGATACAGCATGGAAAGGTTATAGCCTATGCTTCTAGACAGTTGAGGACCCATGAGAAGAACTATCCCACCCATAACTTAGAACTTGCAGCAGTGATCTTTGCTTTAAAGCTTTGGAGACGCTACCTATATGGAGAAAGAGTAGAGATATTCAATGATCACAAAAGCCTAAAGTACGTCTACACTCAGAAGGATCTGAACCAGAGACAGAGACTTTAGCTCGAGGTGATGACAAACTTCGAGATTGAGCTACAGTACCATCCGAAAAAGGCCAACATAGTAGCAAACGCGTTGAGCAGAAGACCCATGGCATTTTTCTTGACTACACAGCAACATCTGTTGAGAGATCTAGAGCAGATGGGTATAGAAGTCGTTATGACCAGAGTAGACGAATAATTGTCGAGTTTTCAGTTGCAGTCGACATTAGTGGAGAGGATCAAGGCTGCTTTGCTAACAGACGCCAGATTCTAGAGGCTTAGATAGAGGACAGAGGCTGAAATACAAACGAGACTGCGTATACATAAAGCCAGACCTTTGAGATGTGGAGATCGCCTCTATATCCCAAATGGAGAGCTTCGGCAGGAGTTGATGACAGAAGCACACAGTTCAACCTACTCCATTCATCCAGGATGCACAAAGATGTACAGAGACTTGAGACAGTACTACTAGTGTCATAGAATGAAGAGAGATATAGCATGCTTTGTGGCTAAGTGTCTGGTGTGTCAGCAAGTCAAGGCTGAGCATCAGAGATCTGCAGGATTACTTCAGCCGCTCCCTATACCGGAGTGGAAATGGGAGCATATCACTATTGACTTTGTTACGGGCTTTTCGAGGAGTCCTAGTGGTCAAAATGCAGTATGGGTAATCATAGATAGACTCACCAAGTCCGCATACTTTTTATCCTTCAGAGTTGGACAATCTACAGAGGTCTTAGCAGACATGTACATGAGAGATATTGTGCAATTGCACGTAGTACCAGTTAGTATCGTGTCTGAGAGGGATATGAGGTTTACATCTTACTTTTGGCGGAGTATGCAAGAGAGTCTCGGTACTCGCCTGAAGTTTAGCACATCATATCACCCACAAATAGACGGCCAATCGGAGCACACCATTCAGACATTAGAAGACATGTTAAGAGCGTGCATGCTTGACTTCGAAGGATCATGGGAGGACCATTTGCATTTGGTCGAGTTCTCCTACAATAACAGCTATCAAGCGAGCATCCAGATGGCTCTCTATGAAGCATTGTATGGAAGGAAGTATCGTTCTCCCGTATGTTGAAGCGATATAGGCGAAAGACAGATTCTTGGCCCCGAGTTGGTTGTTCGTATAGTAGAGAAGGTGAAGAAGATCCAAGGACACCTACGGGCAGCATAGGACAGACAGAAGCATTGGGCGAATGCGCATCGACGACCCTTAGAGTTCCAATTTGGAGATTACGTATTTCTAAAGATCTCGCCTACTCGAGGGACTATCAGATTCGGAGGCAGAGGAAAGTTGAGTCCGAGGTATATTGGACCATTCGATGTGTTAGAACGTATCGGAGAGGTTGCTTACAGTTTAGCCTTACCGCAGACTTTGGAAGGAGGCCATAACGTCTTCCATGTATCTCAGCTGAGGAGGTACATACAAGATCCGAGTCATAAACTTGACCATTCAAAGATCACAGTCGGCCCGAGTTTATCATACCAAGAGGAGCCTGTTGAGATCCTGGACATGAGCGAGAAGGTATTGCGAGATCAGACTATCCCTCTAGTTTGTATCGCATGGAGGCACCATGCATCAGGAGAGTCGACTTGGGAACGTGAGAAGGATATTAGACAGCGCTATCCCCACCTCTTCGAAGGACTAGGTACGTATTAGCATTTTTTTAATTCAGTCTGTAGCCCTTACCTTACGTAGGTTTTAATTTTGAGGACAAAATGCTCTAAGGAGGGTAGATTGTAAACCCCCTCGACCAATTTAGGGATTAATTTGAATTAAAGCTAGAGACTAGGGATAATTAAATTTAATTAGGATTAATGTATGACAACTATATGTCTTATTACACCTTACTGTTGCTACGAGGTTGGAATGCCACACTAGCAATTACCTTCAACCCAATGTCATAAACACCTCCTAGACATGCCAGACTACCCATATGACTATAGTGTGACTTTAAATACTCGTTAGTTCGTCGCATCTTAGCTACGCAATATATTTATTAATAAGAATGCCTTGTAATTATTAATCTAATTAAAGTTAAGGCCAATTTTACCCTAAAGCAGGACCTAACCAAGCCCACGTGCACACTCTCATGTGGACCAGCCCCACCCCATTGAGCCCTGGCAGGCCCAAGTCTCGAGGCCAACCCATGAATTCCCTCCAATATAAATATATATTTTCCCTAACATTGAAACCCTAAGCATTCATTCTCATCACCACCTCCAACAAGTAAACCCTAGTCGAACCCCTCCTTTTAACCTAGCACCCCCTAGCCGTCGGGTCATCACCTCAGTCCGCCTCCCCTCGACGTCAGACCACCACCAAGCCGCCTGCACAATCGCCCGTCCCCTCCCATCAACTATCCACCTCAACCCTCTCGAACCCATGCCCCTCCTTTTCCGACCAGACACCCGCTTCAAGCCACCACCATCCCAACCCTCGGTGACCGGACCACCCTTCCCGGCTGACTGCACCACCGCCTGGTCACGTTCGCCGTTGCCATCATCAACCATCCTCTTCATCAAATATCGACCGCTACCAGCTCGACCAAACCGACCGGACACTAACCAACACCGTCACCCGCCTTCCATCGACCCTGCCAACTCGACTCCGACCTCCCATGAGACCTGACCTCCTTCCCAGCGCCGTCCCTACCGCTACCAGACCGTTGCCGCCGCTGCTGTGACTACTACAGTGTTGTCACCGCCGCTGCTGTCTTGCTAGCTACCGTCGGCCGGAGTTCCACCCACGCCGGACCATAGCCGCGGACGAGCCAGACCCCACTCGGCCATGACCAGGTAATAAGTGTCGTTCATTAGTTAACTTCATTATATCGTCGTGTTATTGCATGGACATGAGTTAATTAATTGGAAACCCAAATTATGGATATAAGTAAGCCTAATCAGATTGCTTAAATGACTAATAAGTAGTAATTAATAACTCAGTAAATATCCTCATAGCAGAAATTGTTATTAATGACTTGTAAGCCCATCAATAAAAACCTGGACAAACCAAGTATGCTGAATATAGGAATTTAAGGACCAGAATTTGTACTAAACGTAATATAGTTTTCGTAAAACCATAAATTAGAAACTAATATCTCGAGGCACACAAACCGAGGACAGAATACGTGTACACCTTAGCTACGCGCACACATGACGCTGTATTCGATCAGCCATAAACTTGTGACCGTACCCAAGAGTAGCGTCGTAGTCGTATGCATATTTTGCTTAGTGCCTGATGTCAGCATTGCTATATTGTATTATGTGTTTAGGGTCACTGGACCAGCCAGGAGACACTGTAGGAGCAGGCTATTGGTATTCACAGCTTCAGGACCCAGGCAAGATACCTTGCCATATTTATTGATTAATTTAAATTATACAAATTATTGTATGATAACTTGTTATATTATTTTATACAACTGTGCGCGTCCGAGATTGACTCGGGTGCAGTCGACGGATACGTCAATTAGTATACTTGACCTAGTCCTTAGCAGGCTCACTCCATTGGAGGATACTCTGATATCTTCCGAGACCTGACACTCCTACACGTTCGTAGTGACAATTTCATGTTAGGATACGGGTTCGCATGCTCGACTAGCTATCGGTGCGTATGACAGGCATCATGGTTAGTAAGTAATTCAGGATTATTTTAGTATAGAGACTTGGCATTTAGATACGGGGTATGCATGTCGAGTATTCGACTTGTATATCTACATTGGGCGGGGAGGACGACTAGTAGGCATATGGGATACCCACCCCTTTATATAGACACCGCACTCGATAGAGTGATACGGACGTATTTATATATTACTGATATCCCGTTCTGTAGAGTGTTGGACGTTACTTGGTGATATTACAGATACAACACTCTATAGAACGTTGGATATTATTGTATTTATGTACCCGTGTTATAGGGGGCATGTGTGGCATATACTAGCTGGTTGTCACGACTGGTGAATTACGTCAGCATATGTCTAGCCTACACCTTCCCATATACTCATAGTTGTCCTCACATTGCATTCACTTAGATGGTTAGCACACCCCGTTATTGTATTTATTTTATTCAGTATTTATATATGACATGCTTCTATGTATCTTGTTACGTCCCTCTGAGGATATCGTACCTTTACAGATTTGGACGAGGCATATTATCCCACAGTGTATGCCCAGGACAGGAGACGAGGTTTGCTACAGTAGAGGAGCTAGAGGTATTACCGTCAGAGTTTCCATGATCACTTGGTAGGCCTTCTGCCTAGGATTGTGAGCATCATTATCTAGTCAGCCGATGTCCTAGTCATTACTCTTTTATCTATCATTTCAGTACTTTTATTTTGTTATAGTAGTGGGTTTGTTCCCATCAGACATTATTGGTTGTCCTATGATATCTTGAGATTGGTATTTATCTTCCAGCAGTTTATTTAGTACTTCTTGCTGTTTTATATTGTGGATGAGATTATATTACTTGTTGTTGATACATATATATGGGACATGTTAGTATTTAGGACAGCGTATCACTTTTTTTTAGGATCCATTAAATTAGGACATCCTCGAAGATGTGACAGCTGACTATTGTCATGTGGCCTAGTTCCGTGTATTTTGGGACTGGGGCATGGCAATACGTTACCGATCACTAGGGCCTTTATGCTCGTCCCCTGCCATGTATGTCATTCTTGTATGATGAGAGATTGAGGGACAATAGATGTAGTACTTTCTGCTTTGGACTCTTACAACGAATAATCATTGAAGAAGTTTGGCAGTGTTGCGTCCTATTCGGACCCAGAGGGAGTACTACCCCCAGCGTTGGAGGTGGCATCTTCTCTATGAGGGTGGCTACCCCCAGGGACTTCAGCATTGGGAATCCTCATCTTCTTGGATTGTTGGATTGTCGTATAGGTCCCGGGGATTACTACCCCCATATTGTATAACTCCCAGGGGTTCTGAGGAAGGGTTAACCTCAGCAACTGATAGCTTCTTCTTCAAGCGGATGCCCTAGAAAACTTCTTTCGCAGGTGTCCTCCTGGTAACCGCCTTCTCAATGAGCTGGTTGAGATTGATGGATTGGAGGTACTGGACTTGTTTCCTCCCAAGGTGGAAAGGACTTTCTGAGCAGAGTAATATAAGGTAAATGGTATCTCATCCTCCTCGGGTGTTTGTACTTGATCCTTGGATTATTGTCGGATAGGTACCATCGGGTAAAGTCGTTAGAATGCCAATTGCCTGCTTGTAGTTACTGCCACTTTGTTGCAGCAGCAGTTAATGATGATTTTGGCACAGTGAAATACTGGGGAGGATTCTTCACCTGCCGTAGCTGCCTCCCTCGCATTGCGCTTGTGATTAATCACATTGTGCAAGTCAGACGATGACTGACTCACCTTTGCACCCTTTTTGTGAGCATGGCTAGACCGTGTGCACGGGTACGTGTGTCACGCCCCAGTCCCAAAATACATAGAATTAGGCCACGTGGCAATAGCCAGCTGACACGTTTCCGAGGTATCCCAATTTAATAGATCCTAACGAAGAGTGCTACGCTGTCCTAAAATACTAACATGTCCTATAACAATGAATCAACAGGAAACTAATCTCATCCACAATGTAAACTACAAGAATAATAATAAACTGCTGGAAGATAAATGCCAGTCTTAAGATATCATAGTACAACCCATAATGTCTGGTGGGAACAAACCCACTACTATGACGAAAGAAAGTACTGAAATGAATGATAAAAGATAAAGACTAAGGCATCAACTGCCTAAATAATGATGATCCAAATCCTAGGCAGTAGGCCTACCAAGTGATCATGGGAACTCCGAAGGTAGAACCTCTAACTCCTCTGCAGTAGCGAATCTCGTCTCCTGTCCTGGGCCGTATACTGTGGGGTAGTAAGTCTCATCCAAATTTGGAAAGGTACCAGGTCCTCAGAGGGACGTAACAAGATATATAGAAGCATGCCATATATAAATACTGAATAAAATAAATACAATAAAGGGTGTGCTAGCCATCTAAGTGAATGAAATATGAGGACAACTTTGGTACGTATGGGTAGGCGTAGGCATAACGTCCAACACCACGAAGAGCGTGGTAGCAGTACAGTATATCGTCCATATCGCTCCGAAGAACGTGGCAGCAGTACAGTTTATCGTCCACATCGCTCCGAAGAATGTGGCAATAGTGTAAAGGGAGTCATTGGATCTGTGGCTCCTCTGGATACTACGGACTCCAATGGGTGTATCCCATACGCCTACTAATGTCCTCCCCACCCAATGTAGATACGCAAGTCGACTACTCGACGTGTATACCACGTATCTATATGCCAAGTCTCTATCAATAAAATATAACCTGAACTACGTATTAACCGTGATGTAGGTTACACGTACCGATAGCTAGTCGAGTACGCAAACCCGTATCCCAATATAAATATGTCTCAGTGAACGTGTAAGGTGTCAGGTCTCAGACGATAACATAGTATCATCCAATGGGGTGAGTCTGCTAAGAACTAGGCCAAGTATACAAATCATCGACGTATCCGTCGAATGCACCCGATCTCGGACCCGCACAGTTGTATAAAGTAAAAGTAACAAGAATATAATACAATATATGCATAATTTAAATCAGACAGTAAATATGGCAAGGTATCTTGCCTGGGTCCTGAAGCTGTAAATGCCAGAAGCCGGTTCTTGCAATGTCTCCTGGTTGATCCAAAGGTCCTAAACACAAATATAATATAACAATCTAATATCAGACGCTAAACATTAAATGTACACGACTACAACGCGGTGTTTGAATATTATAACAAGTTTACGTCTGTTCGAATACAACGTCATATGTGCGCGTAGCTAAGGCGCACACGTGTTCTGTGCTCGATCATCCTGGCCCTTGAGACAATAATTTTAAGTTACGGTTTGACCACGATCTCTGTTCTGTGCGAACACATGTTTCTTGGTTTTTATGTTCATTGCCCGTGGTTTATGTACAGGTTTTAGGGTAAAAATACTAGTCCTTGGTGTTATGTCTCTCGATTTAGGGTTTGTTAGTAAATACAAAAATTCTAAATCTTATCAGTCATCAATCCCATATGCACATAATTAGGGTGGTGTCCAATATCAACATTTCTCGACACGTCGATACGACGCTACGATATTAACATGAAGAAGCAGGGGTTTTACGTGGTTACCTCTATATGGATTGTTCGGACAAGGTCTGCTCTCGTCGAGGCGTACTCCGGTGAGGTGGCAGTGGCTCCGACGAGATGGCAGCAACGGCGGCGGCACTGCAGCAGGTGCGACAGCGGCAGTAATGGCAGCAGCGCACGGGGGGGGGGGGGGGTCGGGTTGGTGCCGGCAGCTCGTCGTGCAATGGACGGCTGTATCGGTCGACTGAAGGGGCAGCGGGTCGGCTGTAGGGCGGCTGAAGGGCGGATTTAAGGGGGCAGCGGGTCGGATGAAGGGTGGCGGGTCGGCTGTAAGCTGCGGGTCGGCTGAAGGGCGGCGGGTCGGCTGTAAGCTTCGGTGGTGGTGATGGTTGGGTGCAAGGGAGAGGGGGAGTATTCGGCTAGGGTTAGGGTTTGGTGAGGCCTTGTTGGTTTAGGGTTTTATATGGAGGAAGTTATGTATTTATATAGGGGGTGGACTTCGCGGTTTGCCTCAGGGTTTGGGCCGGCCAGGGTTCAAGGATCTGGTTCGGTCAGGTCTAGTTGAGGTGAAATTAGCCATGAATTAATTAACTAATTTAATAATTAATTGCGCAAGGCAAAGTTAATTCATATTGTATAGCTAAGGTCACACTATGGTCAGAGGGTACCTAAAATCGTCTCACATAATTTTAATTATCTCTGTTTGTCCCTAGTCTCAATTAAAAAAATACAAATAGTCACTAATTTGGCTGAGGGGGTTTACAATCTACCCTCCTTAGAGCAATTTTGTCCTCGAAATTAGAACATACGCATAACAAGAATTCATAACTGAATAAATAAAGTGCTAATATGTACCTAGTCCTTCGAAGAGGTGGGGATAGCGCTGTCTAATATCCTCCTCGCGTTCCTAAGTCAATTCGCCTGGTGCATGATGTCTCCATACGATACGGACTAAGGGAATAGTCTGACCTCGCAATACCTTCTCACTCCTGTCCAGAATCTTAACAGGCTCCTCCTGGTATAACAAGCTCGGGCCGACTGTGATCTCTGAATGGTCGAGTACATGACTCAGATCTGGTATGTACCTCCTCAGTTGAGATACATGGAAGACGTCATGGACTCCTTCCAAAGTCTATGGCAAGGCTAATCTGTAAGCAACCTCTCCGATACGTTCTAATACGTCAAAGGGTCCGATGTACCTCGGGCTCAGCTTTTCTCTGCTTCCGAATCTGATAGTCCCTTGAGTAGGCAAGATCTTTAGGAATACGTGATCTCCAACCTAAAATTCTAAGGGTCGTCGATGAGCATTCGCCCAATGCTTCTGCCTGTCCTGTGCTACTCGTAGATGTCCTTGGATCTTCTTTACCTTCTCTACCGTACGAACAACCAACTCTGGTCCGAGAATCTTTCGCTCGCCTATGTCACTCCAACATACTGGGGAACGATATTTCCTTCCGTACAATGCTTCATAAGGAGCCATCTGAATGCTCGCTTGATAGCTGTTATTGTAGGAAAACTTGACCAGATGCAAATGATCCTTCCACGATCCTCCAAAATCTAGCATGCACACTCTCAACATGTCTTCTAACATTTAAATGATGCGCTCCGACTGGCCATCTGTTTGTGGGTGATACGCGGTGCTAAACTTTAGGCGAGTACTGATACTCTATTATATACTCCACCAAAAGTAAGACATAAACCTTGTATCCCTGTCGGACACGATGCTAACTGGCACTCCATGTAGGCACACAATCTCCCTCATGTACATATCCGCTAAGGCCTCCGTCGATTGCCCAACTCTGAAGGGTAAAAAGTGTGCGGACTTGGTGAGTCTATCCACAATTACCCATAATACATTGCGACCACTTGGACTCCTCGGAAAGCCCGTGACAAAGTCCATGGTGATGTGCTCCTATTTCTACTCTGGTATAGGGAGTGGTTGAAGTAATCCTGCAGATCTCTGATGCTCAGCCTTGACTTGCTGACACACCAGGCACTTGGCTACAAATTGTGCTATCTCTCTCTTCATTCTGTGCCACCAGTAGTACTGTCTCAAGTCCCTGTACATCTTCGTACCTCCTAGATGAATAGAATAGGTCGAACTGTGTGCTTCTGTTATCAACTCCTGATGAAGTTCTCTATTTGGAACATAGAGACGATCTCCACATCTCAAGGTTCCGTCTTCATGTATTCGCATTCATGTCTGTAATCCAGTCTCTGTCCTTTGTCTAAGCCTCTAAAATCTGGCGTCTGTCGGCAAGGCAACCTTGATTCTCTCCACTAATGTCGATTGTAACTGAAAACTCGACAATTGTCCATCTATTCTGGACATAACGATCTTTATACCCATCTGCACTAGCTCTCTCAACAGATGTTGTTGGGTAGTCATAAAGAATGTCATGGGTCTTCTGCTCAATGCGTCATCTACTACGTTGGCCTTTCCCGGATGGTATTATAGCTCAATCTCGAAGTCTGTCATCACCTCGAGCCAACGTCTTTGTCTCTGTTTTAGCTCCTTTTGGGTGTAGACGTACTTTAGGCTCTTATGATCAGTAAATATCTCCACTATTTCTCCATATAAATAGTGCCTCTAAAGCTTCAAGGCAAAAATCACCGCGACAAGCTCCAAGTTGTGGGTGGGATAGTTCTTCTCATGTATCCTCAACTGTCTAGAAGCATAAGCTACAACCTTTCTATGCTGCATCAGGATACATCCTAATCCTTTCCCGGATGTATCGCTATAGATTACGAATCCTCCGGGTCCAGAAGGTATGGTCAAGATAGGTGCTGTAGTCAAGCGCTTCTTCAGCTCATCGAATGCCTTCTGACACTCCTCTGTCCAAGTGAACTCCTGCTCCTTTTGGTTCAAGCGGGATATCGGCTCTGTAATCTTTGTGAAGTTCTTTACGAACCTCCGATAATATCCGACAAGTCCTAGAAAGCTCCTTACTTCTGAGACATTGGTAGGGGTTGGCCATGTCCCTACAGATGAAATCATCGCCGGATCTACTAAAATTCCATCCCCTGAGATGACGTATCTAAGAAAAGCAACACGATCTAGGAGAAACTCGTACTTGCTCAGCTTAGCATAAAGCTTCTCTCTCCTCAGCGTATTTAACACTAGTCTCAAGTGCTCTACATGCTCCTCGTAGCTCTTTGAATGCACCAAGATGTCGTCGATGAAGACTATCATGAACTGGTCTAAGTATGGATGGAATACTCTGTTCATCAAGTTCATAAATACAGCAGGTGCATTCGTTAGTCCAAAAGGCATTACTAAGAACTCGTAGTGACCACAACGAGTTCTGAATGCTGTCTTTTGAATGTCTTCTCTTCGCACCTTCACTTGATGATAATCCGATCTCAAGTCGATCTTTGTGAACACTACTGCTCCCGTCAACTGGTCGAATAAGTCATCAATCCGCGGTAGGGGCTACTTATTCTTGATAGTCAAAGCATTAAGGGCTCTGTAATCAATACACATGCGTACTGTTCCATCCTTCTTAGGCGCAAACAACATTGGTGCTCCTCATGGTGATGCACTAGGATGAATAAATCCCCTGCTCTACAACTCCTCTAATTGAAGCTTCAGCTCATCTAACTCCTTCTTCGCCAATCGGTATACATTGGAAGATATCGGTGCTGCTCTGGGTACTAGCTCGATGGTGAACTCTACGTCTCTATCTGGCGGTAAGCCTGGCAGTTCTTCGGGAAATAGATCCTCGAATTCTGCAACTATTGGTGGTGGTGCAATCTCCATAACCATGCAAGTTCCCGCTATCTGTCCTACTCCTTGTTCGACGGTCCCTCGCATGTACTCGAACTCTGGTTGATCTGGTGGTCTAAAAGTGACGCTACCCTTCCGGCAGTTCAGTATAGTGTTATACTGGTTTAACCAGTCCATGCCTAACACAACATCAAAGTATGGCATAGGCAATACCAAGAATCGTGCTCTTATCTCTCTACCACATACAATTACTGAGCACGTTCTGATAGTGCTGGTAACCAGCACGATACCTCCTCCGGTAAGAATCTTCCAACTCTTAGGTAAGGGGGAAGTAGCTACTCTATGCATTGCTACGAATCTACTAGATATAAATGATAATGTGGATCCAAAATCAAACAATGCAGTTACAGGTAATAATACGACCAAAATGGTACCTGTGATTGCTTCCCCTTCTGTTTTCTCCTCTGTAGCTGCTAGTGTAAAGGCCTGTCCGTGTCTCTGCCCTCCGATCTGCTGTCGAGCTCGGTCAAACTGCGCTTCTTGTGGGGCCATGGGTGGTCCCCTCTGTAATCCTCCAAGTGCTGGTAGTCGTTGACCTCTTGGCGGTGGTAGTATCCTCAGAACTGGTGCTGTTGGCCTCTGTCCGGCCGACGGGGCTATCTTTCGGCGTTATGGGCTGTCTCGAACTTGGTGCTGGTCTGACCCACAAATCATATATGTCCTCAGTCTCCTTCTGCAATCCTTCTCGTAATGTCCTCTCTTACCACAGTGGTAGCAAGTCGAAAGCTCCTTTTGCTGGTTTGGCGTTGCCCTCTACTGTGTCTGTGCTCTGGGACGTCGGATCCGTCCTCCTGCTCTGGGCTATGCTCTGGCTGGTATAGTCGTGCTAGAACGTCTAGCTCCTCTGACGATGGCCTCCTGGATTCTTGCCTCCGCAAGAACCTCTTCATAAGAAATCCTCACCTATGTGGTGGTATACCTCTGTAGCTCAAAATTGAGGCCGTGATAAAATCTCTGGGCGTTCTCTAGATCATTGGGTATCAGGACGACACCAAATCTGCTAAGGCGGCTGAACTCCGCGTTATAGGCGTCAACAGTCATATTTTCCTGTTCTAGATGTAGGAACTGGGAGTACAGGGCATTTTTGACTGTAGATAGAAAATACTTTGCATGAAAGTATTCTAGAAATTATTCCCAAGTCTGGTTCTTGCCTACACTGCGCTCAATAGAATCCCATCAGTGATGGGCCTTGCCCTTTAGTTGGGCCCTCACTGCGATCATCCAAAGGTTTGGATGCGGTTGTGAAGCCTCTAGTAATATCTCTGTGTTGGTGACCCAATCGGAGATCTGTTCTGCAGTCTCATTTCCTGAGAAAGTATCTGGTCCCATCTGTCAGAACCATCTAACAGTGCCACCTGCCTAAGCTAGTGGAGGTACTGGTACGGGTGCTGGGACAGGTGTCCTCTCTAGTACCGTCATCAGACTCTGTCTCAATGTCTCTGTCTGCTGCCACTGTGCTTGCATTATTTCCTGGAAGAACTGAAGCATCTGTGGCTGGCCATCTAGCTGTGGCATCTGGAGTAGATAAGGTGGAGGCGGTGGTAGTGGAATCTCTGGCTGGGCAGTAGGCGTCTTCTCAGATGTCGACCTCTCAGTCTGCGGCATCGGTGTAGCTTCTAAAGTCTGGCCCTCACAAGATTGCGTGGGGATTGTCTGGGAAGTCTGTCCCTTGGGCTGCGACGTAGGATCACCCTACGATGTCTCGTGCCAATGTATCAGCAGAGTTTGTAAAGGGGGTTGCTCTTGGGGTACTCCTCTCTTTGAGTGGTGTTATCTAGCACCGCAGCACTAGGTGCTCCTCGTCCACTACACAAATTCATCTTGCTGCAAGAGATAGGACTTCATTAAAAGAGTATGAAATAATCAAACAGGATACAGATATTTAGAAGCAGTATGAAGGAAGTTCAAAGGCGAATCAAAAGTGGATGAGACCTAGTAATTTATATCCTATTACAGGCTCGCTGAGTACGTTATCATACTACAAGAGAAAAAGTTGACCTGCATGCACCACCACTAAAACCATGTCATGCCCCAGTCCCAAAATACATGGAACTAGGCCACGTGGCAATAGCCAGCTGACACATCTCTGAAGATATCCCAATTTAATGGATCCTAACGAAGAGTGCTAAGCTATCCTAAAATACTAACATGTTCCATAACAATGAATCAACAGGTAACTAATCGCATCCACAATATAAACTGCAAGAATAATAATAAACTATTGGAAGATAAATGACAGTCTCAAGATATCATAGTATAACCCATAATGTCTGGTGGGAACAAACCCACTACTATGACAAAAGAAAGTACTAAAATGAATGATAAAAGATAAAGACTAAGGCATCAGCTGCCTAAATAATGATGCTCCAAATCCTAGGCAGTAGGCCTACCAAGTGATCACGGGAACTCCGAAGGTAGAACCTCTAACTCCTCTACAGTAGCGAATCTCGTCTCCTGTCTTGGGCCGTATACTGTGGGGTAGTAAGCCTCGTCCAAATCTGGAAAGATACCAGGTCCTCAGAGGGACGTAACAAGATACATAGAAGCATGCCATATATAAATGCTAAATAAAATAAATACAATAAAGGGTGTGCTAGCTATCTAAGTGAATGCAATATGAGGACAACTTTGGTACGTATGGGTAGGCGTAGGCATAACGTCCAATACCCCGAAGAACTTGGCAGCAGTGCAGTATATCGTCCATATCGCTCCGAAGAACGTGGCAACAGTACAGTATATCGTCCATATTGCTTCGAAGAACGTGGCAGCAGTGTAAAGGGAGTCATTGGATCCGTGGCTCCTCTGGATACTACGGACTCCAATGGGTGTATCCCATACGCCTACCAATGTCCTCCCCGTTCAATGTAGATACGCAAGTCGATTACTCGACATGCATACCACATATCTATTTGCCAAGTCTCTATCAATAAAATATAACCTAAACTACGTACTAACCGTGATGTAGGTTACACGTACCGATAGCTAGTCGAGTACGCAAACCCGTATCCCAATAGGAATATGTCTCAGTGAACGTGTAAGGTAACAGGTCTCAGACGATAACATGGTATCATCCAATGGGGTGAGTCTGCTAAGAACTAGGCCAAGTATATAAATCATCGACGTATCCGTCGAATTCACTCGAATAATCTCGGACGCGCACAATTGTATAAAGTAAAAGCAACAAGAATACAATACAACATATGCATAATTTAAATCAGACAGTAAATATGGCAAGGTATCTTGTCTGGGTTCTGAAGCTGTGAATGCCAGAAGTCAGTTCCTGCAATGTCTCCTGGCTGATCCAAAGGTCCTAAACACAAATATAATATAACAATCTAATATCAGACGCTAACATTAAATGTACACGACTACAATGCGGTGTTTGAATATTATCGCAAATTCACGTCTGTTCGAATACAACGTCATATGTGTGCGTAGCTAAGGTGCACACGTATTCTGTGCTCGATCATCCTGGCCCTTGAGACAATAATTTTAAGTTACGGTTTGACCACAATCTCTGTTCTATGCGAACACATGTTCCTTGGTTTCTATGTTCATTGCCCATGGTTTATGTACAGGTTTTAAGGTGAAAATACTAGTCCTTGGTGTTATGTCTCTCGATTTAGGGTTTGCTAATAAATACACAGATTCTAAATCTTATTAGTCATCAATCCCATATGCACATAATTAGGGTGGTATCCAATATCAATATTTCTCGACACGTCGATACGACGCTACGATATTAACATGAAGAAGCGGGGGTTTTACGTGGTTACCTCTATATGGCTTGCTCGAACAGGGTCTGCTCTCGTCGAGGCATACTCCAGCGACGTGGCAGCGGCTTCGGAGAGATGGCAGCAACGGCGGCGACACTGCAGCAGGCACGACAGCGGCAGTAATGGCAACAGCGCACGGGGGGAGGTCTGGTTGGTGCCGACAGCTCGTCGTGCGACAGGCGGTTGTGTTGGTCGAGAGAAGGGGCAGCGGGTCAACTGTAGGGCGGCTGAAGGGCGGATGTAAGGGGGGCAGTGGGTCGGATGAAGGGCGGCTGAAGGTCGGAGGGTCGGTTGTAAGCGGCGGGTCAGCTGAAGGGCGACGGGTCGGCTGTAAGCGGCAATGGTGGTGATGGTTGGATGCAAGGGAGAGGGGGAGTATTCGACTAGGGTTAGGGTTTGGTGAGGCCTTGTTGGTTTAGGATTTTATATGGAGAAAGTTATGTATTTATATAGGGGGTGGGCTTCGGGGTTTGCCTCAGGGTTTGGGCCGGCCAGGGTTCAAGGATCTGATTCGGTCAGGTCCAGTTGAGGTAAAATTAGCCATAAATTAATTAACTAATTTAATAATTAATTGCGCAAGGCGAAGTTAATTCACATTGTATAGCTAAGGTCACACTATGGTCAGAGGGTACCTAAAATCGTCTCACGTAATTTTAATTATCTCGGTTTGTCCCTAGTCTCAATTAAAAAAATATAAATAGTCACTAATTTGGTTGAGGGGGTTTACAACGTGGGTATTATTTTTGCTTCCTGATCTGGGTTTCATACGAGAATGCTCGTCAGATCGTCAGTCGAAGACTTTGGAGACAAACCTGTGTTCCGCTTAGGATTGGACGTATGAGTCGGTCTTATACAGCTTTCCATCAGGGTCCCGCATAACAGTTAGTGGTGCCCTCCGACGGTCAACCGAGAGGACATTTGCTTGGGCATGAAGAGCTTGCGCTACCCCAGACTTCTTCGACTTGGCACCCGTGGGCACATAGTACGAAGAGTCCAAGTTTGGGTTTTTACCACTCTCAGCATGAAGCATAGGGTCAGCGCTACTTGAGATTCGGTCGAGAATAGTGGTTCGGATGCTGTGCTAGATGCTTGTGGACTTTTTCCTGCAGCCACCGATAGGTGCCGCATGTGGACCTTTGCCTGTGGTTGTAGACTTATGCAGCTTCTGCTGTTGCCGCGTGAAGCTTGTCTCAGCCACCAAACTTCTGGCATTATAGTATTTTCTTCTGTCAGAGTTGGTTGCTGAGCACCTTTCCCGACTGTCGTATGAACATGGACAGTGAGGTGGACGCATAATGTGTGTCTGCGATAATAGGAAGAGAGGTGGGGAGTGGATATTCCGCAGTAGGGTGAGGCACAGCAGCCTTTGTTATCCAAGTTTTGCGGGACTTCTTAGGCTTTTTTGCCTTAGAGAAGGGCTCGCACTATCCCCGGAGAGAATGTTCTAGAATACTTATTGGTCAAAGAGCACCACCAGCATCATTTGGGTTGAGTCCAGCTTGGCCACATTGGACTATGCCATTGTCTTCTCATCAGAGGAGAAGCTTCTCCCAAGCAGAGTTTCCATCTTGTTCACCATTAAATTTGAAAGTTCTAAGATCTTGATTTAATCAACAAAGGAAAGAGAGCACAAAGAGGTCCTGGACAGATAATCTAAGTAAAATATTTTTTTGATCTAGGGGTAACGATGGACAAGGAGTGTTATGGCGTCTCCTTTACTCCATGGATAATCCGATGCAGGGTGAGAAAGCTCTTATCTCTCGCTTGACTCTCGGTTCACAGATTGCCAGCCTCTTGTATGGGTGTGGTACCCTATTATTTATAGTCATCCCAGGGCGCGCATGTGTTGGGTCTCATGGATGTTGGAGGATGCCACGTGTTCCTTCTTAATAGGATGCAATTATAACTGTGAGTAAGTCGAGCTACTATATGAGCGCTTATTGGGATTTTTGTTGTTGGAGATCTGGGTGATTCTCGTCCTTTGTTGGCATGACTTGGTCAGATTGACACAGAGTCCGCACTTGTTAGAGAGAATTACTCTGGTCATTGTCATGCCCCGGTCCCGTAGGGGACGTTCGTCCTCGTTTGGTCCCTACAGAACCGATTATCCTCGTACGGGCGTGATGCTGTGTAAGCCTAAAATATGCTTGCACAAGGCTAAAGCTTTGAACAAGGGCAAGTAAGCTATTCAAGTCAAGATTAGTGGCACATATATTGCAGAAAAGTAAAGAATACAATGGCATAAGAAAACAAGCTCTTTATTGATTATCAAAAGTGTTACAAGCGGCTCATGGCCGAGGTTACAGATCGCTCAAGCACTCTATCTCTCGATTACAATGACACCGTTCTATACATTATGTATCTCTATACAAAAGTAGCTCAAACTCGATACGGCTCATGGCATCGACACCAGATTTACGGTTCTTAGGGATGAGGCACGCCTATCGCTTCCTCGGACGATCCAGTACCTGAGAATAATTAAATTGTTGGTGGGTCTGCACTTTTATAAGTACTGGTGAGTATAAAACAACTGAATATAAGCTACACCCCCTAAAACCCACATTAAGTAAGCATGTGGCAAAATATTACATTATTAGTGATCTTGTACTTTTTACCTATGTTCATTTCATGCAGCTCAGGATTATAGCCAGTTTACTTCTTTTGAAAATATAGCTTAAAAACAGTTTTGCATATTCAAACAATAAGTATACAATTGAGACATCATTCTATCATGTAGTGTGCAGCATGTATTGTGTACCATATTCTAACTCTTAGGGATAAAGTTCTATAGTGGACTGTTCATCTCAAATCAAAAATAAGCATTAAGTGGACTATCATACTTTCAAGCACACAAGAAGAACTAGCTATATGATTTCGGTCCCCGAGAAACTCAGGATCGGTAGCGGTAATCCAGGTAACCAATGACTCATTTATCTGATGCTATTAGCAACTGTGACTCATGGTTGCTCTTCACTAACATAATAGCAGCCGGAACCAAGTTTCAGCTTTGCACTAATAGCCATTGTTCGACCGATGTGAATGCATGAAGCACTATCAGATAAATTCTAAGATGCACATATTCATGAACAAACAGGCTATATATAAACTCTTTATGTTTCTTCCCCCTTGACGAACGATTATCCTTACAGCAGACATACAAGTTAGCAATAATTTGTATAAACATATATGTATAAGGTTCTTTATTTCCCTGTTCGTCTCTGTATCAAACATTTAGGTATGAAAGAAAGCTAGCCTAGCATGCGCCCTAACTATATGATGGTCCATAGGTAGCCCCATGATTAGCAGTGGTTGCCCAAGGTTTAGCTTTTCACTAGTATGCACCTGTGTCGACAGCTGTGACTCAAGGTTCATCTCTTCACCAACACCCACGAGTACTAGAAGTTGTCACATTATGGGTTCCGTACAACACTAATAGACACATCGCCCCACTAGACCCCCTGCAGGCCGTATCCTCAGGGCGAAACAAAAATCTCTTCCAGACCGAGCGACTCACAGTGTCCCAGGAACCATCGAGAGACAAGACTTTGTGCACAAGTTATCCGAGACCAATGTAATAACACGAAATATCTATAATGCAAGCAAAATAAATGATCAGGCAAAACATATATGGTCTAGCAAAATACGTCTTGTCAAACAAAGCACATCTCTCATATATCTAATAGCACACCCCACTAGACCCCCTGCGGGCCATATCCTCAGGACGCTCTATTAGTCTATGCTTATACGAATCAAAGACTTACAACAGTTTGATATAGCAAAATAGACAAGCAAAAATATAATGGCAAGCATGATTTTGATTTCATATCTAGCATGCAATATCTATCTTTTCCTTAGCATGTTTCAAAGGAACTTATTTAAGCGATTCTTTTACTTATCTTTTTAGCATAGCAAGGGTTCGTTTGATAGCTGTGTCGGTATAACTAAGCATGCAACATTTCTTATATTCTTGACTTAGCATGGCAAGGTTCTATATTTTTTTCAGACAAGCATATAGATTCTCTAGTTAAGCAGCAGGTTCATCTCGATGACAAGCTATACGAGTTCTCTTATTAAGCATGCAGAGTCAGGTTCTATCATTATTCTTATGAAATATTCTTCTTAAGAAAACAAGCATTCAAAAACTTAGATTCATTTATTAAGTCATGCAAGAATTAGAGAATGCAGTTCTGCCAACTCACATTGACCAATCGTCTTGTGGTTCGGTCAGTGTCATGCCCCAGTCCCAAAAGTACGTAGGACTAGGACACGTAAGCATGCCAGCCGCATGGATATGGCAACTCCAATATATGGAAACCAAATACATACGTACGCTGTAATATGAATATCAAATCCACAATGTGGTATAGAATATATCACAAGTCACAGGAAACAATCTAAATCTCATCCATGAAAATTAATATAAATGAATAACCAGCATCTATATAACTAGATCTCAATATAATTATCTAAGGATGATAGTTGGATAGAAACAAATCCACTACCAACTCGAATGTAAGAGCAAATACAAATAAGTACAACACAACAACACCATATAAGAATACCAGCTAGCAATCACGGCTCGAAGAGAGGACATCCACGAAACATATATATATCTAAATCTGCGCTCCTACGAATACTCAAGAACAAATACACCTGGCAGAGGACCAGGTCCTCAGAGGGACGTAACAAGATACAGAAAATATGAGCCAATTTGAATACAGTAAACATGCATCATATTTGAAAATAAATAAGTATGCTGTACAAGACAATCTATATGAATGCAAATGAGGACAACTTTTTGACGTATGGGCAAGGGTAGGCTACTCGATCTAATCCTCACAACCTCACGCTCGTCAGTGGACATCATCAGCCGACATACCTCTGGGGTAGCGACCCTCTGACTCCATCAATCGACATACCTCTCGGGTAGCGACCATCAGACATGACCACCATAGTGCGTGCTAGTGACTACGGTGTTACCAGAGTGGTTAAAAGCCCATACGCCTAATGATTGTCCTCTATGATACTAAGTGCCATGTGTGTGTCAACATATCTAATACATAGTAATGACTGAAAGAAAACTACACATGCAAGAATAAACCGAAATGCAATAAATATAAAGAAATATAAATAGCATGCAAAAGTACTGTAACAATTTGGTAAGGTATCTTGCCTGGCAAGAAAGCTGCAAAAATATAATGTCCCGATGTCAACTCCAAGAGTCAGAAGCTACGACCACAGAATAAACGTCTCCGGATGCTGAAATAAACATCGCCAACATTCTCAGAATAAGCAAAATAGCTAAAAAGCACATCCCTTTCGTCCAATTTGGACACAGGCGCAAAACGATAATTTCGGATAAAAGTGGGGTCCACATGTGGCCCACTTTGCACCAAAAAGTATGCCAAGGGTAACGGTCTCTAAATGGGATAAACTATAGGTCAAACAACTCTAAATGTCAATACGAACCCAACGGTATATCCAAATATGGATTTCGATGGGCCGAACAAAATTTTGTCCAAAAAGTCAACTGTGGGGCCCGCCAATTGGCGATTTGGTCAACCGTCTCAGAATTGCTTGAAAATTGGGTCACAGGACCAGCGCGTTACCACGAGTCCAGTGGCATAAGTTTCGTCGCAATCTGACAAGCGTACACAAAATATGCGCGAGTTCCACAAAAGTTACGACACGGGGTGTGTCCGCGGATACGGCCTGATTCCGACGCGCACAGGCGTCCGAATCAGTTCCCACAAATTTTTACGCGTTCGGTTACGCTGCTTGCACCATTCGGTACCCTTGGTACATGGCGGGGCGGTCCCGTTTGGCGGAGCGCGCTCCATTTCATAACTTTTAGAATTTTGGAAAAAGTGGGTTCGTGGAGTTTTGTGACGAATTTAATTCTGTCCACAGCAGTTAATAATCTAGGGTTATTTAACAGAAAATAAACTAGGTCAAGTGTTCTACACATATAAAAAAGAATCACCGAATTCGGATATCTGTGGTGGGAGATACGAACTCGGCAACATGGATGGTCACCGCAGTTTTCTGCGATCCCAGAATTCGGTCTGCTCGTGCCAACTTGGGCGCTATTTTCGCCTATGGGTACACGTTGTTCGAGGTCTGCTATTATACAAATATGAAAGAGGGTTAAGGGGTGAGCATACCGGTGAAGACAGAACGACGTTTGGTTGAGCGAGTCGACGGAAAACAATTCCGGAGCGAAGGTATCTCGTGTGGAAATCTGTAGTACGCGAGGTCGGGGTCGTCGGGATGGTTTGGATGGCCTGGCGGGTTTCTCTGGCTGCGGTGGCAGCTCTGGATGAGAAGAGGAGGGTCTGGAGGTTTTAGGTTAGGGTTTTAAGAAATAATATATATATATATATATATATATATATATATATATATATATATATATATATATATATATATATATATATATGATAGGAAGAGAAGAGAAGTGGGTCGGGTTATTAAGCCGTGGGGGGGTCTGGTATTGGAATTAAAGGGGCGCTGGGTGGAATTGTTTGCTTTGCATTTGCTTGTGAATTTTTTTGCTGTGCATTTGCTATTGATTTGGTTTGCTTTGGTTTGCTTGTTTTGTTAGAATGGTTATTAGTATTAGTTTAATATTATTATTTGTTTATATTATTAGTTTATTAATACTTTCTTTTCTTTTCCTTTTTCTTCTTAAATATATATATATATATATATATTTGTATATACATATATATATATATATATATATATTCATAAGAAAATTTATAGATTAGAATAATGCACACCGTTAGGCTAGCAACTGTCCAAAGGGTCTCCTAAATGAAATAAATTCCGAAAAATTCCTAATGGTCCAATAAATCCTCTAAGTGTCCGAACACCTAAAATAAAAATTATTAAAAATCTATTTCTCCCATTTAGCCACTAATACTACAATTAAATTATTAATTAATAAAAAAAATACGGTTTTTTTTGAAATAGGGGTTTTATATTATACCCAACTTATAAAAATTTTGTCCTCGAAATTAAAACTAAGCCATGGTAGAAAGTCAAGGGTGGTATAAGATTTGCATTGTTTAAAATGCAAGGCTAAGTTTAAAGGGGGTGGGCGATGTTGCGCGTTGCACATCCCGAAAAATCATGGAAAAATTTACATGAGCGAAAAATAGGTTTCTTCATGTTCATGTCCAACGGTGTGGACACCTAATGCTCTTTTGCATAAAAGCGCCCAAAAATTAAAAAATTGCACAAAGATGAGAATTGGATGATGGGCACGTCTAGGATAAGGGTGTGAAATTTGTAGGAAGGCAGTTTCTAGTGAAGTGCTCCAATTATCGGAGCACGATAAGGTGCGCTAAGTGATACAATATTTTAAAATTAAATAAAAATATCGTGTTCTATTTCTACTGGATTCAATCTAGCCTTAGACTCTCTATCTAAGCCAAGTAGGTCTAATTTTGGGTGGGGGTTCACAATCTACCGAACTTAAAATTTATCCATCTATCACCTAAGGCTATACATCTAGAAAAACTATTTCTCAAATTATTTAATCATATTATTCAATCCTCAAAGTTTTAACACCAAACATATCACCTATGATATGCCCTTAATCAATTATAAAAGAAGGTCGCTAAGTCATGTGATTAGCCTTATGGGGTATATCTAGTACTTATCAGTGTGTCTACTTATACCAGCACGAGGTTTCGTCTTTCCGAAATAAGGGAAGACGGAGAGCAATAATAAAGAACTCAAGGTGAAGGTGATAGAATACAAGTACGAGGTTCAGAGAGATTTAAGGAATTCGAAAAGAGAGTTGTCAGGACACTTGTGGATTGAATTCCTATTTTTGATAATTTCCTATTTACATGCTCGTATCAGTACATTTATGTAACCGATATGATATGTCAGACATATCTAGGTGCAAGTATATCTGTCTACTACCATATATCTCAATTCACGTAAAGTAGTCATGCGAAGAGCGAACCAAGCGCACTAAGGTTAGCTAGACCTTAATATACCGATTCTGATTAGGCAATTGTATCATTGTGTGCACCCAATAATACATATGCCATGAGTAAGCTCGATAAAAGAACAAGCTTACAAAAACTAGGCTATAATAGCAGCATAAGTCAAGGTAGTACAACAAACATAAATACGCTGGATTATGATAAAAGAAGGTACATAACAATTCAAGTTCACAAAAGATAAGACTCCATAATCTCTACATTTGTCATACTAATTCCTTGTCTAAGTCGATAGTCGACAAAGTGGGGGTATAGCCTCTAAGTTCTACAGTCTGATGAAACATTATTTTCTTATGCTAGCACACAGTTAATGTCATTCAGCTATACTTCAATAATAGGGCAAAAGACTATGTGATACTATGTTGTAAGGTATACTACCCAACTTATAACAATAAACTAGTACTGTAATTGTCTTAAGGATACCGTAGAAACTCTTGTTAAGGTTTACGAGAAGGGGTCTTGGTACTTATTAGGGTATCCTCTATACTAGGGTCAAATATTATGGTAAAACTTCTAACTAACTCTAGTAGCATCTATACTACTCTCAAGTCTTCATAATACATCAAGGGGTAATGATAAACCAATCTATAGATAAGGAATTCTACGGTTCACTAATTACTCTAAACTTAGTGGGGTGTCTATATTCTCGTTGTATTCTTAATAGGTGTGCTACCATAATCATCATCCTAATAACAGGGGTTCCTATATTCTAGCAGAAGGCTATACTCAAAGAACTATTAGGGAAGTACAGGAATCAAGCATGATGCAATTATTCAAATAGAACAGATAGGAGGAAGATGAATCATAGTCAATTGTGGATGAGATCCTATACTCTAGTCCTAGGTGCAGGCTTGCTCGGCACAGTAACGTAACCGAGACAATATGCTCTGACCTGCATGGGCCACCACAAAAACATTTCACGCCCCAGTCCCAAAAGTACGTAGGACTAGGACACGTAAGCATGCCAGCCGCATGGATATGGCAACTCCAATATATGGAAACCAAATACATACGTATGCTGTAATATGAATATCAAATCCACAATGTGGTATATAATATATCACAAGTCACAGGGAACAATCTAAATCTCATCCACGAAAATCAATATAAATGAATAACCAACATCTATATAACTAGATCTCAACATAATTATCTAAGGATGATAGTTGGATGGAAACAAATCCACTACCAACTCGAATGTAAGAGCAAATACAAATAAGTACAACACAACAACACCATATAAGAATACCAGCTAGCAATCACGGCTCGAAGAGAGGACATCCACGAAACATATATATATCCAAATCTGTGCTCCTGTAAATACTCAAGAACAAATATACCTGGCAGAGGACCAGGTCCTCAGAGGAACGTAACAAGATACAGAAAATATGAGCCAATTTGAATACAGTAAACATGCATCATATTTGAAAATAAATAAGTACGCTGTACAAGACAATCTATATGAATGCAAATGAGGACAACTTTTCGACGTATGGGCAAGGGTAGGCTACTCGATCTAATCCTCCCAACCTCACGCTCGTCAGTGGACATCATCAGCCGACATACCTCTGGGGTAGCGACCCTCGGACTCCATCAATCGACATACCTCTCGGGTAGCGACCATCGGACACGACCACCATAGTGCGTGCTAGTGACTACGGTGTTACCAGAGTGATTAAAAGCCCATACGCCTAATGATTGTCCTCTATGATACTAAGTGCCATATGTGTGTCAACATATCTAATACATAGTAATGACAGAAAGAAAACTACACATGCAAGAATAAACAGAAATACAATAAATATAAAAAAATATAAATAGCATGCAAAAGTACTGTAACAATTGGGCAAGGTATCTTGCCTGGCAAGAAAGCTGCAAAAATATAATGTCCCGATGTCAACTCCAAGAGTCAGAAGCTACGACCACAGAATAAACATCTCCGGATGCTGAAATAAACATCGCCAACATTCTCAGAATAAGCAAAATAGCTAAAAAGCACATCCCTTTCGTCCAATTTGGACACAGGGGCAAAACGATAATTTCGGATAAAAGTGGGGTCCACATGTGGCCCACTTTGCACCAAAAAGTATGTCAAGGGTAACGGTCTCTAAATGGGATAAACTATAGGTCAAACAACTCTAAATGTCAATACGAACCCAACGGTATGTCCAAATATGGATTTTGATGGGCCGAACACAATTTTGTCCAAAAAGTCAACTGTAGGGCCCACAATTGGCGATTTGGTCAACCGTCTCAGAATTGCGTAAAAATTGGGTCACAGGACCAGCGCGTTACCACGAGTCCAGTGGCACAAGTTTCATCGTAATCTGACAAGCGTGCACAAAATACGCATGAGTTCCACAAAAGTTGCGACACGGGGTGTGTCCGCGGATACGGCCTGATTCTGACGCGCACAGGCGTCCGAATCAGTTCCTACGAATTTTTACGCGTCCGGTTACGCTGCATGCACCGTTCTGTACACTTGGTACATGGTGGAGCGGTCCCGTTTGGCGGAGCGTGCTCCATTTCATAACTTTTAGAATTTTGGAAAAAGTGGGTTCGTGGAGTTTTGTGACGAATTTAATTCTGTCCACAGCAGTTAATAATCTAGGGTTATTTAACAGAAAATAAACTAAGTCAAGTGTTCTACACATATCAAAAAGAATCACCGAATTCGGATATCTGTGGTGGGAGATACGAACTCGGCAACATGGGTGGTCACCGCAGTTTTCTGCGATCCCAGAATTCGGTCTGCTCGCGCCAACTTGGGTGCTGTTTTCGCCTATGGGTACACGTTGTTCGAGGTCTGCTATTATACAAATATGGAAGAGGGTTAAGGGTTGAGCATACCGGTGAAGACAGAACGGCGTTTGGTTGAGCGAGTCGACGGGAAATAACTCCGGAGCGAAGGTATCTCGTGTGGGAATCTGCAGTACGCGAGGTCGGGGTCGTCGGGATAGTTTGGACGGCCTGGCGGGTTTCTCTGACTGCGGTGGCGGATCTAGATGAGAAGAGGAGGGTCTGGAGGTTTTAGGTTAGGATTTTATGAAATAATATATATATATATATATATATATATATATATATATATATATATATATATATATATATAGGATAGGAAGAGAAGAGAAGTGGGTCGGGTTATTAAGCCGTGGGGGGGTCTGATATTGAAATTAAAGGGGCGCTGGTTGGAATTGTTTGCTGTGCATTTGCTATTGATTTGGTTTGCTTTGGTTTGCTTGTTTCGTTAGAATGGTTATTAGTATTAGTTTAATATTATTATTTGTTTATATTATTAGTTTATTAATACTTTCTTTTCTTTTCCTTTTTCTTCTTAAATATATATATATATATACATATATATATATATATATATATATATATATATATATATATATATATATATATACTCATAAGAAAATTTATAGATTAGAATAATGCACACCGTTAGGCTAGCAACTGTCCAAAGGGTCTTTTACATGAAATAAATTCCGAAAAATTCCTAATGGTCCTAAAAATCCTCTAAGTGTCCGAACACCTAAAATAAAAATTATTAAAAATCTATTTCTCCCATTTAGCCACTAATACTAAATTAAATTATTAATTAATAAAAAAATAATAAATACGATTTTTTTTTGAAATAGGGGTTTTACAGTCATGAACTCTTCGAGAAGACTTTCACTCGAGCAAGCAAAGCAATATTACTTGTACATAGTGCCTACGCGAAGTAGGGCACTACATACTTAGACATCAACAATGAGTTTCATCCTCAAAACTCAAAGAGAAACTCACAAAAATCCAGAGCAGCGATAGTCCTAATCCCTTACCATCATCAATCAAAAACATAAGCAAAACACAAGCAAAAAGGCACAACTCTCAAGCAACAAATCAAATCCAAAAAACTTTTGCGCTTATCTTTGAGAATATTTATGGACTTATTGTATGGAACATTTATTGTAACATATTAGGCACAACTTAGAGTCGGAGGCAACGAAATGGGGAAAGAATCAAGTGGCTTTGATACTACTATGTCACGCCCTGGTCTCACAGGGGCCGTTCGTCCTTGCTTGGTCCCTACAGAACCGATCGTCCTCACACGAGTGTGATGCCGTGCAAGCCTAAAATATGCTTGCATAAGGCCAAAGCTTTGAACAAGGATAGTAAGCTGTTCAAGACAAGAGCAGCAGCACATATATTATAGAAAAGTAAAGAACACAGTAGCATAAGAAAATAAGCTCTTTATTGATAATCAAAAGTGTTACAAGCGGCTTATGGCCGAGGTTACAGATCGCTCAAGTACTCTATCTCTCGATTAAAATAACATCGTTCCATACATTATGTCCCTCTATTTAAAAGTAGCTCAAACTCGATATGGCTCAAGACATCGACTCCAGATTTCTGGTTCCTGGGGATGAGGCACACCTATCGCTTCTTCGAACGATCTAGCACCTGAAAACAAGCAAATTGTTGGTGGGTCAGTACTTCTATAAGTACTGGTGAGTATAAAACAACTGAACAGAAGTTATACCTCCTAAAATCTATACTAAGTAAGCATGTGACAAAATATTACATTACTAGTGATCTTGCTACTTGTTACCTATGTTCATTTCATGCAGCTCAGGATTATAGTTAGTTTACCTCTTTTGAAAATATAGCTTGGAAACAGTTTTGCATATTCAAACAATAAGCATACAATCAGGACAGTATTTTATCGTGTAGTGCTCAACATGTATTGTGCACCATATTCTAACTCTTAGGGACAAAGTCCTATAGTGGATTGTTCATCTCAAATCAAAAACAAGCATTAAGTGGACTTTCATACTTTCAAGCACACAAGAAGAACTAGCTATATGATTTGGTCCCCGAAAAACTCAAGATCGGTTGCGGTAATCCAGCCAACCAATGACTCCTTTATCTGATGCTATTAGCAGCTGTGACTCATGGTTGCTCTTCACTAACATAATAGCAGTCGGTACCAAGGTTCAGCTCTGCACTAATAGCCATTGTCCGACCGATATAAATGCATGAAGCACTATCAGATAAATTCTAAGATTCACATATTTATTGTCATAACCCGCACCCAAAATTTGGGCTTGAGTCGTGGGTACGTCCAGCCTACGCCGCAGCATCGGTGGTAGAATACTGTCTTGGTCTCTATAATACTAAACAATACTCATAACTTGTCAATGATATCAATCTCCATAAGAAGGACAATATACATCTCATAATATCTCATAATATAAACTCAATCACAACAACTATAAGAGTATAAAGGCACGATAAAAGATAAGAAGAATGACATAGTCAACACCATATCTCAATTTATAGATAAACCAAAGTCTAACTGTCTAACATAAAGTCTCCATAAGTCCCAACATAAACTCAGAATAAGTCTAAACATAAACTGAAATAATCTCAAATAAGTCTCAGTACATAAGATAAATACTGTCTAGATAGTTGCAGATAATGTCTCCTCTAAAGGAATAGTCTCCTCTAAAATCTCTGGTCTGTAGTCTGTATCTATACCCGGTCCATAGTGTGTAGTAAAAAAATCCTCAAGATCCTCTGAAAAAAATATCCAGTCAGGATTGGAACAAAGTACAAGCACTAACAACAATTCCACATATATTAACAAAAACTATAAAACAGTGTAAAAAAAATACGAGACAGATATGAATGCTGACAATAAGAAATATTGGAATAAAGAATGCTGAAATAAAGGAATACTAGAACATATCATCATCAATGTACATCTAGCAATGAATAGAAATACAGTACATGCTAGAACAATGAACTAGAATATAAGTGAGTACTAGAACATCAAGAGATGCTAGATCAATATACTAGAGATACATATCAAGAACATCTAACTAAGTGTGTGAAACATCATCATAGCATGTGATCAGCTTGGGACTGATCAGGCTTGCTACATATGATTAGCTATGATTCATGTACGGTCAGGCTAACCATCTGGATAGCTATGATACGAGCAATAGTCAGGGTAATTACATGTAATAGGCTATGAGGCATGTAATCGTCAGACTACACCTATGTGAGGTGTGAGTGAGCTATGATGCATGTAGAGTTGGGTATGATCACATAAGCTACTAATATTTCCCCGTTTTTCCCAGCTAGCACAATGGATTCTAATCAAGACTCCTCGTGACAGGTCTCGATGATGCCAATCGTGTAAACAACAGTGTCAGAATCATGTACGCTATATAACTAGAATTATAGAGATAATCAATATAATAGAAACTGTCAGAGAATGTACTCGCCTGTGGTCCTTAGCTGGCAATACCAATGTACTGGTTCCAAAGTATTGTCTGAATGATCCAACAGTCCTATAGACATATCATATAATACAATATTTCATCAGATATTACACTAACACACACAATCAAAACACAGTAAACTCAGAGACTACGCTAGGGGTGTCACGTCTGTAGTTGCTGTGCATAACAGACAATCAATGATACGGGTCTTGCCAGTACGTCGGTGTACATATGGCAGTCCGCTAACATGTTATATGGTCACAGATCAATGCAACTATAGGGTATCCGTGGTTACACTTGGGTCACCTAGTACATATATATAAATATATATATTATCAGCCAGTAATAACACTAATACTCATAATATAGGTATACCATTTAATTATATACATAATATGTATATATATACACTTAATAGAATTTATACTACATATATATATATATACATATACATACCAATTATATACATCCATATACCAAATACTAATACTAATACATACACACTAATTGAGAAATATGTGTATGCGCGTACGTGTACATATACGCAAGAGGGAACTCGAACCTGTATACGTAGGACGAGACGTGCGTGTCGAGGTCATCGGGAAGAGAGTGCTTTGCTGCTCCTGTTGCTGCTGTATCGAAGAATCCGGTGGGTTGGCCGTGGGTTCAGCAGGTTTGGCCGGTCGAGCAGCGGTCTCCGTTTGATCTGGTCGAGTGCAGTGGTCGTCGATGGCTCGGCGAGTCTTCAGGCGCTGTACAGGCGTTCAGGCGAGTTGCCCGGCTTCTGGGTGCAACGGGGCTCGATTTAGCGTCGGTTTCCAGCGGGTTCGATGAGGGGTTCATCCGGCGGGGCGAGTTCGACGAAGGCGGGTTGGTCGTATGGAGGCGGTGAAGTATGCGGGGTTGAGTCGGCAGGGAGATGGCCGATGGCTTGATCGTGTGTAGATGAAAAGTGCTCAAAGTAGAGAAGAACGATAAGGGGGTGAAGTAGGGTTGATGGGAACAGGGATTCTCGGCTGTGCTATTTAGGTTTAAGGAAAAGAAAAGAAAAGTAAAGGAAAGGATGTTTATATATATATATAGGTAGTATTTGGGTTGACCTAGAATTAGGCTTGGTCAAACCCTTGGGAAAAGGGGCTTGTCATGGATATTTTCAAGGGCTAGAATTCAAATGGATTTAAAATGAAGGCTAGGATTGCATTGGTTCAAGGTTTTGAGGGCCATGGCTTAAGGAGGTTGATGTTGAATTACACACTTCCAAAAATTATAAAAAAAATACATGAAGAAGAAATGGGTTTATTTACGTGTCGTGTCTAATGGGGTGGATACCTTAATGCACTTTTGCATAAAAAAATTTAATATTTAGAAAATTACTCAAAGTTAGGTTTATGGTTTAATTTAATTAAAATAAATAAAATAGGTGTTCTAAAATTAATTAGAAGTACAAGGGGCTGAAATTAAGTGGGACACAAGTGTCATGAATGAAGTAGACTCAGAACATAATATTACCTTAATTTGGGTTGCATAAAATGGATCGAGATTGTGTCTAAAATAAAGTTTTGTGCAACTATTGTGGCATAGTTATAAGTCACACAAGAATACATTATGATCTCGATTAGAACGCACAAGAATACAAAATTAGATTTATATTGGATTAAATACAATCGGTTGCGAAAAATATTGTGCAACTAAAATGAAGTACATTATGGCATAGTTATGAGTCACACAAGGATCAAAATAAAAGTCTGGCACGTCTAGGACAAGGGCATAAAATCTGTTGGAAGACAATGACTAGTGTAGTACTCTAATTATCGGAGCAACGATAAAGTGCAACAATCAAATAAAATCACAGCAATTCAAATATATATAATTATCATGCAATCATTTATATATTAAATTATGAAAAGATAAAATATCCCTAATCTGAAATATGGTAGTGACATTCATGAACAAACAGGCTATATATAAACTCTTTATGTTTCTTACCCCTTGTCGAACGATTATCCTTACAGCAGACATACAAGTTAGCAATAATTTGAATAAACATATATCTATAAGGTTCTCTATTTCCTTATCCGCCTCTATATCAAATAGTTAGGTATGCAAGAAGGCTAGCCTAGCATGCGCCATAACTATATGATGTGTCACACCCAAATTTTGTCCAATCGATAATCGTCCCCCGGGCGTAATGTCGTGCACGCGTAGGGCGCGCGTGCATAAGGCCTAGGCATAAAGATAATCTTTAGAGCATATGCAACAGAGTAAGCAAATAAGATAACATATCAGTTGAGGCATAGAAAAGTTTTTTTATTGATAATGAACATCTGTTTACAGACTCTTGACCCAAAAATAGTAAATATGCCACACGGGCTTACAACTTGGACACAAAATGAGATAGCCGATCCATATATTATATCCCTTACTAAAATTCAAAACCCCAAAACACCTTGGGTGCGAGTCAGCACCATCGCCTGGTGACTTTCCCAAAAGTGAGAGTGAGCTCCTCGCTACTTATGTACTAGAGGTACCAAAAGTCATGACACGAATGCATCCCAATTCAGGAAGTGGTTGGAGAAAACTTTACCTCCTCGCCACGTCACCTTGGCTCGGGAAACCTGCTGCAACGAGGGTCAGTACTTCAAAGAGTACCGGTGAGGGCGAGCTAACCCAACTTAACCAAATTCTACAACGAGTTCATATGAGCATGCAACATTTATTATCATGTGATCTATCTATCTTGCCTCAGTTCAATTCTTTGCATAAGATAGAGTAAAATAATATAACCAAATGTGCCACCGCTCGGTGACTTTATCTGTACCGTTTGAGCCACATGTACAATACTTACCATGACCTTCCCTGCCATAAAGACATAGTTAGTCTGCACAGTTTAAATATACATAACAATTACTTAGTTGGACTTGGGATGGGTCGGCTGCCATTCTGCCTCGGGTAGCTAGCCCTTAGAGGACGTACGGACCCATCCAATGCTAGAACTACACTAGCAATTTGTTCTACCCGGGGCAAAGCGGTCCCAGTGCCCCCGCAATCGTTCGTAGAACGATATCCCTTGTATACAAGTTGTCCAAGACCATGCCGCCACAACCAACTATGTTATCACATGAAACATATATTCAAGCAAATACAAGCAAGTGAACATAGTATATTTTCTATAGTCTATGCTACTTTGTGTAAGGATCACATTTTCTTTCCCATTTTGCACCATACCATGAATAGTTATAGATAAATGAATCTAACTACAACTGACACATAAATGGTTATGTATATGATGGGCATGCACGCTACAGTGTGATCATTCAGAACAATTCCATATGAAAACTATTATTAATGTTTAAAGTCTACTTCTTTTCTATTTTGACTCAATCTTAAATATTTTTAGTATCGTTTGATCGGGATGAACAATGAGTCAATTTATTTAGAATGCAAAATTGGAATAAGGGAGCTAATCAAAATAAATCCACTCACAAATTGGTGAAGTAGGATAGAAAAGGAAGAACTTCAAGACTCCGCACGAGCGTCGTCTACCCGATCCCCTGCATGCACCAACAGACAATCAATATCCCCTATTTCGGTCTCCGAGGTTCAATACAAAACACAAAATCCTAAGAACGAAAGTAATGAAATCCATTAAAACCGTTCAAGAAAAGGTAAGTCATAAAACCAACAAGAAAGCAACCAAGTGGCATCAAAAACGGGCAAGAAAACCAACGCAACGGAAAGGCCCCTATCGACTCTGCCGCCGAGTCTTTCCTTGAGGAACGATCTGTTGAATATGGGACCTGATTCCGAAGAAACTAATCCATAACGAGGAAAGGATCTTGATTTAATCTGTCCCGATTTGACGGTCTTAAGTATTTCTTGGCCGCGCTCCCCGAATAGGGGGAATGGGGCATTATATCATAACCATATAATAGAAAGTTTTATCCTAAAACTTAGGAATAGAACCTACCCCTAAGGAACAATGAGGGAAACCTTTCCCTTATATCAGATTCAAGTTCCCACGTCGATTCTTCGACCGCGTGGTTCCTCCACAGAATGCGCACTAGTGATACCGCCCGATTATGTAACTAATTTTCCTTACGTTCCAAGATCTGTACGGGTATTTCAACGTACGATAAGTCCGCTTACAGATCTAACTGACCAAAGTCTACCACATGGTTCGGATTATGCACATACTTTCTTAGCTGAGACACATAAGAAATATCGTGCACATCTGATAGAGCTGGCGGCAATACAATTTGATAAGCAACTGAAGTGACTCGTTTGAGAATTTTGAAGGCTAACTAATCTCGGACTTAACTTTACTTTTACTCTGAATCTCATAACACCACATATAGGTGAGACTTTTAGAAATACATGGTCCCCCTCTTGAAATTTAAGGGGGCGACGACGAACATCGATATAGCTCTTTTGTCGACTTTGTGCTACCTTTAACCGTTCTCGAATTAGCCGAACCTTTTGGATTGTTTATTGAACCAATTTTGGCCCTAGGATTTGCCTCTTCCCAACTTCATCCCAGCAGATCGATGACCTACACTTCCGCCCATACATTGCTTCATACGGAGCCATCTGGATGCTAGACTGATAACTATTATTGTAAGCAAATTCGGCTAATGGCAGGTTGACATCCCAACTTGACTTAGAATCGATCACGCAGAGGTGCAGCATGTCTTCTAGTACCTAATTCACCCATTCTGTCCGGCCATCTGTTTGAGGATGGTAGGATGAGCTGAATTTCAACTTGGTCCCCATCGACGACTAAAGGTTTGTCCAGAAATATGAGATGAACCGTCCGTCCCGATCTGATACTATAAAAACTGATACTCCGTGTAGCCGGACTATCTCATCAAGGTAGGTCTAAGCGAGGCGATCGGTGCCCCAATTACTTTTGATAGGGATAAAGTGTGCAGACTTGGTTAACCGATTGATGATGACCTAGATTGCTTCGTTCCTCCGTTGCGTCCTTGGCTGACCAACAATAAAGTCCATGCTGATGTGCTCCCACTTCCATTCCGGGATAGCAAGATTCTGTATTTCTCCGTCCGGCCTCTGATGCTCTGCTTTGACCCTCTGACAGGTTATGCATTACGACACGAAGAGCGCCACATATTTCTTTATGTCGTGCCACCAGAAGATAGTATGAAGTTTCTTATATATTTTTGTGCTCCCGGGATGGATAGTATAGGCCACGTAATATGCTTTCGTAAGGATCTCCTTTCTGAGTTCTGAATTATTAGGGACGCATAGCCTTCCCTTCACTCACAACACCCTATTCACATCTACTGTAAAGTCTTTTGCCTTCCCCGCTTGAACCTGCTCCCATATTTTTCGGAGGAATGGGTCATCTCTTTGAGTAGATGTGGCTCTCTCTATCAGATTGGGTACAAATTGCATCTGAGCAACCCGTGCGCTGCAATAACGAATCCTGAGTTTGATGCCCATTTCTTCTAACTCCCTTTGTAACCTGCGATCGAAGGATAGAGATCCCGTAAAGACCCGACTCAACACATCCGCTACCATATTTCCCTTGCCAGGGGTGTAGTCTATCGTCAAATCGTAATCTTTTATCAATTCTAGCCAACGCTGCTATCGTAGGTTCAGGTCCGCCTGGGTGAAAAAGTACTTCAAACTCTTGTGGTCGGTAAAAATTCGGCAAGGCACTCTATAAAGGTAGTGTCGCCACAACTTCAACCCGAACACAATTGCTGCCATTTTCAGATCATGCGTGGGATAATTCTTCTCGTGCTTTCTCAGCTGTCTGGATGCATAGGCTATCACTCTGTCTTGCTACATAAGTACACACCCTAAGCCCTGCCCTGAAGCATCACTAAAGATTTGGAATCCCGAAATCTCATCCGGTAGTGTAAGTAACGGGGCAAAAGTGAGGCGATGCTTTAACTCAGCAAATGATGCTTCGCAGTCGGCGGACCACTCAAACGCGACTCCCTTCTGTGTGAGGCAAGTCAGAGGTGAGGTAAGTTTGGAAAAATCCTTTATGAACCATCTGTAGTAGCCCACTAACCCGAAAAAGCTTCAAATTTTATTAACGAATATAGGTCTCTTTCACTCGATAATGGCCTCCACCTTCTTCGGATCGACTGAAATGCCTCCCGCAAAAATGATGTACCCAAGAAAAGATACACTGCTCGGCCAAAATTCGTACTTACTCAATTTCGCATATAACTTGTTGTCTCAAAGGGTTTGTAGTACGGTTCGTAGGTGCTCTGCATGCTCTGCCCCATTCTTTGAATACACCAAGATGTCATCAATGAACACTACTACAAATCTATCGAGGTACGGCCGAAACACTTGGTTCATCAAACCCATAAAGGTAGCAGGGGCATTGGTCAAACCGAACGACATTACCAAAAACTCATAATGGCCGTATCGAGTGCGAAAGGCTGACTTCGGCACATCATCCGGCTTAATCTTGAGTTGATGGTAACCCGAACGGAGATCAATTTTTGAGAATACTATTGTAGCTTGTAACTGATCAAAAAGATCGTCTATCCTGGGAAGGGGGTATTTGTTTCAAACAGTTGCTTTGTTTAATTCCCGATAGTCGATGTAGAGTCGCATCGAGCCATCCTTCTTCTTAACGAACAGTACCGGTGCACCCCACTGAGACACACTAGGCCAAATATATCTACGATCAAGCAGTTCCTGTAGCTGAATTTTTAACTCTTTTAGTTTTGTCGGTGCCATTCGATACGGAGGTTTGGAAATAGGTTGGGTTCCAGGAAATGTGTTAATAGTGAACTCTGTCTCTCGATCGGGCGGCATACCGGACAACTCGTCTGGGAACACATCAAAAAAATCTGCCACAATGGGAATGGACTCAACGTTTGCGCAATCTTGCCGAGTGTCTCGAACGGATGCCAGGTACCCTACGTAGCCGAAGTGAATTATCCGTCGAGCAGATATTGCTGATATCACCATCCAGGCATTCGACGCTTCTGACTGTGGATTGCACGAATAGCAAAACTCGATCTCGCCAGGAAGACGAAACACAATTTTCTTCTCCGCACAATCGATAGTAGCTAAACTTGCGCCTAGCCAATCCATTCCCAGAATGATTTCGTAGTCTCCTATGTCTAGAACTATCGTATCAAGTGACTATTTCCTTCCTCCGATGCAAATGTAGCCTTCACGATAAACTAAATCTACAGGCAAGCTCGTGCTTGACGGTGTACTGACGCTAAGCCTTAGGCCTAACGAGGTTTGAATAAATTTGTGTTCCCTAGCAAAGTTTGTTGACACAAAACTGTGTGTGGTACCAAAATCAAACAATACTCGAGCAGGTACATCATTGAAAAGTAATATACCTGACACCGTCGTGTTTGATGCGAGTGCCTCATCCCGAGTCAGAGCGTAGACTCGGCCTTAAGCGTTCTGCTGTGCCTTCTGAGTCACTCGAAGTACTTGCCCCTGGTCCTGAGGTGCACGGTTTTGTTGTTGCTGATGGTTAGGTCCACCTGCCCGATAGTTCGCTGCCATATGTCCCTGACGACCGCACTTAAAGCACGATCCGTTGAATACTCGACAGTTTCGAGCGATATATCCAGTACGATTACATCGGTGACAAATGAGATCGCCACCTCTACCCTGATTTGCACCCTTGTTACCGCCGTTATTCGCTTAGGCGCATTGTTACCCCCTGTGTTGCTAGGATGCTTGTGATTAAGATTTTGCACAGCATCGGTACGAACTGGTGGGTACTGTGATTCAAGGGAGAGGGCGTGGTTTAAGGACTCACGCATGGTGCGGTATTAAGAAACGACGATGTGGGAACGAATGGAAGGTCACAGTCCTATTTTAAATCTTCGTGCACGTGTCTCTGCATCATAAATGTGAGACTTAGCAAACTTTGCAAGTCTACTGAATTCTGAAGCGTACTGCCGCACGGTCATGTCTTCCTGTTGTAAATGTGTAAACTTGTCTTTCTTTTCGCGGCGGACGGCGGGTGGAAGATACTCCTCTTCGAAGGCCTTACGAAACACTGACCAGGAGATCATCGTTGTGCCACCTTCACTCAATAAAGCTTGTTTGTGCATATCCCACCAATCATGGGCATTTAAACGGAGCAAAAGCTGGGCGCAAGCAACTCTCCTGATTTCGTCCATGCAGAGCACTTCAAAGTGGTATTCTAACTCGACCAGCCAATCCAACGCCACGGAAGGGTCTTCGGTCCCCTTAAAGGTAGTATGGCATATTTTCTTAAATTCTGATATCTGTAGGATGGAACCCTTATCATCTGAAAGTGGAGGTTCCGGAGAGTTCTGAGGTCCCCCAATGTCAGCTACAACTGGCGCTGCCACGACGACCGCGGATGCAGAATGGTTGCTGGCGACTAGTATCATCACAATCGTTTACAAGGTATCTATTTGCTTCTGCTGTATTTCGGCCTGAGTCCGTTGCGCCAGAAATTGTGCTTCAATTCGAGACTCAAATTGACTCTATCGTAGTTCGGTTTGTCTCTGTTATATTTTTATCAGACGTATCATTCGTTCAAATGGATCAATAGAGGGCGCGGCAGCCGAACTTCCTGAGCTGCCTGACGTACCAGAACTACTCCCTTGCACTTGTGCCACCATCTGCGCTTGCGCACCCAACTCAGAGGTCGTTCCTTCAAAGAAAAGTAACTTGTATCAGTCTCAAAGTATATTATGGACTCACTGTATGGAACACATCTCATTTTGGCCAAGCGAATCCAAAGGTTCAGCTGAGAGGGACAGGGTCATTTTTAGAAAACTTTTTAACACGAGATCAAAGGGTCTGAAGTCTTGCTCTGATACCAATATGTCATGTCCCGATTTTGCCCAATCAATAATCGTCACCCGGGCGTGATGTCGTGCACGCGTAGGGCACGCGTGCACAAGGCCTAGGCATAAAGATAATCTTTAGATCATATGCAACAGAGTACGCAAATAAGATAACACATCAGTTGAGGCATAGAAAAATTTTCTTTATTGATAATGAACATCTGTTTACAGACTCTTGACCCAAAAATAGTAAATATGCCACACGGGCTTACTACTTAGACACAAAATGAGATAGCCGATCCATACATTACATCCCTTACTAAAATTCAAAATACCAAAACACCTTGGGTGCGAGTCAGCACCATCGCCTTGTGGCTTTCCCAAAAGTGAGAGTGAGCTCCTTGCTACTTATGTACTGGAGCTACCAAAAGTTATGACACGAATGCGTCTCGATTCAAGAAGAGGTTGGAGAAAACTTTAGCTTCTTGCCGCGCCACCTTGGCTCGGAGAATCTGCTGCAACGAGGGTCAGTACTTCAAAGAGTACCGGTGAGGGCAAGCTAACACAACTTAACCAAAATCTACAACGAGTTCATATGAGCATGAAACATTTATTATCATATGATCTATCTATCTTGCCTCAGTTCAATTCTTCATATAAGATAATATAAAATAACATAACCAAATGTACCACCGCTCGATGATTTTACCTGTACCGTCTGAGCCACCTGTACAATACTTACCATGACCTTCCCTGCCACGAAGACATAGTTAGTCTGTATAGTTTAAATATAAATAATAATTACTTGGTTGGACTTGGGATGGGTCGGCTGTCATTCCGCCTCGGGTAGCTAGCCCTTAGCGGACGCACGGACCCATCCAATGCTAGGACTATACTAGCAATTTGTTCTACCGGTGGCGAAGCGGTCCCAGTGCCCTGGCGACCATTCGTAGAACGATATCCCTTGTATAGAAGGTGTCCAAGACCATGCCACCACAACCAACTAAGTTATCACATGAAACACAGATTCAAGCAAATACAAGCAAGTGAACATAGTATATTTTCCTTAGTCTATGCTACTTTGTGTAAGGATCACAATTTCCTTCCCATTTTGCACCATGCCATGAACAGTTATAGATAAATGAATCTAACTACAACTGACACATAAATGGTTATGTATATGACGGGCATGCACACTGCAGTGTGATCGTTCAGAATAATTCCATATGACAAGTATTATTAGTGTTTCAAGTCTACTTCTTTTCTATTTTGACTCAATCTTAAATATTTTTAGTATCGTTTGATCGGGATGAACAATGAGTCAATTTATTTAGAATACAGACTTGGAAGAAGGGATCTAATCAAAATAAAGCCACTCACAAGTTGGTGAAGTAAGAACTTCAAGACTCTGTACGAGCGTCGTCTACCCGATCACTTGCATGCACCAACAGATGATCAATATCCCCTGCTTCGGTCTCCGAGGCTCGCTATGAAATACAAAATCCTAAAAACGAAAGCAATAAAATCCATTAAAATCAATAAGAAAGCAACCAAGCGGCTTCAAAAACGGGCAAGAAAACCAACGCAACGGAAAGGCCCCTCTCGACTCTGCCGTCGAGTCTTTCCTTGAGGCACGATCCATTGAATATGGGACCTGATTCCGAAGAAACCAATCCATAACGAGAAAATGATCTTGATTCAATCTGTCCCAATTTGACGATCTTAAGTATTTCTTGGCCGCGCTCCCCGAATAGGAGGAACGGGGCATTACATGATGGTCCATGGGTAACCCAATGATTAGCAGCAGTTGCCCAAGGTTCAGCTCTTCACTAGTATGCACCTGTGTCGGTAGCTATGACTCAAGGTTCATCTCTTCACCAATACACACGAGTACAAGCAGCTGTGACATCATGGGTTCCACACAACACTAATAGACACATCTCCCCACTAGACCCCCTGCGGGCCGTATCCTCAGGGCAAAACAAAAATCTCTTTCGGACCGAGCGATTCTTAGTGTCCCAGGAACCGTCGAGAGATAAGACCTAATGCACAAGTTGTTCGAGACTAATGCAATAACACGAAACATCTATAATGCAAGCAAAATAAATGATCAAGCAAAATATATATGGTCTACTAAAACATATCTTGTCAAACAAAGCACATCTCTCATATATCTAATAGCACACCCTACTAGACCCCCTGCGGGCCGTATCCTCAGGTTGCACTATTAGTTTATGCTTATACAAATCAAAGACTTATAGCAGTTCGATATAGCAAAACAGACAAGCGAAATATATAATCGCAAGCACGATTTCGATTTCATATCTAGCATGCAATATCTATCTCTTCCTTAGGATATTTCAACGGAACTTATTCTAACAATTCCTTTACTTATCTTTTTAGCATAACAAGGGTTCATTTGATAGCTGTATCGATGTAACTAAACATGTAACATTTCTTATATTATTGACTTAGCATGGCAAGGTTCTATCTTTTTTCAGACAAGCATACAGATTCTCTAGTTAAGCAGCAGGTTCGTCTTGATGATAAGCTATATGAGTTCTTTTATTAAGCATGCAGAGTCGAGTTCTACCATTCTTCTTATGAAACATTCTTCTTAAGAAAACAAGCATTCAAAAACTCAGGTTCATTATTAATGTGGCATCCCGTTCCTCCTATTCGAGGAGCGTGGCTAAGAAATACAAGATGGTATCGTTCAATCGGGATAGATTAAAACAAGAACTCATCCTCGTTATGGATTTATTTCTTTGGAATTGATTCCCATATTCAGTGGACCGTGCCCCCGGGATCGACTTAGCGACAGAGTCAGGAGGGACCTCTCCGTTGTTATCTTTGTTGCCTCAGATTTTGATGTCGCTTGTTGCTTTTGTGCTTTGAGTTGGTTTTCGGATTTGCTTGTTATCCTTGAACGATTTTGATAGATTTTATTATTTTTGCTCATTCAACTACACTTTAATTCTGAGATTGGAAAGAGTGGAAGAGGTATTGATCGAGCTGTTCGTAATGCAGGTGAACGAGCAGTAGGCGACTTACGAGCGGAGTCATGAAGCACCTTTTTCCTTCTTCCTTCCAACCATCTAAGTGAGTGGCTACCATCCCGATTAGCTAACCCTGCTTCCAAGTCTTTACACCTAAAACTACCAAGTAATAACTAAAAGATGTCAAGATAAAATGGGAATATACTTGGACTATTATTGCTTGTTAACTAAACTTGTGAACGGTTATCTATTGCATGCTAGCTCATTCAAATGTTCATCATATGCCTCGTTTGTAATAAGAATGCATCTTCTACTATAAATTGTACTAAGTATGGAATACACTTGTTATGCAATAAACTGTCATGTAGGCTATGCAAAATAAATCATGCAAATATTGCTTGTCTTGTACTCGTGTTGTCTCGTACTCGTGTTGCCTAAATGGCATAAAAATGTTTGGCAAATTATTGATACAGTTCGATCATGGACATCTTGTGCACAAGATATAGTTCCTACGGATGGCTGTTGGGGCACTGGCACCGATCCGATTCCGGATAAAACTTCACGTTTAGTCTCACATTCTTGGACGGGAATGGTATGCAGCACCTCACATAGATGCCGTTACATACCATCCTCGTCATTAACTAGTATCCATTATGGCATACGCCAGTAATCCTCTTGTATATTTAAACCTGTTGCAAACTAACTTGTGTCTTTGTGGCAGGGAAGGCACGGTAAGTATTGTGCAGGTGGTTCAGACGGACAGGTAAAAGTCACCGAACGGTGACAAGTTCATTTCAATAAATTCTATATGCTCTTACTTGTAAATAAACTAAGGCAAGATAGAAAATCACAAATAATATGCATGCTTCATATAAACAACGTATTGATTGGTATAGTTGGGTTAGCTCACCTTCACCAGTATATTTCGACATACTGACCATCGTTGAAACATGTTCCCCACACTAAGGCAAACCGAGCGAGAAGCCAAAGTCGTCTTTCCCGATCCAGTCCAGCTGTTGGCGCATCCTGATCGTACTGCATTTTAAAGTACTTGAAGAAGGAGCTTGCTACTCAATACACAATATAGCTCCGTGGAAAAGCCATCCTCCAGCCCGGAGGTCTATACATTTTGAAGTTTAGTAAAGGGATGTAATATACATGACTGCTATCTCATTTTGAGTCAACACTTTTGTAAGCCCGTGCGAGAAATTAGCTGACTCCTTCAAGAGTTTGTAATAGATATTCATTATCAATAAAGAGAACTTTTCTATGTTTCAAATCTGTGTTTTAATTTATCTGCGTACTCTGAATATGTGCTCGCTATGCAAAATATTAAAGCCTTGTGCGGGCCCAACCCCAAGCCCGTACGGCGGTCATGATTTGGGGGATGCCCCAACGATTCTACGAAATTGGGTCATGACAATTAAGTCATACAAGAATTAGAGAATGCAGTTCTGCCCACTCACATTGATCAGTCGTCTTATAGTTCGATTGGAAACTCTTCGAGAAGACTTTTGCTCGAGCAAGCAAAGCGATATCATTTGTACATAGTGCCTACACAGAGCGGGGCACTACAGTCATGACAGCAAGATTTGGTCTTCATGGAGTCTGAAACATACGTGGTCAGAGACGCATGGAGTCCCATAGAGTCTGGGATACATGGGGCCAAATACGTATGGAGCCGCCTGGAGCCTGGTACACATGGAGCCAGAGATACATCGGAATATACTAAGGCATGGGGCCAGAGATGCATGGGACTGTATGAAGTCTGGAACAGATTATGTCAGAGATGCATGGGACCGTATGGAACCTGGGACACATGGGGCCAGAGACTCATGGGACCGCTTGGAACATGGGATGCATGGGGCCAGAGATACATGGAGTCGTATGGAGTCTTGGACGCATAGGGCTAGGGACGCATGGGACCACATGGAGTCTAAAACGTATGGGGACAGATACGTATGGGACCTTATGGAACTTGGGATACATGGGTCCAGAGACGCATAGGACCGCATGGAGTCTGGGATGCATGGGGCTAGAGACGCATAGAGCCGTATGAAGTCTGGGATGCATGAGCCCAATTATACTGTACACTTGGCACTGCACATCCATTAAGAGTAAAGTTTTATGCTGACGTGAGACCTTTGTGGTTTAGTGTATTCACATCTTTTGAGGAATTCAAAAAATTATTTTAAAGTGGAACCATGGGCCTAACTCTTAGACTCATAATAGAAAATATATTTCGATCAGTGAGAACCTCTCACCGAAGATGAGGTCGTGCAAGTCAACTTGGGCGAGGAATCTGCCCCCAAACCTATATTTATCAGCAAAATCTTACCCGATGAAGATCGTGAATCCCTACTATAACTCGTACAGGAATATATCGATGTCTTTGCTGGGAGATATGAAGATATGTCAGGTTTGGACCCTCAGATCGTAGTCTAGAAGCTTGACAACTTGTCGAAAGCTAAGCTAGTGAAGCAACAACAACAACAGTTCCGTACGAATATCATAAACACTATTAAAGCTGAAGTAAACAAATTGATATTTAGTGGCTTCATACGCGAAGAATAATATCCCGATTGGGTGGCCAATATTATGCTTGTCATCATAAAAAATGGAAAGATTCGAATATGCATAGACTTCCGTGATTTGAATGCGGTATGCCAAAAAATGAGTTTTCTCTATCGATCACAGACATAATGATTGATAAAATATACGAATTCAAGCGCATGTCCTTCATGGATGGGTTCTTAAATTATAATCAAATCAAGATGTTTTATGACGATAAAAAGCATACGTCATTTTGAACATCGATAAGAGTATACTACTAGACAGTCATGCCTTTCGGTCTGAAGAACGCAGGTGCTACATACCAGTGAGCTATGAGTACCATCTTTCATAAACATCTATGCAAGATAGTAGAGTGTTACATTGATGACATCGTTGTCAAAAGTCGCTCTAAGGATGATCATCTCTACGACTTAAGGAATGTGTTCGACTTAATTCGTGCGCACCTGCTAAAGATGGATCCTACCAAATCCTTCTTGGGAGTCTCCAGCGGCCAGTTCCTGGGCTTTGTCATAACTTTGAAGGATATCCACATAGACCCTGACAAGACCAAAGCGATCCTTGAAATGCATAAGCCGAAGAACCACTACTAAAATACAGAGATTTAGAGACAAAATATTGGCGACGGTTGATATTTGACGCCAAATAGCGATGTCTCAGCGATATTATAATGACCAAATACAATAGATCAAAATTTTAATATGATTCTGTCGCCAGGTCATCGCTATGTCATCATTGGATTGAGCCATATTATACGGGAACTACGCGATAAACTTTTAAGACATCGTTGGTCTGTCGCCAATGTCTGTGCCCTGAGTTAAAAAAAAATAGAGCCGATCAAAATTTAACATTTTGATCGACCGATCTCTCTCTCTCTCTCTCTCTCATTTCTCACTCAACTTTCCCTCTCTCCCTCTCTCTGGCGTTCCCCTTCTCGTTGTCCCCTCTCTCCGACGACCCCTTCCAGTGGTCCCCTCTTCTCCAGCGATCTACTTCTCGTGGTCCCCTCACTCAGCTCTGACATGGTCGTGTCCACTCCCCTTCATGCATGTTCCCCCTCTCGGCTCCTCCATACCCCGTTATCCTTCGTCGTTTTCCCTTCTCCTTCAACGTGTCCCCTCCCACTGTAAGTTCTAGATTATTTGATCTCTCAATATATGTTATTGTTGACATTTAGAGTATAGTATTTTGGGGATGATTTATGTAATGATTTTTTGTTCCTACTCGATATTTGGGGATAATTTCTTGTTATTTCGTGAACTACGTGATCAAAAACTTTGTCATCGTATTTGTCGTAGAAATTGTTGAGGCTTGCAGTACAGATTTAATATGAGGAAAGTTGTGCAGACTTTGCAACAACCATGAGTATATATGTGAAGGCTTACAGTGTATGTCACTACCACATTTTCTAGAAAAGGGTATTTTAGTAATTTCATATTTAATACTATGCATGATAAATAATTAATTGTTGTATTATTTAATTATTATTAGATGTTATTTATTTTGGACTTGTGTTAGTGGACCTAATTAGTTTAGTTAGACTCATGGACCAACATGAATTAATTGTTAGAATTAGCCCAATTAGAAGGCACATTGTTAAAAAGATGGATTAAATAGACTAGAAGCTTCCCTCCTTAATTATTTCTTCATAAGAGGCCCCAAGGGATATATTAGACAATTCATAGTAGCTTGAGGAAGGAGAAAGAGGGGCCAGCCTATAATAAAGAGGGAAAAAAATTCTCTCTCCTCTTTTTACTTCAAAACTAGATCTAGAATTTTCTTCAACCAAATTCCTTCATTTCTACTTCATTTTTCTCCCAAATTTCATTCCAATTTCTTTCCAAATCACCATTGAAGGCTAGTGGAGCAAGAATCTAGGAGAAAGCAAGGATCTACAAAAAAGAGTAAGGATCTACAAGTTAGAGGCAATTTTATCATATTTGGAGATTATATTAGGAATCCATCTTCCAATAGGTATAATTTAGTTTTTTTCTCTTAATTTAGGTTCTAAATCTAAGATTTAACCATAAAAAATCAACCAATATGCATAGGCTAACCATAGGATTTGGTTTTGTGTTCATAGGAGGCCTATTGAGAAAGTTATGGTACTTTTTGTGTCAATTTTGGAAGAATTTCGAGATTGACAATTATTGTGTGTGTCAATTGGTCCTATAGATCAATTTGGCACGTACTTGTATATTTGGGGCTAGTGTCATATCCATAATTGGGTACGTGTAGGACGTATCCCGACAATTTGGTGATACATATTGATTTGGGGATTTTTCCTCCGACACGGGACTTTGTACATGTCACGTTTTGACACGGACACGTAGATTTATTTTTGATTATTCGTATTATTTATAAATAATATATGTGACTTGTTCATGTCCTTCGGGGTATGTTTGGATGTGTGATGGACTCATGTCTTAAGCGTATCCTAAATCTAGTGGGATACGGGGTGATACGATCTATGTGTTTGTACAATTAAATTTTAGATCTAATTCTCTTTTACTTTTGAATATAGTAATATGTAATTATATATATACATATGTATATGTATATAACGTGATGTATATATTTTGTATTTATGTGTCATAAATCTATTTTACTTATGTGTGTATATATATTTATGTAGCTATTTATTCTACAAATGTAAGATCTATTTAATATTGTAGTATGTATATACATTATTAGTTGTGTTATATATATGTATATATATATATATATATATATATATATATATATATATATATATATATATAACAACATATATATATACATATATGAAATATGTATACATATTATTGTATGATTGTATGTACGTATACATATATGTGTTGTATACATATAATACTATATATATATATATATATATATATATATATATATATATATATATATATATATATATATATGTTTAGTCATATGTAGTTATTATGTACTTATATATATGTATATGGAAGAGTATGTATGTATTTTATATAGTCATATATATATATATATATATATATATATATATATATATATATATATATATTGTAGTTATATATACATATTAGTATCTATTTATATTTAGATATTATATATTATATATATATTAACCTATATATATATAAGAAGGAGCTTCAGCGACAGCAGCAGAAACTGTCACAGCAGCAGCAAACAGCAACAATAGCGGCAGAAGAAACAGAGACAACAGTAGCGACAGTTGCAGAAAACTATCGCTGAAACAACAGCAGTATCAACAGTGTATTAGAGCTTTAACGACGACTTTAGCGATAGCAGCAGGAATCTACCGCTAAAACAGTAGTGTATCAGCAGTAACAACAGCTTTCAGTGACAGCAAGAATAGTTTTTAGCGACAGTTTGGCAGTTTTTATTTATTTTAGATATATATATATATATATATATATATATATATATATATATATATATATATATATGTATATATATTTGGTATTTAATATATATGTAAATATGTTCCTAAATTGCTATTTGTATTATAATATACTTTATGTCTAATAATTGGTGTGGTATATATATATATATATATATATATATATATATATATATATATATATATATATATATATATATATATATATATATATATTTATGGGTAGTTATCATAAACAAGGTTTTGGGTATTACCTTGTGATACCAAGGTAAGTACCAAGGTAATTGGGGATACCCAAGGTATTGGATTTTGGGTATCAATATTATGGTTTAGTGTTGGGATACCAAGTTGGTTCAAAACTACGGTACCTATTTAATATTTGTAATTAGGATTCTATATTATTAATAATTGTTTGACTTATATATTGATATATTACCTATGGATTTACGTATCCAGCGATACGGTATCCTAATATTTAAGATATAGGTTTTGTGACGTAGACTTTTTATTATTTGAATCCAATATCCTTGTGTTAGACTTGTACAATCTAGTAATAGGTAGTTGACCATAGTTTCACAATAGATGACCATAGTTGACTTATAGTTAACCTAGTTTGACTTTTGACTTAGAATTGACTTATTGACCTAGAAGTTGATTAGTTTGACTTATTTTCTTTCCGAAATCTTGTATTGATGTTGTATTCCATATCTAGGTCTTCGAGGCACCGTGTCAGACATCTGTGAGACTATTTATTAGACTTCAGACGAGTATATTCTCTGATAGTTTCTTATTTATGATATCATCTATGTTCATTGTATTTAGTGTAGATATCATTGTTCTCATGATACGATGGTTACACGGATTGGTATACCCGAATCTCATTATGAGATATTATTCCCTTGTATATGGTGTATCTTATGGAAGCCTTATTTCATTGATTATCTTGTATATGTACAGATATTGACTCTCGGGAAGACTAGCTATCTTCTTGGGGAATCTCGTGCCATAGCGTACCATGGTTGGATCTATTATACCAGTCGAGGATGGAGAGTATTTTAGTGTAGATATGTGATCATACCCTCCTTGTATCAAGTCTTGCATTGAATAGTATTAATCATACACCGCACGTATGATTAGCCAGACCATATATCTTGTATCATGTTCCCAAGCCGATCATATGTTAAAGCTAGTACTCACACACTTAGACATTAGTATTCTTGTTCATAGACATATTGCTCATTATTGTATTTATTCTAGTATTTTCTTATTGTATATATATCTCTCGTATCTATTATGCATCTTATATATTCACATCTATTTACTGTTACATAATTTTTATCATGGATTAGAACTGCTGTTAGAGATGTACTCTGCTCCTTTTCTAACTGGATATATTTTTCCCAGATGATACTGAGGACTGGTACCCTACATATTATAGAACTTAGGATATTATGGGTCTAGAGTCTAAGATCCTGATTCAGAGGGACTTATCCCAACTGAAACAGATGACCCGAGTTTAGTTGCTTCTTAGTATTCTTGTACTGGATTTGTCTTCAGCTTATTTGTTAGTATTCTTTCAGACTCATTGATGTATTATTTTAGACTCATGAGTTGTATTATGACTTTTCCATTCTTTTATCTGATTCGTGCTTATTTCTATCTTAGATCTATGATTGAGTATATTATCATTGTTGGTGGTTTATTATATTGTTAGATAGATTACTCAGACAGTGTTCTACTGCCGATTCTGTGGCGTAGGCTGGAAGTTATTTTTAACTTGTACCCTTACACCGGGTGCGGGTCGTGACACTTTTTTAGTGGTGGCCCATGCAGGTCAAGCTTCGCAAGTTATGTGATATCGTGGTAGTACGACGATTTAGTTGTACTACTGCGAGCCTGCGATAGGATATAGGATGTAGGCTATAGGATGAGGATACTCAATCACATCTAGGAAAATTCTTTTGATTCAACTACTCTCCTTTGATATTAATACTTGATCTCTTAAACTGTTATTTCCTTCAGTATCTTACATCATGTGCCATATTGATTCTTTCTTTCGCTTTGTCTCAGGATGCCGCCTAAGACTAGATCGCAGCAGGGGAGAGAAGCTTCTGAGAGGTCTACGACATGCCGATGGCCTGCACCAGTCACTTCTCCGGTGATTAGAGTGTCAACTATTTTTGGAGGTCCACTACCTACTCAGAGGACTGTGTCAGCTGTATCTGAGGGGCTTTCACCTCCACCTCTTATGCCAGCAGAGGCGACACAGATGTTTATACTATTTCGTGAGATGCTCGAGGCACAGAGGGCTCAGTCAGAGGCACATCAGAGGCAGACCAATATTCTATGGCAGGACATCGAGAGAGCTCATCAGCTTCCTTGTGCCATAGTCGAGAGAGAAGTTCCGGTCCAGCAGCAAGTTGTTTCTCAGGTTGCTCAGCTTCGGCCAGGCAACATTCAGGACTTTAAGAAACTGGAGCCTAAGATCTTCAAGGGGACAGAGGGCATCGTCTATGCTGATGATTGGCTCGAGTACATTAAGCGTCTTATGAGGGTATCCTATCTTTCTGAGGATCTGAAGGTTGAGGCGGTAGGACTTCAACTGTTCGACGTCGCTCGTACTTGGTTCAGGAATGAGTCGATTATTGTTGACGCGGGACGGTCTTGGGAGGTATTCAAGGAACTTTTCAAAAAAAGTTCTTCACCTGGGCAGATAGGCTAGACTTGGGGAGGCAGTTCGAGAGTCTTATTCAGGAGAGCATGTATGTGGAGAAGTACGCTGTAAAGTTTGGCAGGTTGAGCCGATTTGTAGAGTATCTGGTGGGAGAGTCGAAGGTTTGGGCTATTCATTTTCGTAAGGGTCTAAATTGGGAAGTAAAGATCCTCATTCTGTCATTTTATGAGACCTAATCAGAGATACTTGCGGAGGCACGCAAGGTTGAGCGGGAGTTGGATTTGAAGCCCAAGAGAGACCGTAATTCTTTTCTGGGGGCAAACAGCAGTGCAGTATCTACAAAACGTTCTTATTTCTAGTCTAGACCTTTCCAGCAGCCACAGCAGAACCAGACTCCAGCTAAGGTACCATTTTACTAGTCACCATAGTAGTAGAGACAGTTACAGCAAGCTTTCTACCACTACTGCAAGAAGCCCGAGCACATCTAGAAATTTTGCAGGAGAAAGTTGGAAGTTTGTTTGTATTGTGGTACTAAAGGGCATCAGTTGAGGGAGTGTCCATCCAATCCTCGTCGTGCAGTTCAGGGAGCAGCTTCAGCTCCGAGGGCACAGACGAGACCACCTGTAGTACAGATGAGGGGACCACTTTCGACACATCAGCAGCGTTATGTCCAGAATCAACAACAGGGAGGTGCACGTCAGGGATGAGCATTTGCTATGACCATCGAGGAGGATGAACCCGCCACAGATGTCATCGCAGGTTCTATTCTTCTTGATTCTATTCCAGCTTTATCTTTGTTTGATAGTGGTGCTTTCCATAGTTTTGTATCTGTTTTATTTGCTCTGAAGCATGGTTTGGTAGCTGAGTCTTTGCTTAGGACTTACAAGATTATGACCGGGGGAGGCATTATCCTGGTTAATAATATTTGCAAGGGTCGGAGGGTTACTCTGGAAGGTCAAGAATTGAGTGCGTGTCTACTTGTAATGCCACTTTCGAGCTACAACATTATACTCGGGATGGATTGGTTGAGTAGGCACCATGCTAGCATAGATTGTAGAGGAGGTAGAGTTGTGTTTGGTCCACCAGGAGGGCCAGATTTCAAGTTTGCTAGAGAAGCTGCGGAGCAGGGAGGAGGCATTATTTGTAGACCTATGGTGGAAGATAAGGAGTTGCCATATCCATTGATTGCAAGTTCTTGGATGTGTTTTCTGAGGAATTGTCAGAGTTGCCGCCAGATCGAGATGTTAAATTTTTTATAGACTTGGTGCCAGGTGCAGAACCAATTTTGTAATATGTCTATAGAGTAAACAACAGTGAGCTGGTCGAGCTGAAGAAGCAGGTGGATGAATTACAGGATAAGGGATTTATCAGATTGAGTTCTTCATCGTTGGGAGCCCCGGTATTGTTTATACCGAAGAAGGATGGATCGGTGCACATGTGCATTGATTACAGGGCTTTGAATAATCTTACTATCAAGAATAAGTACCCTTTGCCACGGATTAATGATCTGTTCGATCAGTTGAGTGGAGCCAAGGTATTTTCTAAGATAGATTTGAGATCAGGCTACCATCAGGTGAAGGTGAAGCCGAAGGACATACCGAAGACTGCTTTTAGAACTCGGTATGGTCAGTATAATTTTATGGTGATATCGTTTGGTTTGACTAATGTACTGGCGTATTTATGAACTTGATGAATAAGGTATTCGACCAGTACCTTGACAAATTCGTGGTAGTGTTCATCGATGACATACTCATATACGCGAAGACACCGGAGGAGCATGAGGAGCATTTGAGGATTGTGTTGGTTATGCTGAGGAAGGAGATGTTGTATGGGAAGTTATCCAAGTGTGAGTTTTTCTTGGACAAGGTGGAGTTTTTGGGGCATGTTGTGACTGGTGATAGTATTTTAGTGGATCCAAAGAAGATCGCAGTAGTAGAATCTTGGAAGACCCCAAGTTCGGTAGCAGAGATCAGGAGTTTCTTGGGTTTGGCAGGCTACTACAGGAATTTTGTACAAGATTTTTTGAGGATTGTCGAGCCGATGACCAGACTCACAAGGAAGGATGTGGAGTTTGTTTCGAAGGAGGATTACCATATTGCTTTTGAGGAGTTGAAGAGAAGATTAACGTCTGCTCCTATTTTGACGTTGCCATCAGGGTCTGGAGGTTTTACTATTTATAGTAATGCATCAGAAAAAGGTTTGGGTTGTGTTCTTCAGTAGAATAGGAAAGTGATTGCCTATGCATCTAGGCAATTGTGTCCTTATGAAAAAAATTATCCTACCCATGATTTGGAGTTGGCATGAGTCATCTTCGTCCTGAAGTTGTGGAAATATTATTTGTACGGAGAGCGTGTAGAGATCTTCACAGACCACAAGAGCTTAAAGTACGTTTTCACACAAAAGAAGTTGAATATGAGGCAGCATCGATGGTTGGAACTGATGAAGGATTTTGATATATCATTGCAGTATCATCCTAGAAAAGCCAATATAGTTGCCGATACTTTGAGTAGGTATTCAGTAGCTATATTCTTGACGCAGGATCGATATTTGTTGGAGGACTTGGAGAGCTTGGACATCAAGGTGATAGTTCCTGGTTGTGCTATACAGATATGGGGATTGCAGATACATTCAGATTTGATGGACAGGATCACGGCAGCACAGTATGAGGATGCATCTCTGAGGAGTATCAGAGCTCAGGTGAGAGTAGGATTGGAGGATGATTTCACTATTGCTGAGGATGGATCTTTGAGACACGGAGTTAGATTGTGTGTGCCTAGTAGGGAGCTGCGTGAGGAGGTATTGCAGGAAGTGCATCGCTCTCAGTATTCCATGCATCCAGGTGCTAACAAGATGTATTAGGATATACGAGAGAGTGCGTAGTAGTATGGCATAAAGAGGGAAGTGGCATAATCTGTATCCAGATGCTTAGTGTGCCAGCAGGTAAAAGACGAGAAGTAGAGGCCAGGAGGTTTACTTCAGCCATTACTTATTCCAGAGTGGAAGTGGGAGCACATTACTATGGATTTTGTGTCCGGACGTCCACGATCTCCAAGAAAAAAAGAAGTAATTTGGGTTATCATTGATAGGTTGACCAAGTCGGCCCATTTTTTGCCTTTCAAGGTGGGGTTTGTCTACGGAGAAGCTGAAAGAGATGTATGTGAGGCAGATCATTAGGATACATGGAGTTTCCATCAACATAGTCTCGGATCTGGATAGTCTTTTCACTTCTCATTTCTGGCAGAGTTTGCATGAGAGTTTGGGCACTTAGCTCAAGTTCAGTACTGCATATCATCTCCGGACAGATGGACAGTCAAAGAGGACTATTCAGACTCTTGAGGATATGTTGCACACTTGTGTACTAGATTTTGGGGGTTCTTAGGAGAACCATCTCCATTTGGTAGAGTTTGCTTACAACAACAATTACCAGGCTAGTATAGAGATGTCACCTTTTGAAGCTCTGTACGGTAGGAGGTATCGTACTCCCTTGTCATGGGACGATATTGGAGAGATAGTTTTGCTTGGGCCAGAGATGGTTGTAGATGCAACAGAGAAGGTTCAGTTGATCAGAGACAGACTTCGTGTGGTACAGGACAGGCAGCGGCATTGGGTCGATAGCCACCGGAGACCTTTGGAGTTCAAGTATAGTATAAATTTTTGTTTTGTGCTTATTTTTGGTTGTTTGTTATAGATTAAGTTCTTAAGTTGGTATTCTGTTCTAGGTGGGTGGTTTGGTATTTCTGAGGATTTCTCCGACACGAGACACGATTCGCTTTGGTGAAGGCAGGAAGCTTAGTCCGCGATTCATCGGACCTTTCACTATTCTAGAGAGGGTCGGTATAGTTGCTTATAGACTAGACGTGCTATCTGTATTAGAGGGAGTATACAACGTATTTTATGAGTCACAGTTGAGACGATACGTGGCAGATCCTAATCATGTATTAGATCACTCGGAGATAGAGATGGGCCCTACTCTTAGCTATCCAGAGGAGCCAGTTGAGATTCTGGATTGGAGAGAGAAGGTGCTGAGGAACCAGACTATTCCTTTGGTGCACGTCGCATGGAGGCATCACTCTCCGGGAGAGTCTACCTGGGAGAGAGAGGATGAAATGCGAGAGCGTTATCCATATTTGTTTGTGCCCTGAGGTATGTTATTTTCTAGTTATGTTCTGTTCATTGTTATGTGCTTTCATAATTAGTTATGATTCTTTAGTTCTGTTCTTTTATTTTCTGGGGGTAGTTTTCGTCTTTGAAATTCGAGGACAATTATCTTAAGGAGGGTAGACTTGTCACTACCACATTTTCTAGGAAATGGTATTTTAGTAATTTTATATTTAATATTTTGCATGATAAATAAATAATTATTATATTATTTAATTATTATTAGATGTTAGTTATTTATTTTGGACTTGTATTAGTGGACCTAACTAGTTTAGTTAGACTCATGGACCAACATGAATTAATTGTTAGAAATTAGCTCAATTAGAAGGCCCATCGTTAAGGAGATGGATTAAATTAATTAAACCATTAGAGTAGAAGTTTTTCTCCTTAATTATTTTATCATGAAAGGTCCCAAGGGATATATTAGACAATTCATAGTAGCTTGAGAAAGGGGAAAGAGGGGCCGGCCTATAATAAAGAGGGAGAGAATTCTCTCTCCTTTTTTTTATTTCAAAACTAGATCTAGAATTTTTCTCAACCAAATTCCTTCATTCCCACTTCATTTTTCTACCAAATTTTATTCCAATTCCTTCCCAAATCACTATTGGAGACTAGTGGAGCAAGAATCTAGAAAGAGAAAGCAAGAATCTATAAAAAGGAGCAAGGATCTACAAGTTGGAGGCAATTTTATCACATTTGGAGGTTGCATTGGGAATCCATCTCCCAATAGATATAATTCAATTTTTTCCCTTAATTTAGGTTCTAAATCTAAGATTTAACCATGAAAAATCAACCCATATGCATAGGCTACCCTTAGGATTTGGTTTTGTGTTCATAGGAGGCCTATTGAGAAAGTTATGATACTTTTTATGTCAATTTTGGGGAAATTTCGAGATTGACAATTATTGTGTGTGTTAATTGGTCCTATAGATCAATTTGGCATGTGTTTGTGAGTTTGGGGCTAGTGTCGTGTCCACAATTGGATACGTGTAGGTCGTATCCCAATAATTTGGTGATACGTGTTGATTTGGGGGTTTTCCCTCCGACACGGGACTTTGTACATGTCAAATTTTGACACGGACACGTAGATTTATTTTTGAATCTTCGTATTATTTATAAATAATATATGTGACTTGTTCGTATCCTTCGGGGTATGTTTGGATGTGTGGTGGACTCGTGTCGCAAGCATATCCTAGATCTAGTGGGATACGGGGTGATACGATCAATGTGTTTGTGCAATTTAATTTTAGATCTAATTCTCTTTTACTTTTGAATATAGTAATATATAATTATATATATACATATGTATATGTATATAATGTGATGTATATATTTTGTATTTATGTGTCATAAATCTATTTTACCTATGTGTGTATATATATTTATGTAGCTACTTATTCTACAAATGTAAGATCTATTTAATATTGTAGTATGTATATACATTATTACTTGTGTTATATATATATATATATATATATATATATATATATATATATATATATATATTAGTATCTATTCATATTTAGATCTTATATTATATATATATTAACTTATATATATATAAGAAGGAGCTTCAGCGACAGCAACAAAGGCAAGAGCAGGAGAAACCGTCACAGCAACAGCAAACAGCAGTAATACCGACAGGAGAAACAGCGACAATAGTAGCAACAATTGCAGAAAACCGTCGCTGAAACAACAGCAGTATCAGTAGCGTATCAGAGCTTTAGTGACGGCTTTAACGACAGCAGCAGGAATCTGTCGCTAAAACAGCAGTATATCAACAGTAACAACAGCTTTCAGTGACAGTAGGAATAGTTTTTAGCGACAGTTTGGTAGTTTTTATTTATTTTAGATATATATATATATATATATATATATATGGTATTTAATATATATGTAAATATGTTCCTAAATTACTATTTGCTTTAAATATACTTTATGTCTAATAATTGGTGTGGTATATATATATATTTATGGGTAGTTATCATAAACAAGGTTTTTGGTATTACCTTGTGATACCAAGGTAAGTACCAAGGTAATTGGGGATACCCAAGGTATTGAGTTTTGGGTATCAATATTATGGTTTAGTGTTGGGATACCAAGTTGGTTCAAAACTACAGTACCTATTTAATGTTTGTAATTAGGATTCTATATTATTAATAATTGTTTGACTTATATATTGATGTGTTACCTATGGATTTACGTATCCGAAGATACGATATCCTAATATTTAAGATATGGGTTTTGTGACCTAGACTTTTAATATTTGAACCCAATATCCTTGTGTTAGACTTATGCAATATAGTAATAGGTAGTTGACCATAGTTTGACTATACTTGACCATAGTTGACTATAGTTGACCTAGTTTGACTTTTGACTTAGAATTGACTTATTGACCTAGAAGTTGATTAGTTTGACTTATTTTCTTTCTGGAACCTTGTATTGATGTTGTATTACATATCTAGGTCTTCAAGGCACCGTGTCAGACATATATGAGACTATTTATTGGACTTCAAGCGAGTACATTCTCTGATAGTTTCTCATTTATGATATCCTCTATGTTTAATATATTTAGTGTAGATATCCTTGTTCTCTTGACATGATGGTTACACGGATTGGTATATCTGAATCTCGTTATGAGATGTTATTCCTTGGTATATAGTGTATCTTTTGCAAGCCTTGTTTCATTGATAATCTTGTACATGTACAGACACTGATTCTCGGAAAGACTAGTTATCTTCTTGGGGAATCTCGTGCCATAGCGTACCATGGTTGGATCTATTATACCAGTCGAGGGTGGGGAGTATTTTAGTGTAGATATGTGATCATACCCTCCTTGTATCAAGTCTTGCATTAAATAGTATTAATCATACACCGCACGTATAATTAGCCAGACCATATATCTTGTATTATGTTTCCATCCCGATCACATGTTAAAGCTAGTACTCACACACTTAGACATTAGTATTCTTGTTCATAGACATATTGCTCATTATTGTATGTATTCCAGTATTTTTTTATTGTATATATATCTCTCGTATCTATTGTGCATCTTGTATATTCACATCTATTTACTGTTATATAGTTTTTATCATTGATTAGAACTACTGTTAGACATGTACTCTGTTTCTTTTCTGACTGGATATTTTTTTTCAGATGATACTGAGGACTGGTACCCTACACATTATGGACCTCAGGATGTTGTGGGTCTAGAGTCTGAGACCCTGGTTCAGGAGGGACTTATCCCAACTAAAATAGATAATCCGAGTTTAGTAGCTTCTAATTATTCTTGTACTAGATTTGTCTCCAGCTTATTTGTTAGTATTCTTTCAGACTCATTGATGTATTATTTTAGACTCATGAGTTGTATTGTGACTTTTCTCTTCTTTTATCTGATTCATGCTCATTTCTATCTTAGATCTGTGATTGAGTATATTATCATTGTTGGTGGTTCATTATATTGTTAGATAGATTACCCATACAATATTCTACCGTCGATTCTGCGGCGTAGGCTGGGCTTGTTTCTGACTTGTACCCTTACTCCGGGTGCGGGTCGTGACAGTGTAGAGTTCCGGTCCCATATGACATGAATATTGTGATGTTCAAATGTGATTGGTTCGATACAACACCAAATCAATGATGAAAAATTAATAAATAATTTAGATTTGTCGATATAAACCATTGTAGGAGATATATAGGGTCCGACTCATTTCTGCTAGCAAGTCAAGTTTAAGTCTACTATATAAGTTACCCAAGGCATCGTAGAGATCGATTTGGCTGGTGGGTGGCATATACGATTAAAGCTAAAAATACGTTAAATATTGGAGACCCAGCATACCAGGAGGACCAGGTCGAAGAGCCTTAATATTTAGGACAGCAGTCGGAAGAAGATGCCATGGATAATATTGAAATTAAAGCTATTGTCGAGGAAAATAGAAGGGAATAAGAGGTTAATATACAAGACTTAGCTCACAACCAGATAATTAGCCTTGTCCACGACCAGGAAGACATCTCTAAAGAAGAAGAAGAAGAAGAATAGGAAGAAGAGCTTGATGAGGATAATGGCGACGATGACAATGGCAACGATAACGATAATGATGGCAAAGATGACAATGATGATTATGATGGCGATGATTATATTATCTATATTGTCTACTTGATGTACCTAGAGATGGAGTTTGATTTTGTTACTAAAAATACTTCAATCTCTTACTGAAAATACTTATATCTCAGTTTTCATAGATGTTTTATTGGTTAGTTCTATTTATTAGATGTCTATCTTGTTGCTTAGTTCTATTTATTAGATGTCTATTATGTTGCTTAGTTCTATTTATTATATATCTATATATGTGAATCATAATCATAGATGGCTGGTGGTTGTGGTCGTGATCGTGTTGATCGTGTTCATGGACGTGATCGAGGGGGTCGTGATCTTATACTACCCGGGGATGGATTATCTCCTCGATCACGTGATCTGAATACCCCCTCGTCGATCGTAGATACCTCCTCTCTGCCATCGTCTATAGGCACAGACACTCCGCCATTTGTCGTATACATCCTCGGTGCTCCATCATCGACATCTATGCCTCTGTAATCATCTGATGCAGATCCCGGCACTCCATCGTCAGTTCATCCACTAGATATTTTGACAGCTGTACGATGGGCCCCGGAGTATCCGGACTTAGAGTATGATGCTAGTGGTCAGTATATCCCCTAACCGGGTAGTCCTTTGACACAATCAGAGAGACCGAAGGGCCAGTTCAGAAAGGAGCTTTGGCCCGCGACTAAAGAGTTGTAGTAAATTTATATATTTCATATGATACAGTTAATTTCATATATTTTATTTATTTATTCAACTAAATAATCTGTTATTATTTCTTTGTAGATTTTTTTCTATACAGTGCTACTCCAGCACTTGGGGAAATTATTAGGGGGAACTACCATGACCCTTACCTTAGATTCTCCGATGTGTTGCCCGACATGCAGTATATACGGCTTGACCAGATGAAGGTATATGCAATCTTTTCTGTTATTCTATTTATTAATTATTTTTAATCTATTTATATTAATTGTTAATTGAATTTGTATGTCAGAAAATCTACTGGTGGCCCGAGCATCACGATGCGAAGATCAGAAAAATATATTGCGGCGCCTTTAGCAAGAGGATACGGGATGCGAAGGATGATTTACAAAAAAGGGTAAATGCTAGAAAGGGATAGAAACCGTAGATCTATGATAATTTTTGGGAGAAGATACAGAAGGAGCTCGATACTCCTGAGTTTAAGAAGAGGTCCAAGCAAGGAAAGAATGTGCGATCGCATGGGAGTCTGGATACTGGTGGATCGATCCCCAATGCTATGCACCATCAAAACCTGGTAAGATAACGCAAAGTACTTAAATATTTTTATTATATAGTTAAATAACATTAATTATCAAGCTAATATTTTTTTTAATGTTTCGTACACAGGTAGAGAAGCTATCGAATGGGGGGGGAAGATCCTTCTAGTATCAGTTTTGCCGATGTTTTTGAGTATACGCACAAGAGGAGGAAGGACGGGTGGTACATGGACGAGAAGGCCAACAAGACTGCTATAAGTATTTTAATTTATATTATAAGTTATAATAATATAAGGTATTATAATTTATACTACAAGTTAGAATTCTATTAGAAAATTAAGCACGGGTCATTGGATAGGCTGTGTTCCAGTCTCTGCAGACTGAGAGTGCCTCCCGGGCCACTCAGGATGGGGTGAAAGAGAGTGCCGCTTAGTCTTCGCCCGCTACAACATTGTCTTCCATGGCCGCTCAGACGAACGACCTTTTTGTACAGGCCACTGGCGGAAGAGGGAAAGGTGAACGCGTCTATGACACCGGCTCCTTGGCATCGCAGTTGTCGGTATACTCAAGAGCCATCGTCGGCGTCTTCTGTTGCGGCACAACCTGATAGGACAAAGAAAATTATTACGGTAATGTTCACATTGAAGGCCACAGTGGTGGGTATAAAGGAGTCGATCAGCAACATGCAGGCCTCTATGGAGCATGGTTTTTTTGGTGTTCGTGCTCTTTCCGTTGTTGTCCCTAGTGCCACGACATCTAGTCCTTCTGGTGCCTCTGCTCCTCCCGCTGCTGCTTTTGGCCCTATTCTATCTGCTGATGTAGTGATACGAGTCCTAATTTTATTGCCGTTGGAGGCATTAGGTTCACTACCATCTGAATTAGTGAATAAAATTCTTTCGGACGTCCTCGAAAGTTTGTGTGACCAGGAAAAACCACCAGATTTGTAATTTTTTATATTTGATATTTATTTGTGTTGTAGTAATCACGGACTTGTGGATAATATTTATTTATGTTGTCGTGGTCATGGACTTGTGGATGTTGTTTACGTATGCGATTAATTTTATTATGTTAATTATATGTATTTTCTGAATTATGTCTCGTGTGTGTTTCAACGTCCGTTTCTGCCGATGAAGGTCCGATTGGACGAGAATTCTACAGTGGGTTGCATTTGGTGGTTGATATATTGATAGTGTTTAACAGGTTTTATATAAACCAAACATGCTGGGATATCTGTTTTTAAAAGTTTTTTTTGCAGTTATGTGCATATTAGCAACGGACATCTGTCGACTTAGCGGCTACCTACTACGTACTTGCAACACGCTAGCGACGGATACAACCGTCGCCAAGTAAATTTCTATTCTTGGACAACGGATTACCGACGCACGTCGACGGTCAGGCAACTTCCTTCCGACAGTAAGTAATGTCATTATTCCTTCGCCAACTTGAGTATCAGACTTTTTTTCAGTATCAGGAACATAAATAATGTCTTTATAACGTCGCTAACCCGATGCCATTTTTGATGCAAATCAGTCGCTATCTAGATGACATTATAAACTAAATTACTATCGTATATATGTCACTAAAGTGCCGCTTGATGAATCCGTCGCTGAAATATCGCATAGACGTCAACTAAATCGACGTCGCAATTACGCTAATTTGTAGTCAAAAATTTGACTAATTGGTGATGGAATCTTTTAGCGATGTGGCATTTACCTACAGGTGTTTTTTGTCTAAATACCATCGTCGGATAGTCTCTAATAGTAAAAAGTAATATTTTGGCAATAAAAAATAATGTCGTTATTCCTCTATATTTTAGTACTAGAGCTCAGAGAACTTTGCAGCCTTCAAGGGAGCCTGTCGTACATCAAAAGATTCATAACAAACCTCTCTGGACGTTGTCAGCCATTCACCCAGCTCATGAAGAAGGGAGTCTCCTTTGTGTGAGACAAAGAATGTTAGTGTGCCTTCGTTGACATCAAGAAATATCTCATGAACCCTCCGGTGTTGGTAGCCCCTTTAGTAAGGAAGCCCTTTATGCTCTATGTACGAGCAATGGATCACTCTTTTGGCGCTCTGCTAGCCAAGAAGAGTGACACAGGTCATGATCAGACCATCTACTACCTCAATAGGATGATGGTTGGCGCAAAGCACAGATACAATCCCGTCGAGAAGGAGTGTCTTGCTCTGGTCTTTGCTATCCAGAAAACTGGGCATTACGTGACAGGATAAACAATCCATGTTATCTCACCGGTCAACCCCCTCAGGGTCCTTATGGCCAAACCCGGGGTACTCAACTCACGCTTGGCTACGTGGGCAATACTTCTGTCACCATATGACATGATATTTGTTCCACAGAAGGCGGTCAAAGGTCAAGCATTGGCCAACTTTTTGGCTTCCTATCCAGTGCCAGAAAACTCGAACCTATAAAAGAAAATCTCGGACGAAGCGGCAGACTCCAATATGACAAGCGCAGAAGTCGTTTGGCGGATGTTCTTCGATGGTGCTTCAAGAACAAAATCCAAGGGCGACACCTTCGCTGGAGTCATAATAGTATTGATCTCCCTAGACAATCTGGTTATCAACTACGCTTATTCTATCACAGAGTCGTGCTCCAACAATGTGGCAGAGTATAACATCCTCGTTATTGGACTCTAGCTCACTAAGTAAGTAGGAGCCGACTAACTAGAGTCCTACGGCGACTCTAAGCTGATCGTCAGTCAGGTCCAGGGCGAGTACGAAGTCCGGCATGAGTATTTGATTTCCTACTATCAAGCCGCGCTCAGAATAATCTCTACCTTCGAGGGGTTCTTTATAGAGTACGTCCCTTTAATATAAAACATTGAGGCTTATGCCCTTGCCGGTCTCGTTGCCTCCTTGGTCGTCCCTGCCAACACTCACCAGTTGATCACCATGTTCAGTCAAGATCTAGTCTGCCTAAAATGCATGTGTCTAAATTATGCCCCAAAGGTAGAAATTAGCATCCAATACTGGAGGCTCCCTGTCACCCCCACTTTTCAGATTAAGGATATTTTTGTCTTTTCGTAATTAATGAGTAAATGATTGCATGATAATTAATTATATCTAAATAATTATGATTTTAACTGATTGCTGTACTTTACCGTTGTTCAATAATTAGAGCGTCACGCTAGCCCTTGTCTTCCAACAGATTCACACCCTTGCCCTAGACGTGTCAGACTATAATTGATGCTTGGATCCCACTTAAATTTAGTCCTTTGTATTTCTAATTGATTTTAGAACACCCCCTTGCATTCATTTAATTAATTAAACAATAAATCACTCTTTGTGCAATTTTCCAATTACTGTGCACTTTTAGGCAAAAGTGCATAAGGTGTCCACCCTGTTGGACACGATGCGTGAATAAAACCAATTTCTCCTTTATTAATATTTTTTTATAATTTTTGGGAGTGTGTAATTGAACACCAACCTCCTTAAGACCATGGCCCTTCAAACCTTAAACCAATTGAATCCTAGCCTTTATTTGGAATCCATTGTAATCATGGCCCCTTAAAATCATACAGGAGAGGCCCAATCCCAAGAGGGGTTGACCAGTCAACTTTTCTAGGTTAACCCAAGGTCTACTATCTATAAATACACATAGTATTACTTTTCCTTTTTCTTTTTAACCTAAACCTAAATAACCCAGCCGATTTCCATTGCCATCACTGTTCAACAACCCCCTCTCGGTTTCCGCCGCCAACCTCAACTGGAGACCTCGCCGGAGTCGTATCTGAGACCCCGCCGCCTGAAGTCGACTTCCCCGGCCGTATCTCCCTCCACCACTACGACCTTCCCTATCTTCTCCTACCTGCGCCGGAAGTCGCTGTGCCTCGTTGACTGGAGTTTGACCCACGGCCAACCGACACTAGCACCCCGACTCGCCTCGACTCCATCCCCACCCGCCGGACAACCCGTCGGACCAGCACTTTCGTTCACTGTTGATCCCTCTCGCCTGAACCACCAGACTTGACCAACGCCGCCTCCACACTTCTCGCCTGAACCGACCAAAACTTGCCAACCGGAGAAGCCTTCCCGCCAACTCGCCTACATGATGCTGCCGACAGCCGGAGACTCCGTCAGGACCTACTGACCGTCTCTGTCGAACCTGATGAGCAACCCGACATGACCTGTTGTTAACGATCGACTTCGACGATCCCGGAGCCGAGCCGTGAACCCGAGCAGCATCCCGCTGCCACCCCCTTCGCGATGACCTCGACATCAAACCCTTTATTTTTACGTACACAGGTTCGAATCTCCCTCGCATGCATTTATATGTACACGTACACGTATACGCATATTCCTCGTAGTATTGCACACGTATTAGCCGAAGTGTATTCAACATATGAATGGTATGTATGTATTGCGTATGTATTAGTATATGTTAAATGTATTTGGTACACATATATTTGTATGGTATATCTCCATTGCATATATACATATGTATATGTCTTGTATGTATATATATATCCCAAAAATATGTTTAATATGTATATATATATACATGTATTTGTTCTCAATTAGCATAAAGCATACGTATATGTATTATATGTGCATTCTTAGTACCTGTTTAATATATGTATATATATACATAGTATAAATTGATTAGTATGTATATGTATACGTATATAAATATATATATATATATATATATATATATATATATATATATATATATATATATATATATATATATATATATATAATATAAACCCTATTAAGTATCTAAATGCATATATCTGTTATAATTGTAATTAGTTAGTATTGATGTTGATGATAAATAATAATAGGCATTATATGCCCGTGTACTAGGTGACCCTAATAAAATTACGGATACCCGTAGCTATCTTGACCTGTGACTATGTAGCATGTTAGAAGACTGCCATATGTACATCGACGTACTGACAAGACCCGTATCACTGAATGTCTGATTGCACAGCAATTACAGATACGACATTCGTGCAACTTGACACACACTTGACCTTAGTTAACCAGAGTCATACCTAGCGTAGCCTTGAGTTCAATATATTATGATTGAGTGTTAGAGTAATGTCTGATGCAGTATTGTGTTATATGATATGTCTATAGGACTGTTGGATCACTCAGACGACATCTTGGAACCCGAACATTGGTATTGCCAGCTAAGGATCACAGGCGAGTACATTCTCTGACAGTTTCCATTATGTTAATTATCTCTATAACTCTAGTTGTATAGCATACATGACTCTGAAACTGTTGTTTATACGAGTTGGCATCATCGAGACCTATCACAAGGAGTCGTGATTGGAATCCATCATGCTAGCTGGGGAAAATAGGAAAATATTAGTAGCTTATGTGATCATACCCAACTTTACATGCATCATAGCTCACCCACACCTCACGTCGGTGCAGCCTTAGCATTACATGCCTCATCGCTGTTATATATGGTTAGCCTGACCTTGCATGGATGATTGCTAATCAATGTAATGAGTCTTATCAGTCCCAAGCTGATCACATGATATGCTGATATTTTACACACTTAGTTAGATGATCCTTGACATGTATCTCTAGTATATTGATCTGGCATCTCCACATATTTTAGTTATTATTCTTGTACACACTTATTTACCAGTTCATTCTTCTTGCGTGTACTTGGATTTCTATTTCATTTCTAGATGTACATTATATGCTCCAGTATTCCATTTATTCTAATATTTCTTATTGTCAGTATTTTTTATCTGTCTTATATTTCTTTACACTGTGCTATAGATTTTTTCAATATATGTGGAACTGCTGTTAGAGGTGTATTTCGTTCTAATCCTGACTGGATATTTTTTTTAGACTGTGACATAAAGGACTTGTTCTGACATACTTGGAGACTTGGATGTTTTGGATTACAGGTTAGACTATTTATTGTTGTTTAGACTTGTCTTATATTTTATATATTTTCTTCGATATCTCATCATGCTCGAGTTTATGTGATTGAGTATTTTATATTATATTGATATCTGTGTCTCCTTATGGAGTTGGATATTCGTGAGAGATTGATTAGATAGTATCATGACCTAGACAGCATTCTACCGCCGATGCTGCGGCGTAGGCTGGACGTACCCACACACTCGTGCCCAAATTTTTGGTGCGGGTCATGACACATTTTTAGTGGTGGCCCATGCAGGTCTAGTTTTGTAAGTTATGCGATATCGTTGTAGTACGACAACTTAGTTGTGCTGCTACAAGCCTGCAATAGGATATAGGAAATATGATCTAGGATGAGAGTATGCTCAATCACACTAGGAAATTCTGAACTTCATATTGCTATTCGAATTAATTTTTTTCTTTAGCATTTTACTGTCCTTCCTTGATAATATCGTATCTATCACCTTAATTGATTTTTTTGATATGTATTCAGGATGCCGCAGAATACTAGATCTATGAGAGTGGGAGCATCAACTTCAGAGAGGTCTGCCACCTCTCAACCTGACGAACAGACACCTAGAGTTCCTCCTACATCTCCTGTTCGTGTGGGAGTATCTGCAGCTAACGAGATTCCTCCTCCACCTATCCAGAGGATTGCCTCAGCCATGACAGACAACCTTCCACCACCACCGACATCGATTCACGGAGGAGTGCCCACTGATGGGGCACAGATGTTCGCACTGATGTAGGGCATGCTAGAGGCCCAAAGAGTAACAACGGAAGCTTAGCGTATTCAAGCTAAAGCCCAGAGGGTGCAAGCAGAAGCACACTAGGCACAGACCTAACTGATAAGAGAGAGCATGGAGAATGCTCATCAGGGGGCTCTCCAGGCTGTGGAGAGAGTAGCACGACAACCCCAGCATCCTGGCCAGCAACCACAGAGGCCAGGCACTATAGTGGACTTTAAGAGGATGATGCCTCGAGAGTTCAAGGGGCATAGAAGGAATACTCTATGATGATGAATGGTTAGAGGACATAGAGAGGAACTTATGCTTATCACAGATTACGGAGACTCTTCAGATAGAGGCCGCTGGCAGTCAGATGTTTGATATCGCGCTGACGTGGTATCGTACGGAGCTGAGGCTCACTGTTGAAGGACTTACTTGGGAGGACTTTAAGGAGCTCTTCAAGGAGAAATTCTTTCCTGACGTAGCCTTGGGAGCATTAGAAAGTCAGTTCCATGACTTAATCCAAGAAGGTATGTCAGTCGACGAATATGCCGCAGAGTTTTGTCGATTGAGTCGATTTACGCCTTCGATGATTCGAGATCCAGGAGACAGAGCACAAAAATTCAGAAATGGATTAAATAGGGAGATCAAGTCTCGTACTTCAGGACGATGTACTACTACATTTGAGGGTATTCTGATGGATGCCCAGATTGCTGAAGACGACTTGGACCTCAGGCCCAAGAGAGGACGCGACCCTTCTGGAGGAGCTAGTGGTAACACAGGACCGGCCAAGCGCCCACACCAACAACAATAACAACAGAGGCCGTACCAGCAGCAACACTAGCAACATACACCAGTTCGAGGACATGTTCAGCAACAACAACCACAGAGACAGAATCAGCTCATCGCCACATGTTCGTATTACGGAAATATGGGACATACAAGAGACATTTACAGGAAAAGGTTGGGCACTTGCTTGTCATGTGGATCAGCAGCACATCAGTTGAGGGACTGCCCAGTTGTTCAGACTCGCCAGGAAGGAGGAGCAGCTCAGAGAGGACCAGCCAGAGCACCTATTATACCAGAAGGCCAGCAGAAAGGACATCCACTTCCACAATAGCAACAAAGATTTGCTCAATACCAGCAGCAGCAGAGAGGAGCATCACAGGGATGAGCTTATGCCATGACTACTGAGGAGGCTGAGCTAGCTGGAGACGTGATTTCAGGTTCAGTTTTACTCGATTCTATTCCAGCACTTGTATTATTTGATTCTGGCACTTCCCATAGTTTTGTATCTGTATTTTATGCCTTTATGCATCATTTAAAAATGGAACCCTTGGATAGGACTTGCAAGATCACGACAGGCGAAGGCATTATCCTAGTCCGTGATTGTTGCAAGGATCGGAGAGTGTCATTAGAAGGCCGAGAGTTGAGCATGAGTTTACTCGTCATGCCACTTCTGGGATACGATATTGTACTTGAAATGGACTGGTTGAGTAAATACCATGCTTCTATATATTGTCACGGAGGTAAAGTAGTATTTCGACCACCAGGAGAGCCAGAGTTCGAGATTGCCAAAGGAGCAGAGGAGCGAAGCAGAGGCAATTTTTGTGGAGCCAGGATAGAAGAAGAGGAGTTACCACATCCACTTATAGCGAAGTTCCTGGATGTATTTCTAGAGGAGTTGCCAGGTTTGCCACCAGACAGAGATGTTGAGTTCTCTATAGACTTGATACCAGGAGTGGAGCCTATTTCGTAATATGTCTATAAAGTCAACGACAATAAATTTGTAGAACTGAAGAAGCAAGTTGAGGAGCTGCAAGACAAAGGTTTTATTAGATCCAGTTTATCACCATGGGGAGCATCGGTACTATTCATACCGAAGAAGGATGGCACGGTACGCATGTGTATCGATTAAGAACAAATACCCGCTACCGAGAATAGATGATTTTTTGATCAATTGAGCGGAGCGAAGGTATTTTCAAAGATAGACTTGAGGTCAGGCTATCACCAAGTAAAAGTGAAGAAGGAAGACATATCAAAGACAGCCTTTTGGACCAGATATGGCCAGCTTGAATTCATAGTAATGCCATTTGGTTTAACCAATGCACCAGCAGTATTTATGAACTTGATGAACAAGATATTCCACCAGTACCTGGACAAGTTCGTAGTGGTGTTTATTGATGACATTCTAATATATTCGAAGACCCCAGAAGAATATGAAGAGCACCTAAGGATGGTCTTAGAGACTCTCAGGAGAGAGAAGTTGTATGGGAAGCTTTCAAAGTATGAGTTCTTCCTTGACAAGGTTGAATTTCTTGGACACATGGTGATGGGTAACAGAATTTTAGTTAACCCAAAGAAGATCGAAGTAGTGGAATCATGGGCTACCCCCAATACGGTAGCTGAAATCAGAAGCTTTCTCGGGCTAGCAGGCTACTGCAGAAGATTTGTACAAGACTTCTCTAAGATTACAGAACCAATGACTAGGCTGACCTAGAAAGACGTAGAATTTGTCTGGACAGAAGAATGCCAAGCCGTATTCGATGAGCTGAAGAAGAGATTGTTGATAGCACCAGTTTTGACATTGCCATCAAGGACAGGTGGATTCACTATCTACAGTGATACTTCAGGAAAAGGTTTGGGATGCGTTCTTCAGCAGCACGGGAAAGTAATTGCCTATGCTTCAAGATAATTACGCCCTCATAAAAAGAACTACCCAACTCACAATTTGGAGTTAGCAGCAGTTATCTTTGCTCTAAAGCTGTGAAAATACTATCTGTATGGAGAACGTATGGAGATCTTCACAGACCACAAGAGCTTGAAGTACGTATTTACACAAAAAGAGCTGAACATGAGATAGAGACGGTAGTTAGAGTTGATAAAAGACTTTAATATCTCATTACAGTACCATCCAGAAAAGTCCAACGTAGTCGTTGATGTCTTGAGCAGGTATCCGATAGCTATGTGCTTGACTTCTGATAGATATATATTAGCTGATGTTGATAGCTTGGGAATTAAAGTATTAGTTCCAGGAGCCAAGATTCAGATATGGGGACTGCAGATCCAATCGTAGCTGATAGACAAAATTAGAGCTGCTCAGTATGATTATAAGACTCTAAGGAATATTAGAGCACAAGTTCGGACAGGATTGATAGACGACTCCACTATTACGGATGATGGATCCTTACGATATGGCACGAGGATGTGTGTGCCAAGTGGAGAGCTGCACGAAGAAATTTTGCAGGAGGCACACCGCTCTCAGTACTCGATGCATCCCGGAGCCAACAAGATGTATCGAGATTTGAGGGAGCATGTTGGTGGTATGGTATGAAGTACGAAGTAGCACGCTTCGTATCCCGATGTTTAGTGTGCCAACATGTGAAAGCAGATCGACAGAGGCCAGGAGGATTGTTTCAACCTTTATCCATTCCAGAATGGAAGTGGGAGCACGTGAATACGGATTTTGTTTCGGGACTTCCTCATTCTCCAGGAGGAAAGGACGCGATTTGGGTCATCGTAGATAGGTTGACCAAATCAGCCCACTTCTTACCTTTCAAAGTGGGTACATCGACGGAGAAGGTAGCAGAGATGTACGTACAGCAGATTGTCAGATTACATGGAGTTCCTGTGAGTATTGTCTCAGATTAGGATAGTCATTTTACTTCTTATTTCTGAAGGAGTCTGCAGTCTAGCTTGGGCACTCAGCTCAAGTTCAGTACCACGTATCACCCTCAGACAGACGGACAGTCTGAAAGGACTATTCAGACTCTTGAAGATATGCTACGCACTTGCATATTGGATCTCGGAGGTTCTTGGAAGGATCATCTACACTTGGTAGAGTTTGCTTACAACAACAGCTACCAGGCCAGTATTAAGATATCACCATTCGAGGCTTTATATGGATGGAGGTGTCGTACACCTTTATCTTGGGATAATATTGGAGAAAGAGCCTTGTTAGGACCAGAAATGGTCGTAGATACAGCAAAAAAGGTAAAACTTATCAGAGACAGACTACGAGTGGCACAGGACAGACAGCGGCATTGGGCTGATAGCAACCGTAGACCCCTAGAGTTTTAGGTATTGGTTTGATTGTTTTTGGTTTATGATTATTTTTGTTTAGATTGCGTATTAAGATTATTCGTTCTAGGTTGGCGATTTGGTGTTCCTACGAATTTCTCCGACACGGAACATAATTTATTTTGGCAAAGGCAGAAAGCTTAGTCCATGACACATCAGGCCCTTCAGTATTCTTGCAAGGGTCGGTGCAGTGGCCTATAGACTTGACTTACCGCCTGCTCTAGATGGGGTATATGACGTGTTCCATGTGTCACAGCTGAGATGGTACATAGCAGATCTTAGTCACGTATTAGACCACTCGGAGATCGAAGTTGGACCGACACTCAGCTATCCTGAACAACCCGTTGCGATCTTGGATCGTAGAGAGAAGGCATTACGGAACCAGACTATTCCTTTGGTTCGTGTTGCATGGAGACATCACTCTCTAGGAGAGTCAACTTGGAAGAGAGAGGACAAAATACGCGAGTAGTATCTGTATCTCATCGAGACTTGAGGTATAATTCATTATTGATTGATTGTTCTTGTACTAGTTTATTTTAATTTCGAGGACAAAATTCTTTTAAGGAGGGTAGACTTGTCGCCCCTACTTTTCAGATTAATGGTATTTTTGTCTTTTCGTAATTAATGAGTAAATGATTGCATAATAATTAATTATATCTAAATAATTGTGATTTTAACTTATTGCTGCACTTTACCGTTGTTCGATAATTAGAGCGCCACGCTAGCCCTTGTCTTCCAACAGATTCACACCCTTGCCCTAGACGTGCCAGACTGTAATTGATGCTTGGGTCCCACTTAAATTCAGTCCTTTGTATTTCTAATTGATTTTAGAACACCCTCCCTGCATTCATTTAATTAATTAAATAATAAATCACTCTTTGTGTAATTTTCCAATTATTGGGCACTTTTAGGCAAAAGTGCATAAGGTGTCCACCCCGTTGGACACGACACGTGAATAAAACTTATTTCTCCTTCATTGATATATTTTTATGATTTTTGGGAGTGTGTAATTGAACACCAACCTCCTTAAGACCATGGCCCTTCAAACCTTGAACCAATTGAATCCTAGCCTTTATTTGGAACCCATTGTAATCATGGCCCCTTGAAATCATACATGAGAGGCCCAATCCCAAGAGGGGTTGACCAGTCAACTTTTCTAGGTTAACCCAAGGTCTACTACCTATAAATACACATAATATTATTTTTCCCTTTTCTTTTTAACCTAAACCTAAATAACCCAGCCGATTTCCATTGCCATCACTGTTCATCAACTCCTTCTCAATTTTTGCCACCACCCTCAATCGGAGACCTCGCCGGAGTTGTGTTTGAGACCCCGCCGCCTAAAGTTGACTTCCCCGGCCACATCTCCCTCCACCACCACAACCTCCCCCATCTTCTCCCACCTGCGCCGGAAGCCGTTGTGCCTTGTCGACTGGAGTTCGACCAGCGGCCAACCGACACTAGCACCCTGAATCGCCTCGACTCCATCCCCACCCATCGGACCAGAACTTTCGTTCACTGTCGATCCCTCTCGCCTGAACCACCAGACTTGACCAACGCCGCCTCTGCACGTCTCGCCTGAACCGACCGAAACTCGCCAACCGGAGAAGCCTTCCCGCCAACTCGTCTACACGACGCTACCGACAGCCGGAGACTCCGTCAGGACCTACTGACCGTCCCTGTCAAACCAGATGAGCAACCCGCCGTGACCTACTGTTGACGACCTACTTCGACGATCCCGGAGCCGAGCCGTGAACCCGAGCAGCATCTCGCTGCCACCCCCTTCGCGATGACCTCGACATCGAACCCTTCATTTTTGCATACACAGGTTCAAATCCCCCTCGCATGCATGTACATGTACACATACACGTATACGTGTATTCCTTGTAGTATTGTACACGTATTAGCCGTAGTATATTCAGCATATGAATGGTTTGTATGTATTGCGTATGTATTAGTATATGTTAAACGTATTTGGTACACATATATATGTATGGTATATGTCCATTGCATATATACATATGTATATGTCTTGTATGTATATATATATCTCAAAAATATGTTTAATATGTATATATATATATACCTGTATTTGTTCTCAATTAGTATAAAGCATACGTATATGTATTATACGTGCATTCCTAGTACCTGTTTAATATATGTACATAGTATAAATTGATTAGTATGTATATATATACGTATATAAATATATATATATATATATATATATATATATATATATATATATATATATATATAATATAAACCCTATTAAGTATCTAACTGTATATATCTGTTATAATTGTAATTAGTTAGTATTAATGTTGATGATAAATAATAATAGGCATTATATGCCCGTGTACTAGGTGACCTTAATAAAATTACGGATACCCGTAGCTATCTTGACCTGTGACCATGTAGCATGTTAGAAGACTGCCATATGTACATCGACGTACTGGCAAGACCCGTATCACTGAATGTCTGAATGCACAGCAATTACAGACATGACACCCGTGCAACTTGATGCACACTTGACCTTAGTTAACCAAAGTCATACCTAGCGTAGCCTTGAGTTCAGTATATTATGATTGAGTGTTAGAGTAATGTCTGATGTAGTATTGTGTTATATGATATGTCTATAGGACTGATGGATCACTCAGACGATATCTTGAAACCCGGACATTGGTATTGCCAGCTAAGGACCATAGGCGAGTACATTCTCTGACAGTTTCCATTATGTTGATTATCTCTATAACTCTTATTGTATAGCGTACATGACTCTGACACTGTTGTTTACACGAGTTGGCATCATTGAGACCTGTCACGAGGAGTCATGATTGGAATCCTTCGTGCTAGCTGGGGAAAAATGGGGAAATATTAGTAGCTTATGTGATTATACCCAACTTTACATGCATCATAGCTCATCCATACCTCATGTCGGTGCAGCCTTACCATTACATGCCTCATCCCTGTTATATGTGGTTAGCCTAACCTTGCAGGGATGATCGCTAATCAATGTAATGAGTCTTATCAGTCCCAAGTCGATCACATGATATGATAATATTTTACATACTTAGTTAGATGATTCTTGACATGTATCTCTAGTATATTGATCTAGCATCTCCACATATTTTAGTTATTGTTCTTGTACATACTTATATACCAGTTCATTGTTCTTGCGTGTACATGGATTTCTATTTCTTTTCTTGATGTACATTATATGCTCCAGTATTCCATTTATTCCAGTATTTTTTATTGCCAGTATTTCCTATTTGTCTTATATTTCTTTACACTGTGCTATAGATTTTATCAATATATGTGGAACTGCTGTTAGAGGTATATTTTGTTCCAATCCTGACTGGATATTTTTTTCAGACTGTGACATAGAGGACTTATTCCGACATACTTGGAGACTTGGATGTTTTGGATTGCAGGTTAGACTATTTATTGTTGTTTAGACTTGTCTTATATTTCATATATTTTCTTCGATATCTCATCGTGCTCGAGTTTATGTGATTGAGTATTCCATATTATATTGATATCTGTGTCTCCTTATGGAGTTGGATATTCGTAAGAGATTGATTAGATAGTATCATGACCTAGACATCGTTCTACCATCAATGTTGCGGCGTAGGCTGGACGTACCCATGCACTCGTGCCTAAATTTTGGGTGCGAGTTATGACACTCATGTTTATCGACTACGCAATCTATGGAATCCTCTCCAAGAGCCCAAAGGAAGTCACTTCCATCAGAAGACGTTCCCTTCGGTTCTATTACGATATGGCTACCAAAATAATATATCGTCGTTCCTATGATGGCTTTCTGCTACGATACCTATCGAATACAAAAGCAAAGTAGGATCTACGCAAGGCTCACAACGTGGTTTACGGTGCCTATCAGCCTGAGCCCAAGTTACAGGACCGTCTTCAGAGAATAGGTTACTATTGGCCGACAACGGTTGCGGATGCTTTCAACTACGCAAAGAAGTGCCAAGCGTGTCAAATCCATGTTGACTTCATCCACCAACCCAAGGAGTTCCTACACCTGACCATTGTGTCTTGGCAGTTCGAAGCCTGGGGGTGGACATTATAGGACCAATTAGTCCACCTTCGTCGAAGGAACATCAGTTCATCTTGGCCATTACTGACTACTTTTCCAAGTGCAAAGAAGTTGTTCCACTCGCTGAAGTCAAGACATCAAACATGATCAGCTTTGTCAAGCATCACATCGTATATCACTTTAGTTTTCCATGGAGGATCATCCACGTTAATGGTCCATAGTTTGTAATCCATGCTTTCTACCGATTCTATGACAAGAACCGAATTCAAAATATAGCATCAACTGCCTACAACCCAGCATCAAATGGTCCGGCTGAGACGTTAAAAAAAACTATCATAAATTTCCTCAAGAAGTTCATGCCATCTAACAAGTGTGACATTAATAAGAAGTTGGGTGAATATCTCTGGGCCTACCGTACAATGTTTTGGATGCCAACTGGTAGCACATCATTATCCTTGGCCTACGGGAGCGAAGGGCTCCTCCCCCTCGAGGTCCAAATTCCTACACTCCAAGTGGCTCTCTCCAACCGACTAACCGTCGACGACAATCACCGCTGACGACTATAAGAGTTAAAAGCACTTGACAAGAAATGCCTCTTAGCTTAATAGCGTATTGAGCTATACCAAGCACGTCTCTCAGGAGCCTTCAACAAACAGGTTAAGAAGAGGACCTACCAAGTGGGTGACCTTGTCCTAACAGTAAGGATGCCGATGTTTATGACCCACAAGACGGTCGACAAGTTCCAACCAAAATGGGAAGGCTCGTTCGTCATAGAATCTGTATTCTCCAATGACGCCTACTGCCTCGCGAAACCCAATCGCAACTTTCTCATGATACCCATTAATGACAAGTTCCTAAAAAAGTACTATATCTAAGGCTAGGCTTGTACTTCTTCCTATCCCCAGTAGGACAACAGAGATGTATAGGGTTTCTACACCTTGTCCATCCCCAGCGAGTGCCTATGCACGACAATTCTTTACAAGCCATTATCAGCATTCAGGAGTCTTGGATACGCAACGGATAATGGATCCTCAAAATCTCTCCAGCAGAGCAGTCCTCAGGTCCACCTGCACACTCCTGCAGGGAGCACTCATAAACCAGTCTAGTTAGACGCTAGCTATTTTCATATTACCTCTGAGCTATCGGCCTAACAATCTCCCCAGTGGAGTAACCCTCAAGTCTATCTACATTTTTGGATAGACCACACATAGCAAACCACTCCTTGGTGATTTTCTCGGACGCTAGTTCACGTCCATACTATCTCTGAACTACTATCCTAATATTTTTCCCCAGCCGTGTTTGCCATGTCCATTTTACCTCTAAGCAAACCTCTCGAGTTTGTCTATCGATTATCACGTCCATATTACCTCTAATATCGATCGTCGTCTATACTTATCACCTATACTTAAATCTAAGTGCGCCAGCAGTGTTAAGTCCACAAAACTTGTCACGTCCATATTACCTCTGGCAAGGCCTGTTTCGAATCTATTACTTGCATTCAAGTACGCAATAAGTAATAGGTCTACCAAAGATCTCCCAGTGGGACATCCTTAACAACTATGGTATTGTACTATCTCTAGAACAATACCCAAGGTCTATAACATGCAGTAAGACAAGTACAAAAGAGAAGTTCTGGAAAAATATCTTTTTATTAATATTCAAGATCATGATTACATACGGTAAAAATTTATTATATTTTAAGGGTTTTTATTAATATTCAAGATCATGAGTACATATGATAGAAAAATTCTACAATCCGAACTTTCTCCATCAAGGTGCCCCTCCGTGCTGTCGTTGCTACTGACACAAGTGGATCCAGCAATAGAGCTCAATGCTTTCTAGATCATCCCTCCATAATTCAAACCGTATTATATGGAAAAGACTCCATACTGATGGATAGAAAGGGAGGAGAAGGAGTAGGCACTTTATAACCATGCATGAAGACCTTGGACAGGAATGTCAATTAATCCAAATACTATCATCGACGTCGTTGGCCCCCCGCCGGTAGCAAGCCGCATAAAGGGGAGAAATGCAGCTAGAACGCTACATGAACAAGTACAGCTCCGTGCATGATGCAGGATATTCATCCTCGCCTCCTGGATCAGTTCTTGGCAAACTATCTCGTCTTCTGGATCAGCTCTTGACGAAGAACCGCCGCATAACGTTGGTATTCACCCCAAACAATAAGTGTTATGATATCCTTCTATTCTCTATCATGGGCAGCACGAGGAAGAACACAGTCTGCACAAGAAAAACATATGGTATTAGTAAACAAAGACAGTTAATGTCCATACAATAGAGTCGAGTCGACGCATGAGGTGCCTTCCATGCGACAGACTCATGAGAAAAACTTGCACATGTTCGCAATGATCTCTCATCCATGCCGCTAGGCTGTAAAAAGAGCCAATGCGTATTCTAGATTATTTCTCATCTATGCTGCGAGATTGTGTGCTGGTGTCTCTGTGCCCAAAGAATCCTAACACAAAGGATGAGGTGCTTCCCGACCTCCAAGTAAATTATAAAAATTAGGGGGCCAAGGATCAAGACTGCCCCTGATAAACTCCTCGACGAGGAGAGCCACAACCGTCGACATTCTTTAGAGGGAAAAAGAAATAAAGCAAAAGAAATAAAGTTCTCTCTCTCTCCTGGCCGCCTATTTATAAGGCTTTAAAGCCGCATGAAGAGATCGAGGCAATGAACCAAGCAATTATGAGGATGAACCTGATGCCTCAATTCGTGGGATCCACTTTAATCTCCTTGGAAACCGATGCCTCAAGCCCCGCGTTGAGAGATGGTGTGGAATCCCAAGAAACCACTCAAGGATTGAGCCGAATCCTGCATTAAATATAGATTTGACAGCCTAGCAAAGACTTGCCCATGCGATCCGCCATACATGCAGTCCAAAGTTATTTCCTTCATGCTTCTTATTCAAAGTATCCCAAACTTATCAGTTTGAAAATATTAAAGGGGGTCTTATAGAAGCATGAAAAATCTGGATCTATGCGTCCAACAACCATACGTCCCATATTCGACTCAAAAGAAATCAAACGGCAGGATGACCATATCACAAAGAAAAAGCTACATCCATGCACCTCAAATATTGCCACCTAAAGGCTTGACACCAAGATTACATCTGACACAGAATCCTAACAAAAAAGATTTTCTGAACGCTTTAGAAAATATGAGCATACTAAGCGATAAGAAGCTTTCATCGGACTAATAATGACTTCTGACAAGCATACAATGCCACGTGTACGGGGCCTCATACATCCCAGATTCCATGTGCTCCATGCGACTCTGGCCCTCTGCATTCCAGATTCTATGCTTTCCATGCGACTCTGGCCCTCTGTGTTCCAGACTCTATATGTTCCATGCGTCTCTGACCCCATGTATTCCAAACGACATGCATCCTATGCATCTCAGACTCATTGTGTGGCAATGTTCCCTAAGACAAAATCTTTCTGTTATGATTCTCTCCAAGTGAATGCGGGACACGTATTAAGATGACCAAGTCACGTAAACAGAAGACAAGAACTGTCAGGATCTCCAACAACAGCAAAATCCCAACAAAACGTCCATATGGCAGCTTATCCTAGATTCAACCCATACTATGTTCCCGCAGTTGCAATTGCATTCTTTTGAATGAGTCTCATGCGGCCACCAAACAGAGGCACATGCGGCACATATAATCCATCAGCATGATGGCTATAAATATGAGCAACTTGGACGTCCTAAGTACGATTTTTTCTTCTTTAGAGAAAGACCATACCCCCCGGCCAATTATGTACATGCACACAAGCTCAGGAGAGAGAAGAGAAGAAAGTATCCCCATTCTTTTATCAGACCGTCAACAGAGTAAACAAGACGCTGCCACGCTCAAGCTCCATCGTCACTACCCATATCAAAAATATTGTACTTAGATTTTCTCCTTAGGATCTCTTTGTACTTCTTTGTCTGTTATTTTAATGTTCAAAACTTGCGATGGCCGACAGTATGGAGCCGCGAGCTAATCACGGTAAAAGTTTACTTCTTAAAATAACTTGACTCCGAGAGAATTTTATGTATGTTGGTCGCATAGGCGATACAACAATTCCAGCGGATGATTTTTGGGTATGATACCCAGTTTTTGCATATTAACTATAGTTGACGTCAATATTTACTATAACTGATATCAATATTTATTCATATTTTTAGGTCATCTGTTGTACTATAGCTTATTCATTAAGCCTATGCGGTGCATTCTTATTTCCTGATGGCACGAGAAATAAGGTGAATGTATCTTTCCTGCCATTTTTTGAAGACTTGGGCACTTATACACAACACGGATGGGGTATGGTAGTGTTAGCCCATATATACAGTGTGACTACTTTTGTTAGACTTTGACCTTGAGCTGGAATACATCCTAACATGTCTGGTTGTCTCACACTTGTACATGTATGAATTAAATTAATTTCATTAATACATTATTATATTCAGTTAGTTACTTTATATTTTTTATTATATTTTTTATTTGTAGTTATGGTGCTACGAGCATTTCGATATCGGTAGGCCAGCTACTACATACACTGTTGATCAACGGGTCATGTCATTAGGAGTGAGGTGGAATACAGATAATACAGATACACTTCAACATAATTCTAAAGTAGTATCATTTTATTGGCATTTATTTGACACACTGAATCCATTAGATTAAGTTTTATATATATAATTCAATTTATCTTCTTAATTTATTACTTATGCTTAAATATGTAATCATTGTTTTATCATCAAATAGGTTAAATGGCATCCTGAAAGTGTACCATAAAGCATTTTAGATAGTGTAATTGAAGCTAGTATGCACATATATCATATCATCTACCATGGTAATATTGTGTTTCATCCGACTGATCGTGTTATACGACAGTTCAAGATGAAACAATTGATACCCTAGGAACCTTTTTCTATGGGTCGTAGCAAAGCTACTACCGCTGCACGACTCCGCTCACTTCTTCCATGATGGGAGAACAGATTTACCACCCATGGCGTGGAACACATGTGCCAACTGATTGAATCACAAGCAGATTGTAAGTTATTCCCATAACAAACATATAAATGTTTGACATGTTATAATGACTTTTTCTTTGATTATTGCATATTTTGGTAGTGAATGGTTTATACAATGGTACAAAACTCCATGCATGCAAAATCGATACTATCAATATGAAGAGTCTCGCATCCAACATCGAGCTTTGGATGATGCGACCTTGCGTTTGAGAAGTCGACAAGTAGATGTAGTGGTATGTGTTATAAATTATGATCTATAATAAATTTTATTGAGCATTAATATAATTTCGGATACAAAATTTGGAAGAGTTGTCCTAAGACCCGTCTTTAGATCCCCGTCAGTTGCTGGAAATATCTGTCCAATATCTCAATCAACCATTCAGGCTCCCGATTCTTCCATTGCAGTCTACTGAGGATCATCCTGTTGGCATTGTCAGAAAGCGATGTGCACGGCCCCGTAAGCCATATGGTCGATGGATTGACCGACAGGAAGGCGAGGGACATCACAGGCACGTACCCTATATCCTGGTGATGACTACTGGGATTATTACATGCAAATAGCCAATTCTACTTCTGTTTTTGGCGCACCACAGTTTGATACAGCTACTTAGTTATATGTAACTCCAACAGCGCCGTACAGACACATGAGACTGATAAATTTGACCCATGGGAACAATTACCAAGGGAGCGACCCGAGGATTCAGTAGCAGAAGAAATAGACTTGGTCTTAGGCCAAGGCCTCGTAGGTAGTATGACAGGATGGCTAGAGACAGCGAATAAAAATCTTATATCATGAACATGTTTTATTTATTTCTAAATGTATGAAAATCTTGTATCATGAACATGAACATGAACAAATGATGGCATGCACATGTTTTATTTCACTCTAAATTTTTTTAAAATTTGGGATGAACAAATTATGGTTTATTTCTCTCTAAATTTAATTAATTTAAATTACAATAAAATTTAATCAATAAAAATTATAATAAGATTACAGATAAAAATTACACAAATAACATTACAATAAAAATTACACAAAAATTACAATAAAAATTACACAAAAAATATTGCATCGGTTGGCGTGTATATTTTCTTCTATTATATCCCAGGCCGCCATAACTGCTGTAATAAAGATCTCTGGTTCCCAGCTCCCTTTCTATGAAACGATTCTTTTTAGGTCTGCCAACTCTACGTCCAACATTTGGTACTCCAATTTTACCTCTTACCAATTCCCTTTGAGGAGTGTATGGGGATGGAATCGGTTCCATACATGGCGCATAAACACTTTTAAGCCGTTCAATAGAAAATTGAGCAAGATAATAACTTTCAATTTGTAAATTTTTAGCCTGACATGCAAAGTATGCAGTATACATGGTAAAAGAGTGTGTTGCCAACAAAAACATGTACAAGTATTATTTTCTAAATATACCACATAGCATTTATTTATTCCCTGATCAAATATTTCAAATATAAAACCATTAATATCTAATATTTGAAAATGGTGTCTCTTTCTCTCTCTCTCTCTCTCTCTCTCTCTCTCTCTCTCTCCCTCTTTTTATACGTACCATTGTTTGAAGCATCCTCGGACAAATGTCACTTTCCATATTTTCAGCATTTCGTCGATGCTTGTCATAAATTGCTATATTTTTTGCTCTAATATCATCAAGCAATGTTGTTATTGGTTTATTACACAAATTTTAAATCCAATTATTAAAACTTTCAACAATATTCGACGTGTTAATATTGAGTCTAGGACATGGTACATAAGCTGTTATCCAATGTGTACAATTATAATTTTTATCATTTGTACCAATAATTCAATCAAAGACATTAATATATGCTAATTTTATTATTTCAAACCATTCATTCGCATACACCACATTATAAGATCGGGCATGTTTATCTACCCATTCTTGAAATTTTTCTCTACCACTACATTATTTTCTTATATTTTGTTTAAAATGCTTAATACAAAAGAAATATGGAGTGTTTGGAAAAATATCATGCACTCCACGAATTAATCCTTTTGGCTTTTCTGATATAAATGAAATACTATCCCACCGGTCAAAATAACTTTCAAAAGAATATTTTAAATTGTGTAAAAACCATGTCCAGGAATCAGTATTCTTATTTTCAGCAATACAATAAGCAATAGGATATAATTGGTAGTTAGGATCATGAGCACAAGCAATAAATAAATTATCTTGATATCTAGATGTAAGAAAAGTTGCATCAATACTAATTATAGGTAAACAACCACTTAAAAAAATCCATGCATGCCTTGAAACAAATAAATATTTTTTGAAATATATTATTTTTTATCGTCTTTAGAAAATATTTGCTACCGGGATTTGTTTCCATAATTGTAAAATAATATTTTTTGAGACTATAGTGCCCCGCTCCGCGTTGGCACTATATACAAGAGATATCGGTTTGCTGACTCGAGTGAAAGTCTTCTCAGAGAGTTTTCGATCGAAACACAAGACGATTAATCTAGGCGAGTGGGCAGAACTTCGTTCTCTGATTCTTGTATGCCTTAATAATCAATCTAAGTTTTTGAAATGCTTGTTTGTTTAATAAGATAAGTTTGCATGAATGATAGAACAAGAACCTGCCTACCTAAAAGAGATAGAACCATTGCCATGCTAAGTATAAGAAAGAAATATTGTATACTAGTTACACTGATACAGCTATTGAACGAATATTGCCATGCTAAAGAAAGAAAGAGTAGAACTGCATGCTTCACTTGTAGAGATAAATCGACCTGTGCCATGCATGCTTATATTAAAGATCGTTCATATGTTTGCTTGTCATCATGTATATAATTGCTTGTCTTGGATGCAAAAGCTTGATGGAATGTATGCTTGTTTTGTTATAAGAGTAAATGTCTTATCTTATTTGAGAAGAGACTAGTAGCCCGCCCTGATGTTCCGGTCCTACGGGATCTAGGGGGGCGGCTATTAGTTAAGAGAAATATGGATTGAAGGAGTGTATTGTCACGTTGTGTTATAAGTGCGATATGCTTGTTATCGAGGAGCTTGCGGGGATGGAGGCTAAACGACAAGTTGGAGACTAGTAGTGCGTCCCGATATTCTGGTCCTACGGGATCTGGGGGGCATGGCTATTAGAATGGTTGATGGAGATTGATGGGGTGAGACTAATAGTGCATCATAAAGTTCTGGTCCTGCGGGATCTAGAGGGGACGTGGCTATTAGATGGGAGGCGATGCTTCTATTAGGAAGAGTTTGAGTTTATGTTAGAGAAGTTAGCTTGTTCATGAAGATAGCTACATTCAAGTAGTTAGGGGCATGCTAGGCTAGCCTTCTTGCATACCTAACTGTTTGATGCAGAGACGGACAGGAAAAGAGAACCATATATATATATATATATATATATATATATATATATATATATATATATATATATATATATATATATGCAAATTATTGCTAACTTGTATGTCAGCTGCAGGGATAACCGTTCGAAAAGGGGTAAGAAACACAAAGAGTATATATATAGTCTGCTTGTTCATGATCATGTGCATCTTAGAGTTTATTTGATAGTATTTCATGCATTTGCATCGGTCAGACAATAGCTATTAGTGCAGAGCTGAACCTTGGTCTCGGCTGCTATTATGTTAGTGAAGAGCAACCATGAGTCACAACTGCTAATAGCATTAGATAAAGGAGCCATTAGTTAGCTGGATTACCGCTAATGATCCTGAGTTTCTTGGGGACCGAAAACATATAGATAGTTTATCTTGTTTGCTTGATAGAAGGATAGTTCCTAGATGGTGCATTGTCCCTGGAGTCTTTGAGTATAACTTACGAGACAAGTTGTGCACACACTAATAGTAGTATATAATTGGCTTGTCTTGTGTGCTTGAATGTTATCGAACATGAACTCTGATTTCAAAGATGTTTCCAAAAGAAGTAATATGACTCTGTTACTGTACTGCATGTAATGAACCTAGGTAAAACTAGAAAGATCACTAGTAATATAATATTTTATAACATAATTACTTAGTGTTGGTTTTAATAAATGTTGCTTATGTTCGTTGATTTAGACTCACAAGTACTTTCTCCAAAGTGCTGACCCACAAACAGTTTGCTAGTTCGCAGGTGCTGGATCGTCCGAGAAAGCGATAGCCGTGCCTCATCCTTAGGACCCAAAAATTTGGTTGTGATGCCTTGAGCCGTATCGATTGTTTTGAGATGCTTGTGTATAGAGGGACATAAGGTATGGAATGATGCCATTGTATTCAGAGAACCTCGTGTCTTGATCTTTGTCCCGTATACTCAGATGGATTATTGTTTGCAACACTGTCCCTCCGCTGCGTACTCGGTCGATTCGATGATAGCCACAACTTTAATGATGTTGTCTTGTGCGGGCGCAATCCTAAGCCCGTACGACATTACGTTCCGATGGAAACGATCATCCCGCGGGAGCGCTGGCGCGGTGATTAGTGCCTAGCGGGGACGGCCGATTACTGCGGAAGATCGGGGCATGACAAAGACTACCATATGCATCAGTATAATACCATTAATTTCAGACAATGCAAGTTCTTTTGCTCTCCATGCTTTAGAATATGTAATATGTACTCGATGCTCTATAAATACGTTATTTACAATATGTGATGCACTATAAGAACTGTTATCTCTAATTTATCAATTATTTTATCTTTAATCCATGTAGTAGTAGCTTGTGGATGACGTTCACTTGTTAATCTACCTGTACATGAATGTCGAGATTCGAATGTACATAAACCTTCCGATGTTACCAATTGCCTTAGCATGTACTCTCCAAGAACAATCTGAAGAGTGACAAATATATACAATTCTTGTAGAATTGTTCCATTTAGCTCTACAACTAAAATTATGGATAATTGCTAAATCACTAATAAAATTTCTAAATCCATAAGAAGAAGGAAACTCTTGTCCCTCAGATAATTCAGAGCTGCTAACATCTAAATTATCATCATTACTAGGTAAATAATAATATAAATCTTCGACTAAGTCATCACTATTTTCTTCGTCAATGTTTTCTTCGACTAAATCTATTTGGTTTGATGAGCTAGGACTAACATAAATTTTGTTTGGCTATTATTAAAAGGTTGACTACTATGAATATTATATGTGTCAATATCTGGTAATACCGGATTAATATAAATATTTATGCAACATGTACCTAAATTACTTTGAATAACAAATTTTTATATTTCTTCACTATCTATAACGAACAAATAATCTATATAAATCCACCTTATTATGAATTCATAAGTAATAGAAAAACTTTCTACAATAATATTTCGTAAATCAGATAATGTGATATTCTGATACGTAGATATAAGATAAGTTGTACCTCCTTCGTAAGATAATTCATTCAGTGTACCTTCATGATAGCAAATTAGTGTTAGAATTTGATCCATAACTAAAACTTTGGATATTAGAACAAATAGCTTCACTAAGAATTGTTGAAAAAATTGCTTATGTTGTGGTTGAAACTTCAGTGGTAGGAGCTTCACTGGAGAATGATGGCTTCTTAGTATAGTAGGAGCTTCACTGGAGAACGATGGCTTCTTAGTTTTTACGAGGTGTAGGGGAAAATAAGTTTCTGAGTTTGCAATGTGGCTGTATATGTATATATATATATATATATATATATATATATATATATATATATATATATATATGTTTGAAATAATTTCTATCCGTTGGGAAAAGTATAATATAGCCGTTGTAAAAAATTGTAGCCGTTGAAAATTATTTATCCCAGCTTTAAAACGCCTTTAAAATAGGCGTTTGGAGCATAAACGCACATAAAAAGGACGTTTGTGTGTCGGTTAACTAATAGTTATACTAATTAAATTTTTTTTCTTTAATTCTCTTCTAAAATCGGCGGAGAAGTTAATAAAACATATTTTGCTAAAAAAATGTCCTTTTCAAAGGGCGTTTTAGGGATTCTGTTAAAAAACGTTCTTAAAAAGGGCATTTCAATTTTTTATAGGTAATTTTTAAACTTCAATGCTCTAGAGGTAATTTGAGAAAGTTTTTATGGTGTACACGTAATTTTCTGAAAAGTTTATAGGCTTTTCCTGTTTGGCCCTCACTTTAGTTTCAGGTTTAGTAGTAGCGCTTAAATAGTACTCATAATTAGAAAACAAACAAGTTAAGAAGCAGCCACTCACCATTGCGTTCACCACTGCTCTATATATTGCTGATTGCATGGCCATGATTCTTTTGGTAATCATCATCTTAGACAACATCAACAAATAGAGAAAGAAAGAGAGTGGTTTATTTTTTCTGATGGGCTGTTGTTAATACTTACTGGAAATATTATTCTTGTGTCGCTGTTGGTTCCCTCTCCACTGCCCTCAAGCATTGATTCCTGTCATCGTGTCTTATTAGCTCAACGGCTCATGATCATGCACAAATGTGAGTGTGAGTGAAATGTTGATAGATAGATAGACAGACAGATTCTCTCTCTTCTACTGAGACACAGAACAAAAAAAAGATTTAGAAGAAGAAATAAAAGGCGTCTACGCTTTCCATACCCATCTTTTTCTTGCCTTACTGTCCCCGCTCTTTCTACCTGAGATTATAGACTAAGTAGTACTACTTTCTTAGATAGGAAAAGGCTAGTTAGCCAGCTAGCTTGTATCTGGTTCAAGTGAGAATAGCACTAGTGGGTTTCGAACCATGGTTTTTTTTTTCCATTAATATTCCGATTCACCACTAGTTCCAGGCTATAAATTGGGGCCAGTTGCGTGCTTATTTAGTACAGGCACAAGTACTTATTGCATTGCAAAAGGGGGAAGAAGAGCCTCAAGGGCTGACTAATTACTTCTTTCTTCCATCAAACATGAGCTACGGAAACAGCTCTCTTGTTTCTGGTTTGATCCCTAGCTACTGTCGTTGCACATGCTTAAGCCTTACCACCAGTTCATTTAGTTTGCTTTCGTAGAATTGTAGTTATGTTGATACATGTGTGGCATGTACAATTACTAAATGCAGGTGCTAGGACTAACCGGAGGCCTTTGGAGTTCGGGAGGACCCATGTCGTGAAGCCTAAGGGGAGACACCAAGCAACTATTGTCTGGCTTCATGGGCTTGGCGACAACGGATCAAGGTAACTAACTCTACATGGAATTAGTTTGTATATAGTCTGACTTATTATGCACTGTACACTTGTGTATGCTTCTTGATTGACTAGAATTCATATTTGAGTTCTTTTGCTTCCTTAACATATGATCAAATTGCGTTAAGATAATTACTCTGCGATATATGAGTTTGGCTTCATATACGTGAACAGTAATTAAAATATGGCTTGCTTTACTATAGTTTGGTTCTTCGACTTATTCCCTGCTTTACTCGATGTGATATGACATGGTTCTGTTTCCGTTCTTTTCGCTACTTATATTCCTGGGATTACTTCCCCAAAATGAGCCACTCCTAAGTTTGTACCAGTTGATGATGGTGCTTAATTCCCTTTTGGTGCAGAAAGAGGGAATGTAAGGGAGGTGTGGAATGTCAACTTGCACTGTTATTTCGTGGAGAATCATACTTTGTACAATAGTTGGACTCTGTCATTTTGATGAAAGATTCCCACTTCATTACCTTTCCAATAGAACAAAGAAACAGCAATCGTCACTGTCTTGTTCATAAAAGATACCCAATCTATTTGTTTTGATTGGATAGACCCCCCCAACCATGAACTTGGCAAACAAATCAGTAGTAGTTTTCAGTACTCGTCATTTTCTTTCCTTTCTTGATGCATGGCTACTACTGGGACCATTATGAGAGGGGGGGGGGGGGGGGGGGGGGGGGGGGGGGGGGTGATCTACCCAATCACAAGTGTAATCCGAGCATATATGTAATGAATTCAGAGGCAATAGCATATGCAATCACAAGTGTTTCAATGCGAGATTTGTGTTTCGGGTGCACGAGCATACAGTTTATCCAGAAGTGTTGCAGAGGATATTCAAGTGATTCAGTTTATTGACTGCGATGCAATGACTCGCACGAGGATTGCCGTTAAGCGATGATGACTTATCTATATGAACAGTAGGGTCGTTGGCGCTACAAGGGGGGGGGGGGGGTATCTCGATAGTAGTATTGTGATCGTAGCAAGAATTCGTCACGTAAATTTTCTTCTAGGTACTTTTGGGAAGTCGTCTTAAAGAAATAAATAACCTCCAAGAAATTAATTTGAGAATGAAAGCATGAAGAAACAATTATCATACACTTCTACTTGACCATATATACTTCTCACTAGATTATAGTGCTTAATTTTGTGATGATGAGCTGCCAGAAGGGTTGTTTTTGTTAAGTTGCATTACAAATTTTCATATGCCGAATGCTCCAATTTAGTTTGAGACTATGAAATATATATATTAATTAAATGATTTGATTTTCTTTGCAGCTGTTCCCATCTCTTGGAAAGCCTTCCTCTTCCAAATGTGAGCTAAAAAACTTGATCTCGACAATAATTGGCTTTATCTTTCTATAATTGTAACTTTTGGGGACATATTTTTTTTTTCTTCAGTTTTATTCGTCATCTCTAGTATCACTTAAAAGGTTAATGTCAAAAGCTTGTTCTATGCAGATCAAATGGATATGCCCAACTGCTCCGACTAGACCTGTTGCAGCTTTCGGTGGATTCCCTTGTACTGCATGTAAGCAAACTTGCATCGAGTACACATAAATATTTGCTTCCGCCACTTGTGTGTTAATTTATCATATGGGGTTTGTCAATATTGAAGGTTTTGTTGTCATTAATGGATGCCTTAAAAGTTATAATTGTCTTATACCTCAGGGTTTGATGTTGGGGAGCTTTCAGTGGATGGTCCTGATGATGTTGAGGGCATGGATGTTACAGCTGCACATATTGCAAATCTTTTGTCAACTGAACCTGCTGATAGTAAGTTTCCAGGATCAGGATATTCAAGTGTCTACAATTTATATACTTTAACTCATGTATAGTTTTTCCTGAAATATATATAGCACCCGTACCTCTTGTACATTAGCAATGATACAATATAGAGAGATAATATTAAGGAATTTACTTGTTTAAAGATATCCTGATGAATATTCTGCGAACCTTCAGAAACATATAAATACAAGAGGCCTGATCACATTCTGTCGATAAATTGTCATAATCTCCAAATCATTAAGTTTCAAAATCTAGATCAACCATTCATGTGTCTAGATGTGCTTATTGGACTTAGAATAATAACCTCACAACATTATCAATTGGTAATATTTGCAGCCATGCTCGGTGTTGGTGGCTTCAGTATGGGTGCTGCAACTGCCCTGTACTCTGCCAGTTGTTGTATTCTTGGGAGGTTTGGAAACGGCAATCGCTATCCAGTGAACCTAAGTGCAGTTGTTGGTCTAAGCGGTTGGCTTCCATGTTCAAGGTCTGCTCTATTCAAGTTCTTCCACCGTTCCGTTACTCTTCTTTTTCTACTTCCCCATATGACATCATATATATTGGTTTCCAGGAGTCTGAAGAGTAAGGTGGAAAGTTCACAAGATGCTGCACGCAGAGCTGCCTCCTTGCCGCTTTTGCTCTGCCATGGACGTGGTGGGTATATATCCAATGTCACACTTTCGAGCACATACAGTTTCATCCACAGTTTTCCCCCTTTCTTATCAGTGCAAACTAACTACGTATCTACAATAGTACTTTACCTCAGTGATGTTTATGATTTCTTTTACTTAGCATGCAATTTCTAGATGTGTTGGGCATTCACTTTCAAGATTGAAATAACATTTTTGTCAGTTTGATTTGTAACTTGATGCGATGCTTGTATGTACACGTTTGCTTTTAACATATCACTCCATATTACCATAACTCAAAATTACACTAAATGGGAAAGTGGGGAGTCCTTGTTTTATTACTCGTAGGAATCAACATATAGAGTAATTTACTATTTAGTTATATCATACGAAATATCAAGCCTAATGAATCTGCTCAATGCCATTTTATGTTTGACAGTCATTAGTAAAATGTGATAAGGCTTCATATCAGAATACAATTTTAATAAAATTTGGCAATTTTACTTGCATTAGCAATGGGATGGCTACATTAAATTTTTGACCATTATGCACTCCACATTCGGAGATCCACAACATTTCGTTTCTCTTAATTTCTGAACATTTTTGTAGGGGATGATGTGGTTCTGTATAAACACGGTGAGAAATCTGCTGAGGTTTTGAGATCATCTGGATTTAGGAATCTTACTTTCAAAACTTATAACGGGTATGCGGTAAACTACTTGACAACCTTTATTTTACCCCCACCATATAGGGATTGTTTTCACTTAGAACTTTAAAGCAATTGTGCAGTCTTGGACACTACACCGTCCCAGAAGAGATGGATGATGTTAAGAGGTGGTTCATTGCAAGATTTGGGCTTGACGGATCACGCTCTTGATTGGGGAATCATCTTCGGGTTTTGAATAGACAATGGGAACAGTGAAGTGGAAAAATTAGTAGAGGAACTAGATAATTTTTGGGATTTGGCATTTGAGTATATGATATAGTGGCAGTTGTTCCTCCCAATTTGTATATTTTTATTACGTCTACTTTGTTATCTCATCTCGGTAGCAGCTTGATGTCTTTGATATGTATCGGGGTGTCTATTATTAGAAATATCGGAATCCTCAGTTATCTTTCTATGATGAAGCAACAAAGTTTTTGCAACTTCCCCTCCTCATTTCATCTCCCACTATAAACTTCTATTGTGAAAACGAAGAAGCCACTCTTTTCAAAGATAAAGATATGTTGGTGTCCTTGTGGATCGATGTCATTTACATAATGTTTGATAAAAGTTGGACTACTCATATAGAGTGCAAGAGTTTAATGGGTTCTGTGGCAGTGCTGGTTATGAAGTTATGGGAACCTGGCATCAGGCAAGCAAGTAAATACTGATGAAGAAGTTTCGTTTCATAGAAGCAAGCCGTGCAAGAGCTTCTCTGTCATGAAATTGCACTATATATGTAATGGTGAGCCAATAGTGATGTTTGAAAGAAAGGATGGGATCAAAGTGGTCCCAGCCAACTCAAATTAAAAGAAGCAATATATACAAAAGACCATATGCTTACTGGCATGTTCAAGATGAAAACAAACCGAAAGTTAAGAAAACATATATACTGAGCTATGCAGGAATGAAGTTTTGTGCATCATGCATGTTGTGCAGCTCAAAGTTGTTTTTTCCGCTTCAGTCCTCTATTGCAGCATATATATTTTTCACCTCAACTGAGTGATTTCACCTTCCTACAACATTCTTTTTAGTCATATATTAAAATATACAACTTGGCCGTTGCAAGATTAACCAAGCGTCAAGTGTGAGATGGTCCCCAAATACATGTCAAAACAATAGCATTCTGAAAATACAGTTTAATGTTAAGGTTTTTTTTTTTTTTTTTTTTGGCGGGGGGGAGGGGGGGATCGAAATGTGGAACCTAGAAGAATTCTTCTCCATCCCCGACTGACACTACTCTGTGAGGAAGAAGAATGACTGAACCTGAAAGGCACAATACACACAACCACAAACAATCGCAAACACACAATATTTTTATGTGGAAATCCAAATCGGAGGAACGATATGGTGTGCAACCTTAAGCCTCCACTAACGGAATATAAGATACACCACCGATATAAAACTTGTCACTGCAATTTGAACATGAATCACAACAACTACTCAAGATGGAGAATTTTAATTACAATGGAGAATATGACAGAGTTACTAGAGAAGAAGAACATGTAGACAATCCACTTTGTCAAATTCGACAACATGATCCTCCACGAATGAGCCCGTTTGAGTCAACTTTGATCTCTTCCAAGTCACCTCTCTCCTTTCGTGAAAGTTGTACTTGTTGTTCTATACCTCCAGTTGGGTTGATCGAAACTCCCAAGTCTCGAGCAAATCGAATAAGGTCAAAGAATCTGACATGGACGCAAAATATGTCTCGAACCAGAATTCAAGTATGGCAATCGAAATTCTGGCTTCCTGCAATTGTTGTGCTAGGGAAAATAGGAATTTCGGTTAGAGACAACGAGAATTTCGATACTCTAAACACCCTGATCTCAGCCAAAATCTAAATTCCGGTCAGCCCCTACATGAATTACAGTTTGGCTCCAAAACCGATCATTGTCGTCTTCGACCTCCTAGAGCTTCTCCTGTCATTGGACAACGCTCGTCTCTCTTAGGGTTTTCTCCACGTAGGAAGAGAAACCACTACAACAAATCTTCGATTTTCCAAGTAGGCGGAGGAATTTGCCATTATGGCAACCTTCCGGACAGAATCGTCATGAGCATATTCATTCATTGTTATTTGTATGGACTTTCTCAAGCTCAACATCGTTTGCCTCTAAAATGTTACCGAGTTGTGTTTGCTTGGACCTACTATGAAATGTAGGATTCTTACCGAGATATATGTACGTATCTTGTTTCAGCCCGAGTTCTCTCAGGAATTTATTAAACCACAACTACTCTTTGCATGCCTATGTTGCTGCAATATACTATGTCTCTATCGTAGACAAGGTCAACCACTTTTGCAACTACGACTACCAGATCATTTATTCCCCTGCAAACATTACCATGTAGCCCGATGTCAATCTCCTCGTGTTGATGTCCCCAGCCATATCATTATCACTATACCCAATCAACTTTGGATCGCCAATTCCGAATAAAAGTCTCCAACCGGAAGTTCCCTATAGATATCTCAACACCCATTTGATTGTGCTCTAATGTTCTCTCCATGATTGGAAAGATATTATTTCATTGTTCAGACTGCATGAGCTACGTCTGGCCTCGTGCAAACCATGACATACATAAGAATACCCACTGCTAAAGCATACGACACCTATACTCGCTTTCTCCTCCTTGGTCGATGGACACTGATTGGTGCTCAATTTGAAGTGAGTTGCAAATGAAGTGCTCGCCTTCTTGAACTGTCCATACCAAACATTTGAAGTACTCTCCTCACATACTTATCTTGGGATAACCATAACATCTTCGTCTTCCTCTCCTGGTTAATCTCCATTTTGAGAATTGTCTTTAATACATCCAAGTCCTTGATTAAGAAACCCATGCTCAACTAGATCTTCAAAATGCTATCCTTGAAGTATTGCGACCCACCAGTAGCATATCATCTAAATAAAGAAATAAAATGATGAAAACATCCTTGGAAAAATATTTCATGAACATAAAATGATCCTACGTTGTCTTCGCATAACCGTGCTCCCGATGAATGAATCAAACTTCTTGTACTACTACCATGAGACCTGCTCCGTACAGACTCTTTTTGAATCGACAAACCATGTGTTCCTTGCTTTTTCCACCAAAATCCTCAGGCTTTCTCCATGTATAACTCCTCCATATCGCCATGAGGAACATCGTCTTCACATCCATCTTCTCGACCTCCAAGTTAAGCGTAGCTGCTAAAACCAACACAACTCTATGGACGACATCTTGACGAAATAACCTCACTTCCTTTTCCTCTAGCCCTAGACTACCAGTCGTGCCTTGTATTGTGGACGAGTAGCATCATCTCCATGCTTCACTCTGAACACCTACCAATTCTTCAAGCCCATCTTTTCCTTTGAAAACCATGCTAGCTCATTAGTGGGATTGGCATGTAAGAAATTCATCTCCTTCTGCATTTTTGTATCCGATCCTACCTATTCTCGTCTTCCATCACCTCCGTGAAACATTTGGGTTCTCCCTTGTCAGTCAGTAGAATACACTGACTACCCAAGTACCTCTTTAATTGGTTGATGTTCCCTAGAAGTTCTCCTTAAGGGAAACTTTGGTTCTAGTTGTTGACCATCAATAACATTATCATCTTCAGGAACTACATATGCATGGTCATGATCTTCCTGAAGATACTTTTGACCTTCATCGACATAATAATAATCAAGGTTAGGAGCATCATTATGTACCAGCTCCCCTTGTTCTTACTCATCTACAATAGTAGGGTTAAATAGCTCAATTTTGGGCAAGTCCTTGGCCACAAAAAGCATTTTGTACTCCCTAATGTCAGCCATTGTCCGGTCCTCAATGAACTCAACATCAAAGCTTGTCATAAGCTTCTCCCAACTATATTGTAGAGGCTCTAGTTGGACTCATCGCAACCATATCAGAAAAAGATGCACTGCCTTGCCTTCTCCTCTTGCTCTCATCCTTCAGTACATGCACAAAAGCTTTGCATCAAAATACTCACAGGTGATTGTATGGTGGCTTCTTGTTGTACCATGTCATGTCCCGATCTCCTGCAGAAATCGGCCGTCCCCGCTGGGCACAATTCACCGCGCCAGCGCTCCCGCAGGACGATCGTTTCCATTGGGACGCGATGCCGCACGAGCCTGGAGTTGCGCCCGCACAAGGCAAATACCGAAACGGCCGTTGATAACTAGTTCGCAGAGTCGTCACAGCAGAATCATAGAATAAACACAAGTATTGAATCCAAAACAAGCTCTATATTGATATGAAGTAAGATTACAAGCGGCACTAGGCCGAGATTATAAGTCGCTCATGCTCTCTCTCTCTCTACAATGAATATGCCCTTAGGCTTATAACTGATTCAAACAATCTGGATGATGATGTTCCCATATATTATGTCTCATATATGTGAGCTCTAGGTCCGCGCGCCACGCTCCAAGACGCCAAGTGCAGTCCGGCGCCTCATTGCGTTAAGCGATCTCCGAATTCGTACGAGTTTTCCCTGTACCCTGTATACAATCTAGTTGGGTATCAGTACATTGAATTCACTGGTGGGGAGGCCTCTCGCCCATGCCACAAAACAAACACGTTCATTAGTTATGTGCATCGACTGATTATGTTATTTTTCTAGTCTTTTGCCTTAGGATCAGTTACATGGCAATATAATAAAAATAATATCCATTTCTGCTCAAGAGTGTCATAATAATGAACAACTGAGTTCATCTTATCGTTTCTTACCATTCGGCCTTTCCTATAATATGCAGCAATATTAATAATGATCTACTGAATAATAAAGAACATCTATGAAATCCAAGTGTTATGTTTGTGTTTCTGCCTCAGACTCATTCTATTCGAACTATGTTTGTTACCGTGCATCCATTCTAAATATGCAAAATGTCATGCAAATGTACTCCTCCATTACTACTCTTCTGAATATGGATAGCCGCTATACAAGCATAAGTTATCTATATGAAGGTCACTGGCTTTGTTAGCCATATTGGACATGATCTGGGATGGAACGGCTGTCTTTCCAGCTCGGTTGTTAGCCTTATTGGGCTTCCCGAACCATCCGACGAGTCGGCAACCATCCACGTCGGTATTAAGCCTTGATGGATGTCCCATTCTCGCCTGCTAGTCTTCAGCTAGCGTATTACCAGGACTACACTGGCATTTTCCTCCCTGACCGACACGATTTGGATGCCTCAGCAATCGTGTCAAGGACTCATCTATACCTGGTGCGCAACTAGTTGTCCGTGTCCATGCAACTACTCTCCCACTTCCAATCCTAGCCAAAAAATAACTCGGTTCAATCTTACCGAGGACTACACTCGGATCTTTCTTCTTTACGCAGCTCCCTGATTAGATACTACATCGGTGATCTGGATATCCTGAGTACTTTCTTTTCTTTCCTTCTCCTGACTCGGAATGACTACTTGATACTCTTTCTCATCTATGTATACAATATGATTATACTCTATCCTGTGTCATATTTCGTGCGGTGCGATGCCTTAGCATATATAAGAAACTATTATATTTTAACTCAATAAGCCCAACTACGCAAATAGCAAGTAAGATCTCTATGTTCTATACAATGATAAGGCGGGGTTATCCCCTTAGCTATGTGCGTTTATCTTATTTTATTAGCATGCAAAGGTTATCGCCTGAAAACTAGCATGTATTATTCATTTTCTTAGTGTGCAGCTAAGTAGGGACAGGTTCACCGGGGCCATCCACCTTAGCGATAAATTGTATCGGTCGAGCGAGACTCTGAGAGCGCCTCTAAAAGTCTAAGTCTGACCTACAATTGAAGATCCAAGTCTGAATGCCTTTGCATCGAACGAGTCATCTCGCTGAGCAAGGCAGGTCGGTTCGCTACACTTGTGCCGTTTGAATCGGCCCTCCGGGTTGAGCGGAGTGGGTCGTTACATTATACACCACTCAGAACAAGTCTCGTCCTCGAGACTTCCTAAACGAAACTCGTATTATCGCATAACTTCTAAACCAAACTCTATACATCTTGTATAACTTCCAAGGATTATTTCAATACTATATTCATTTATTTTCTCACAACGCATTACGCACATGTTTAGCCAATTCTTATCGAACGACTCTATGGTTCAATGCTATCGAACTATACTCAACTTAATCGTTGTACTCCCAACTCAAAATCTACTATGCCTGGCGCAGGGCTGTATTTCTCAAACACGGGGTATTCTATAACTCAATGGGCACTAGAAAACTCAGACTTTGGTGGACTTACCCAACTGTAATATTCTATCCATAAGAACCCAATACATCCGACCGATTACTTGACGTCACCTATCGAAACCCATCGTTATGCCTAAACCCAAAAGCTCGAATCTCAGCTAATTTTCTAATCTCGTTTGCATCAATATCTCTCTGAGTCACCGTCAAATCTCGCTAAGTAAATCTACTGTCAGCCAAGATTGTCGCATTAAATTGCTTATATTTTCTGACTCTGTCTTTATTGCGCCTTAGCGCAGAGCTAAACTTCCCACTTGGGGTACGTTCTAATCCTTCGCATCTTTGGTCCAATTGAACATAACTTCCTATTCGTTTACTCATTTTATTTTGCACGAGTGCTTAATCATTTTTATCGAATAATTCTTTCGTTCAACTATTGCATTCCCAAACTCAGTCTCTTACTGCGCCTTATCACAGAACTATCTCGATCGCACGGAAAATGTTAAAATATTTTCTTTATGAAAGTCTAGGTTAAGGCTAACTTACTTCAGTTACCATACTCATCCATGCGACTCCGAACATCTTCATTTGTAGCTGCATTCGAGTTATGCATATCGCTAAGTCTGGATCGTACCCATATTCCCCCAAATATGTATATTTCAACCAAGCTTAGTGACAACTAAGTCGGACAAGCTACTCGTAAAAATCGTTCGAATCGTCGATCGTTTTGCTACACGAATAACCGAACTATGGTTTGTTTTGGTTATTGTCTACTCCAATCTCACCCAAATTCAAGTTTTACATTACCAGCAATGCACCTCTTCCAAGCAACGATTTAACTTATTGTGCCAACTTATCTCGAATATCACCAATTTATCATAAGAGTTCCGTCCGACAATTCTCTAATATTGTCTTATTCCTCACCGTCGCATAACATATCTAACCAAATCAATTATCATCCAAGTTTTATCTCCCATTGTGTTTGTTTTAATGCCAACGTTGCTAGTATACACTCCCAGTTTCAAGTCCTAACTCTAAGTCTCGTTGCCCCAGTTCTATCATTTTTCCGAACGATACTCTGAAGTCAGTCACTCCAGTTTAACTCAAGGCATAGGGTCGTCTACCTAGCCACTAGGTTAGCTCACAAGGTCATAGGTACAGTTCAATTTTGTGACTCATTATGCAATCGCGTTGCACAACGCTCACCCCAAATACCCTAAGGTTGTTCTTTTACACGGATATTCTACCCAAGCTTATTTCACTCAGATTTCTAAACATCGAGCACAGATCATCCTATCACATCAATACGTTCCTTCAACTGAACCCACGATATGTCCACATCGCATGTCCAACCTAATAATCTGCATAGTCTATCTCCTTAAATACCTGATAGGGTCCATATATCCAATATTTTCTAATTCTAGACCACCAAGTCACGATTCAATTTATATCTCTTTGATCTTAATCACAATTTCAAAGTCGTACAACATAATTTACGTATTCGTTCACTAAACCATCGAGCGTTTTGCTTCATGTTCTAGACTAACTCATCCCCAAAATACCTTCGATTCACTTGTATTCTGAAAATTATCTTATCGTGTCGAACCACAAGTCAAAATGATCCTTCAATTGTCACGTTTCGGTCTCCCGCAAGTTCAATCATCCCCGTCGGACGTAAGATCACAATGACAACGCTCTCGCGGGATAATTATCCTAATCCGGGCGTGACACATGTGCGAGTAAGGAGTTACACTCGCATAAGACAAGAAGGTCAAACGTTATGGTTATCATTGAACGAACAGACACCTTATCGTTACTTTTCGTTTTATCCCAAGTTGTTCATTGATCCATCAAGTTATGTTCATCTAACAACCATTCTTGTTGTAATCAAATTCGTCTAGTCAAATCGTCCAATATTAATGTTACCATTTTGATCATTTCATAGTCTACTTCTATCATTCCTCAAACAACTAAGTTCAAATCTCAAACCCAATTCTATTCACTTTCGATACGTTCTATTTTATCGAATTCGTTCATAACATCTTCGAACATGTTCCTACGAGTTCAATCATTCCCGCCGGACGTAAAACCACCATGCCAACGCTCCCGCAGAATAATCGATCTCGTCTAGGCCTATTGTCGAGTGTTACCCTTTGAACTCGATTCAAGATCGTTCGTTCGAATTTAAGATCAAATCCGTTATCGCCTTTCTCAATCTTCAAATCATAATTTTGCTAACTTGCATCAATCTGTGCTATCTTCCAACCATTGTTATGATCTAAAGTCTCCCAGATTTGAAATTATAGCATTCGTACTCAAACCAAACTCTATCGAGCGATATCCTACTTAAATTCAATTTTTCATGCGCACTATCATTCGTTCGTACCATTATTTTTAATTGCACTAACTCCGATCGCATCCCCGATTATTCCATCTCAACTAAAGTTTTAATTTGTTTGTTTCAATTCAAAATCGCTCGTACGATCAACTAAGTTTTTTTGACCATGATATCAATTCTAATTACTCTGAATTCCTATCCGATGTAAGCCTTATCCCTTGTTCAACTTATTTTAACTCGTTCGAATCAAATCTTGCATGCTTCCTTCAAGTTCGCTTACTTGCTAGGCATTATTTATTTATACTAAGGCTTTTACACAATCTCGTCGCTTGCTGCTAGACTCGTTTAATACTCCGAAATCCATGATTCGTTCGAATATTTCTAAGCCGTCCAATACACCACTCAGGGTTCGAGCTATACTCTATAAATCTTTATAACTCATTCTATCCCCAATTCGCTTATTCGATCCTGAGACTATCGCATACACCACTTAGGAATTGAGTCATACTATTAACTCCTGAATCGCGTTCGCATCCTTCACTCGTATATCTAATTCATTCCTTATAACTCCAGTACGATCCCTATTTGCCGCCTTAACGATCTTAGGCTCATATGCACCTCTATCAATAGTCCTCCATACAAACTATTTAATTTTGACTCATAACTTATCTCTACGAATAACCGTCCAAACCTTATCTCAAGATCCAACCTGATTCCCATTATTCTCCTTAGCGGTACTCCGATAACGTCTCTACAGATATCCATTCTAAATTCAACTTTACTCTTATTCGAACGATACCCAAACCTCGCTCGCGAACTTGCTCGCACCCCAGAGTCTTATCGGGCGATACTCAACACAAGTTAGTTGAAAGGCTGTGTGCATAGCTATTTATCCTGAATGATATTCTATCTCACAAACTAACCCGCTTGTTGTTCACGTATCGGTATTCGGATTCACATATAACTTACAGGTTCTAACAAGAGTCTATTCCCACAATGTCTGATACAGGTTAGCACAAAGGCCCTCGCATCATAATCCCGTTCAAGAAATCATATCATTCATACGTACTTTTTAAAAATATTTAGACTCATTGTATGAAACATTCATCGAAGCATCGAGAGAGAGCATCTATCCCTTTTTTAATACACAAGTTCAAAACTGAGAGAACCGATACGAATTCAAGGACGTAAAGCCGTGCTCTGATACCAAAATATCATGTCCCGATCTCCCGCAGGAATCGGTCATCACCGCTGGGAGCGAATATCGCGCCAGCGCTCCCGTGGGATGATTATTTCTATCGGGACGCGATGCCATACGAGCCTGGAGTTGCGCCCGTGCAAGGCAAATACCGAAACTGTCGTTGATAACTAGTTCGCAGAGTCGTCATAGTGGAATCATAGAATAAACACAAGTATTGAATCCAAAATAAGCTCTTTATTGATATGAAGCAAAGATTACAAGCGGTGCTAGGTCACGATTATAAGTCGCTTATGCTCTCTCTCTCTACAATGAATATGCCCTTAGGCTTAGAACTAATTCAAACAATCTGGATGATGATATTCCCATACATTATGTCTCATATATGTGATCTCAAGGTCCGCGCGCCACGCTCCAAGACACCAAATGCGGTCTGGCGCCTCATTGAGTTAAGCAATCTCTGAATCTGTACGAGTTCCCCCTGCACCCTGCATGCAATCTGGTTGGGTATCAGTACATTGAATACACTGTTGGGGAGGCCTCTCGCCCATGCCATAAAACAAGCACGTTTATTATTTATGTGCACCGACTGATAATGTTGTGTCATGCCCAGTCCCAAAATACATGGGACCAGGCCACGTGGCAATGGCCAGCTAATACGACTCCGGGAGATTATCCAATTTAATGGACCCGACAAAGCGTACTACGCTGTCCTAAAATACTAACAAGTCTAATATGCTAACATACCACAGGTAATGTCTAATCTCATCCACAAATATAATAAGAAGTACTGAAATAAATGCTAAAAAATAAGTGCGGAGTTTGAATGTCATAGTATAATCCAAATATGTCTGATGGGAACAAACCCACTACAATGATGAAATAAGAGTACGAAAGAACAGATAGGAGAGTACGGCTAGAGCATCGGCTAACTAGATAAGGATGCTCCAGCCCTAGGCGGAAGGCCTACCAGTGATTAAGGGAACTCTGATGGTAGCAGTTCAAGCTCCTCCTCGGACGCGTACCTTGTCTCCTGCCAGGGCCCATACACGGTAGGATAGTATGCCTCGTCCAAATCTGGAAGGGAACCAGGTCCTCAGAGGGACGTAACAAGATACAAAAATATATGCCATATATAAATACTGAATAAAATAAAGGGGTGTGCTAACCATCTAAGTGAATGCAATATGAGGACAACCTTGGTACGTATCGGTAGGTGTAGGCATAACGTCCAACACTCCGAAGAGCATGGTATCTGTACATGTAACGTCCATCGTTCCAAAGAATGAGGTATCAGCAAATATATACGTCTGTATCGCTCCGAAGAATGCGGTATCTGTATAAAGGAAGTCATTGGATCCGTGGCTCATATGGATACTACGGATTCCAATGTGTGTATCCCATATGCCTACCAGTTGTCCTCTCCGTCCAATGCAAATATACAAGTCGAGTACACGACATGCATACCACGTAACTATATGCCAGGTCTCAATTAATTAGACATTCCTGATTATGCACTAAACCGTGATGCATGTCATACGCATCGATAGTTAGTCGGGTACGCGAACCCGTATCCCAATATGAGTTTGTCATCATGATGCGTATAAAAGTATCAGGGTCTAGGAAGATATCAGAATATCCTCACAATGGTAGGTGAGTCTGCTAGTGACTAAGTCAACACACTACACATCGACGCGTTCGTCGACTGCACCCGAGTCGTTCTCGGACGCGCACAGTTATATGTAATATTGCAACAAGATATCATGCAATATTTTATAATTTAAATTAAATAGTAAATAAGGCAAGGTATACTTGCCTGGGTCCTCAAGCTGCGAGTACCAATATCCTGCTACCGAAGTCTCGCCCGAATGGTCCAACGACCCTATATATAATAATAATAATATAATTATCAGTCATTACACTAGCATGCACAGGAAATACAACTATACTACACTTAGAAACTGATGCAAGGGGGGTCATAACCGGTCAACTAGTAGGGTCGAGTGTGCATGCAGCTAAAATACACAAGTATTGTATCCTCAAATACCATGCACAGCAAGAATACGAGTTACCAAAATATGTTACAATACCAAATAACGTATAATACAAAACCCAAATCCTAGCTAACAGGGTAGTGCACAATGTCAATTTGTCTAAACACCTAGGTCAACACAAGGATACCATATTAAATAACCAAGTTTTCTATGATGTATTCACTAACACTAGTACTATTCTAAAACATCCACACATAAACACATTATACTAGGGTTCACAACTACACATGGGTCCATGCAATAATACATGAAGAAAGAGAAGGGCAATGCAAACCTAGTCGTGATCGTGGCCGGGGGGGTGATGTCCGCGGCTCGTGGACGGCCTGCCTCTGGCAGTGAAGGTGGTATTCTGACCAATACTGTAGTAGCAGCAACACTAGCAGCAGCTACGAAAATGGCAGCAGCTCGCAGCGGCAGCAGCTTGGTCGGCAGTGGCGGGTTGCTGGCAGTGGCGGGATGGCCGTGGGATGATGGTGGCTAGGGTGGTAGTATTTACCGGCGATGGTCGGGGCTGGAAGGATGGGTGCTGGTGATGGTGTTGATGGTGTTAGTGATGGTGATGTTGGTGACGGTGATGGGAGTGGTAGAGACGACGGTGTTGGCGGTTGATGGTGGTGTGCCGGTGATGGTGAGGATGGTGCGGCGGTGATGGCGATAATGGTATTGGTGGCGGTGATGGCGATAATGGTGTTGGTGGCGGTGATGGGAGTGGTGGAGATGACGGTGTTGGCGGTTGATGGTGGTGTGCGGGTGATGGTGAGGATGGTGAGGCTGTGATGGTGAGGTGGTGACGACGGTGATGGTGATGATGGTGAGGTGGCTGCAATGGCGGGTTAACTGGTCGTGGGTGGTCGGAGAAGGCGGTGGGGAAGTCGGGGAAGAAGGGGTCTTCGGAGGAAGATGGAGTTGTGGATGAAGAAGGGGAGAGAGGGATATTATGGCGGTTGCTGAGGCAGAGGCGGCCGTTGGTGGTGGCGGGTTGGTCGAGGTCGAGGGAGGAAGGTGGAGGAGGAAGGTGGTGGCTGAGGCATCGGGGTTGTCGTTGGGATGATGGAGGTCAGAGGAGACGGGATGAAGAAGAAGGGATGTGTAGTTTTAGGGTTTCGGTTTGTATGGTATTGGTTTTGGTATTTTAGAGAGAGGAAGTAGGTATTTATGTAGGAGGGAGGGGGGATGATGCATTGGGATTAGGGCCGGCTGCAATCTTTTTCTTGGGATGGGGGAAGCTTCTACATGAAGAATGAGTGGCTAGGATGATGTAGGTTTGAATGGAGGGTGGAAATGTAGGGGAAAAAAGTTGCATGTAGTATAACCAAAAGGAGAGAAAAATTAGGGTGGACTGATCAACAATGAAGGGGTATTTTTTCATGACTTGGCTCCAATTGGAGGTGGACAAGGAATTTTGGGATTGGATGAGGAAAAACACCATGTTTGGTGTGATGTAGTGGGTTAGAAGGGTGTGTGATATTTAGTATGAACCTTGAGGGTGTGTGTGGGGGTTTGGGTTGGTGTTGGGTCTAATTTTGGGTTAAGTTGGGTCCTTACACCAATTTAATTAAAATTAGTGTAAGTGGTGCTCTTTAATTAATTAGAAATGCATAGGGTTAAAATTGAGTGGGACACAAGTATCATGGATGTAGTAGACTCATAATAGAATATTATCATAAATTGGGTTGCACAAAATGGCTCAAGGTTGTATCTCCAATTTTGATTGGAAAGGACAAAGATGCAAAGTTAGATTTATTTGGATTTAAAAATGGACGTTTGTAACGAATATTGTGCGACTAAAATGAAATACAAGAGAGGGTATTTATGAGTTACACAAGGGTCAGAATAGAAGGTTGGCACGTCTAGAAAAAGTGTATAAAATTTGTTTGATAGCAAATGCTAGTGTAACGCTCCAATTATCATAGCAACGGTAAGGTGCACAAAGTGATACAAATATTGCACAATAAATCTAAAATAATGTGTTCTAATTCTAATTGGCTTCAAACTAACCCTAGTCTCTCTATCTAAGTTAGTTAGACCTAAATTTGGTCGAGGGAGTTTACAATCTACCCTCCTTAGAGCATTTTATCCTCGAAATTAAAACACACATATCTTAAAAACTATTGACTGAAATGAAAAGCTACTACATACCTAGGCCTTCGAAGAGATGGGGAAAATGTTGCCGAATATCATCCTCTCATTCCCTGGTCGACTCACTTGGTGCATGATGCCTCCATGCGACATAAACTAGAGAGATAGTCTGACCTTGCAACACCTTCTCGCTTCTGTCCAGAATCTCTACAGGCTCCTCTTGATATGAAAAACTCGGCCCGACAGTGATCTCCAAGTGGTCAATCACATAAATCGGATCCGGCATGTACCTCATTAATTGAGATACATGGAAGACGTTATGAACTCCTTCTAATGTATGTGGCAATACTACTGTAAGCAACCTCTCCGATACGCTCCAACACATCGAATGGTCCGATGTACCTCGGACTCAGCTTTCCTCTGCCTCCAAACCTGATGGTTCCTCCAGTAGGCAAGATTTTTAGAAACACATGATCTCCAACCTGGAACTCTAGGGGTCGTCGATATGCGTTTGCCCAATGTTTCTGTCTGTCCTGTGCTGCTCGCAGGTGCCCTTGGATCTTCTTCACTTTCTCCACTGTACAAAAAACCAACTCTGGTCCAAGAATCTGCCTCTCGCCCATATCACTCCAACACACTGGGGAACGATACTTCCTACCATACAATGCCTCATAGGGAGCCATCTGAATGCTCACTTGATAGCTATTATTGTAGGAAGACTCGACCAAATATAAATGGTCCTCCCATGATCCACTAAAATTGAGCATGCACGCCCTCAACATGTCCTCCAGTGTCTGAATGGTGCACTCGGATTGGCCATCCGTCTGCGAGTGATACGATGTGCTAAACTTTAGGCGGGTACCGAGACTCATACTCCACCAAAAGTAAGATGTGAACCTCGCATCCCTGTCAGACACTATACTGACTGGCACTCCATGCAGTCGCACGATCTCCCTCATATACATATCTGCTAAGACCTCTGTAGACTGCCCAACTCTGAAAGGTAAAAAGTGAGCGGATTTGGTGAGTCGATCTACGATCACCCATACCGCATTGCGACCACTAGGACTCCTCAGAAAGCCCGTAACGAAGTCCATAGTGATGTGCTCTCATTTTTACTCAGGTATCGGGAGTGGCTGAAGTAAACTTGTAGACCTCTGATGCTCAGCCTTAACCTGCTGACACACCAGGCACGTTGCCATAAAGCGGGCTATCTCCATCTTTATTCCATGCCACCAGTAGTACTGTCTCAAGTCCCTGTACATCTTTGTGCCTCCTGGATGAATAGAGTATGCTGAACTGTACGCCTCCGATATAAGCTCCTAACGAAGTTCTCCATTCCGAACATAGAGATGATCTCCATATCTCAAAGTCCCGTCCTCATGTATGCGCAATCCTGTCTACATCCCGGCCTTTGTCCTCTGTCGAAGCCTCTGGAATCTGGCATCTATTGGCAAGGCAGCCTTGATCCTCTCAACCAATGTCGATTGCACCTGAAAACTCGACAACTGGCCGTCTGCTCCGGGCATAATGACCTCTATACCCAACTGATCTAGATCTATCAACAGATGTTGCTAGGTAGTCAAAAAGAATGCCATGGGCCTCCTGCTCAATGCGTCAACTACCACGTTGGCCTTTTCCGGATGGTACTGTAGCTCAATCTCAAAGTCTGTCGTTACCTCGAGCCAACGTCTTTGTCTCTAGTTCAGGTCCTTCTGAGTATAGGCGTACTTTATGCTTTTATGATCTGTGAATGTCTCCACCCGCTCTCCGTATAGGTAGTGCCTCCAAAGCTTCAGGGCAAAGATCACTGCGGCAAGCTCTAAGTCGTAAGTGGGATAGTTCTTCTCATGGGTCCTCAGTTGCCTAAAGGCATAGGCCACAACTTTCCCATGCTGCATCAAGATGCATCATAATTCCTTCCCAGATGCATCACTGTAGACCACAAATCCTCCAGGTCCAGAAGGTATAGTCAAAATAGGTGCCATAGTCAGACACTTCTTTAGTTTATCGAACGCCGTCTGATACTCCTCTGTCCAAATGAACTCCTGCTTCTTGTGGGTCAAGCGGGTCATCGGCTTTGCGATCCTCGTAAAGTTCTCTACGAACATCCGTAATATCTGACAAGTCCTAGGAAACTCTCCACCTCTGAGATGTTGGTAGGGGTCGGCCACGTCTCTAATGACAAAATCTTCGTTGGATCTACCGAAATATCATCTCCTGAGATAACATATCCGAGGAAAGAGACACGGTCTAGGAGGAACTCACACTTTCTCAACTTGGCATAGAGGCTCTCACGCCTCAGCATTTCCATCACTAACCTCAAGTGCTCTCCGTGCTCCTCGTGGCTTTTTGAATACACCAAGATATCGTCGATGAAGACTACCACGAACTGGTCCAAATATTTGTGGAAGACTCTGTTCATCAGGTTCATAAATACTGTAGGCACATTCGTCAGTCCAAAAGGTATCACCAAGAACTCGTAGTGGCCATAACAAGTCCTAAATGCCATCTTTGGAATATCTTCCCTCCGCACCTTTACCTGATGATACCCCAATCTCAAGTCGATCTTCGTGAACACCACTGCTCCCGTCAGCTGGTCGAACAAATCATCAATCCGCGGTAGAGGATATTTGTTCTTGATAGTCAAAGCATTAAGGGCGCTGTAATCAATAAACATATGGAATATCCTGTCCTTCTTTGGTACAAACAATACCAGTGCTCCCTAAGGTGATGCACTAGGACGGACAAATCCCTTGCTCTGTAACTCCTCTAATTGTAGCTTCAGCTCATCCAGTTCCCTCTTTGCCAATCGGTACACATTTGAAGATACCGACGCTACTCTGGGTACCAACTCAATAGTGAACTCCATCTCTCTATCCGGCGGTAGGCCTGGCAACTCCTCCGGGAAAATATCCTCGAACTCTGCAACTATCGGTGGGGGCGCCGTCTCCATAGCCATGTAAGCTCAAGCTATTTTTCCTACTCCTTGCTCGATGGTCCCCCGCATGTATTCGAACTCTGGGTGATCTGGCGGTCTAAAAATGATGCTACCTCTCCGGCAATCCAGTATGGCATTGTACTGGCTCAACCAGTCCATGCCTAGCACAACATCGAAGTTTGGCATCGGGAATACCAAAAATCGCACTCTCATCTCCCGAACACACACGACTATCGAGCACGTTATAATAGTGCTGGTAACCGGTACGATGTCTCATCCGGTAAGAATCTTCCAACTCTTAGGTAAGGGGGAAGTATCTACTCTATGCATAGCTATAAAACTACTAGATATGAAAGATAGTGTAGCACCATAATCAAACAATGTAGTCGCAGGCAATGATGCAACTAAAATGGTACCTGTGATAGCTTTCCCTTCTGGTTCCTCCTCAATTGCTGCTAGTGCAAAGGCCTGCCCGCGCCTCTGCCCTTCGGCCTGCTGTCTGGCTCGATCAAACTGCTTCTCCTGTGGGGCCAAGGGTGGTCCTCTCTGAAATCCTTCGGGTGCTGGTGGACGTTGACCTCCTGTCGGTGGTAGTATCCTCAGGACTGGTGCTGCTGGCCTCTGTCTTGTCTGCGGTGCTGCATCCCTACGCTGTGGGAAATCTCTGGCAAGGTGTTGACTCACTCCACAGATCATGCATAATCTAAGCTTTTTCTGGAAATCTCTGACAATATGTCCCTTATTGCCATAATGGTGACAAGTCGGAAGCTCCTTGGGCTGGTATGGTACTATCCTCTGCTGTGTCTGCGCTCCCGGACGATGGATCGGTCCTCCTGCTCTGAGCTGAGCTCTGGCTGGTTCGGCCATGCTGGAATGCCTCGATCCTCTGCCAATAGCCTCCTGGATCCTCGTCTCTGATAGAACCTCCTCGTAAGAGATCCTCGCCTGGGTGGTAGTGTACCTCTACAGCTCAAAAGTCAGACCGTGATGGAATCTTCTGGCCTTCTCTAGATTATTGGGTATCAAGGCGGCACCAAATCTGCTAAGTCGACTAAACTCCGCGTCATACGCATCTAAGATCATATTCCCTTGCTCCAGTTGCAGGAACTGGGTGTATAATGCATTCCTGATAGTAGCAAGAAAATACTTTGCATTAAAGTACTCTAAGAACTGCTTCCATATCTGCTTCTTGCCGACGCTGCACTCTATGGAGTCCCACCAGTGATGGGTGTTGCCTTTTAACTGGGCCCTCACTGCGGTCATCCATAGGTCCGGATGTAGCTGAGAAGCCTCCAGTAGCATCTCCGTGTTGGCGACCAAATCGAAGATCTCCTCTGCGATCTCGCTGCTCGAAAAAGTATCCGGGCCCATCTGACGAAACCCTCGAAAAGTACCAGCTAGCTGAACAGGTGTAGGTATTGGTGCGGGTGCTGGGGCAGGTGTCCTCTCCAGAATTGCCATCTAACTGTCTCAAGGTCTCGGTCTGATGCCACTGCACCTGCATCATGGCCTGGAAGAACTGGAACATCTGCGGTTGTCCCTCTGGATGTGGCATCTTAGGTAGAAATGGTGGAGGTGGTGGCAGTGGGACCTCTGGCTGCGCTGTAGGTATCTCCTCAGATGTTGGTCTCTCGGACTGCGACATCGGCATAGCCCTCGAAGTCTGGCCCTCGAGGTATTGCGTCGGGACAGTCTGAGAAGTCTGGCCCTCGTGCTGCTACATCAGGTCATCCTGAGAAGTCTGGTGCCAATGTATCAGCGGGGCATGTGGGATCACCCGGGCCGGGGGTTGTGGCTTCTCTCCGGGTGGTACCTGGGATGTCTCCTTCCTCTGTGCGGTGGCGGATGGCACTATGGCACCGTATGCCTCGCGTCCGCTGTACAGGTTTATCTCTCTACAAGTGATGGAACTACATTAAAAGAGTACGAAAATAAGCAAACACGATGCAAATATTTAAATAATTAAATACGAAGGAGGTTCAAAGACGGTAATCAAGGTGGATGAGATCTAGCAATTTCTATCCTATTGTAGGCTCGCTGGGCATGTTACCATACCAAAAGCGATAAAGAAGGACCTGCATGGGACACCACTAAAATTATGTCACGCTCCAGCCCCAAAATACAAGGGACCATGCCACGTGGCAATGCCCAGCTAATACGACTCCTGGGGATTACCCAATTTAATAGACCCGACGAAGCGTACTACGCTGTCCAAAAATACTAACAAGTCTAATATGCTAAAATACAACAGGTAATGTCTAATCTCATCCTGTCACGCCCCAGTCCCAAAATACGTAGGACTAGGACACGTAAATATGCCAGTCGCACGTATATGGCAACTCCAATATATGGAAACCATAACATAAGCGTACGCTATATTATGAACAATAATCCACAAGTGGTATAAACTATCTCAAGTCACAGGCATAATCTAAATCTCATCTACAGAAATTAAATATAAATAAATAGCCAATATCTATGAAACTAGATCTCAATACAAAGAATCTAAAGGTGATAGTTGGATGGAAACAAATCTACTACCAACTCAAATATAAAAGTGCAACATAACAAACACAATATAAGAATATCAACTAACAATCATGGGGCTCAAAGAGAAAACCTCCTCGCAAATATAAGTAACCAGTCCGGATCGACGCTCTTGCGAATACTCATGAATATCTACACCTGAAAAGGGACCAGGTCCTCAGAGGGACATAACAAGATACATAGAAGCATGCCAATAAAGTACTGAAATAAATATCCAATGGGTCGCCTAACCATCTATGTGAATGCAGTTTGAAAATAACTTTCCCAACACGTGGGCTATCTGGCAAAAATGGGATTGGCATGGTTCTCTTGGAGATCCAGGGGCCTACAAAGCATGTCATCTTTTGAACGGCAGAGGCCGCCTGATAATAATATAATATATAGTGGTCATCATGATCGCGCATCTCCGGCGGAGCGTACGGGTTACACAAGGAAAGTGCAACTGAGCCCACACGCCTTACTTGTTGTTCTCCCCACCCTATGCTCTAAGCATGTTACATCCATGACACGATAATACATCTAATAATTGCCAAGTCTACTAGCATGCCGAGTTTCTGACAGCAGTTATTCCTAATACACGGCCCACACGTACAGGAGGCCAAACCCTGCACGCAAGTCCGTGATCTATATGAGACTCACAACTCGTATAACAACTGTGTCATGGCCAATAAAACCTAATGATGCTTTATGATAATGGGACGGTCTCATAAACAAGGTCAATGCATATACATAATAAAAACAAATTATGATGACACCGTCGTTGCACCCAAGTTTTCTTGGACGCGCATTTTATATAACAGTTAAAATATATGAACTAATGAGAAAAAATAAAGATGTATGCAACATATGAAATATGAATAACAGTACAATAGCAAGGTATACTTGCCTGGCAAGGAAGCTGCAATATACCAATAACCTGCTCCAGAAGTCACGCAGAACAAATCTAATATCCTATGTACATATAATATAATACAATAAAATCATTAGTTATTACACTAGCACATACACAACCATATTTACTCTGGACTCAGGGGGTATACTAAGGGTAACACGGGTCAACTAACACGGTCAAATGCGCGTCTAATTACGCGGGGTTGCGTCTGTAATTGCTATACACAATCAGACAGTCAACTAACAGGTGTCTAAGCCAGTGTGTTAATGTACGCAAGGCAGTCAACTACATGTTGTTAGGGTCAACATGGTCAAGCTAAACACGGAATAGTCCACAGTGTCCTAGGGTCACACAATACAAATACATATCTACTCATAACTATTACTTAGCATTTAATTACATATATATCCATATAATTATATAATAATATAACCAGTAATTTATTTAAATATGTACATAAATATATATACCAATTAATAACATGCTAATGAATAACTAAATATACATATACTATATATATATATATATATATATATATATATATATATATATATACCAAACTGAATTATATCCGCGTACGCGTACGTATACGCATACAAGTCCTTGGGTTCTTCGACACGGTCTGGACTCAACTAACTGGCCATGTCTCGAAGCAATATGCTAAACCCTACGCTATTTACACTAGCACACATAAAATAAAGGAGGGGGTAGGTTCGAACCTCGGGGTACACGCACAGTCATAACGATGACGACGATGAGGTTGACGATGATGACGATGCTGGGTTGATGATGATGGGGTGATGATAATGTGATGATAGAATGAGATGATGATGATGTCGATGACAAGATAATGATGATAAGATGATGATGATGATGATGATGAGATGATAATGGTGAAGATTATGATGATGAGGTGATAATGGTGAGTTGATAATGGTGATGGTGTTAGGGATGATGGTGGTGTGGATGGTGCTACTGTTCCGGCCAGGGGAGGGGAAGTTCGACAAGGAGGACAGGGAGCAGGAGGAGGAGGAGGAGTTTAGGAAGCAGGAAATGGCGAGGCTGGTGGTGGTGTTGCTGGTGGTGTGGTGCAGTGGTGGTCGTACTAGTGGTTGTGGCTGGTGTTGGTTGTGTTGGCCGGGGAGTCGGTGATGGAAGACGACGGTTCGTGGTCCGGGGTGAAGGAGGTCGGGGTTCGTGGGGTGGAGTTCGTCGGGCTGATATGAACGTAGGCGATGGTGGTGTAAGGACGATGATGATGGGAGAAGGACAGAGGTCGGGCACGGAGGAGTTTCACCGGAGATGGGGAAGAAGAGAGGGATAGGTGGAGATGGTGGCGTTAATGGCAGTGGTGGAGTTCGTCGAGCGGGGCATAGCGACTCGGGATGACCGGCTCCGGCGCTCGGGTCTGGGCTGCTCGTGGTGTCGTGGAAGGCGGTGAGGGTAATGGCGGTTCAGCCGTCCAGGCGAGGAGGAGGAAGAGATGAGGACAGGGTGCACGGTGGCGAGGCAGTTCTGAGGTCTTGGTGGTCGGCTACGGTTCAGGGCGCTGGGTGGCCGGACATGGCGACTCCGGCGGGGTGCTCGGCAAGGTTGGGGAGAAGGTCAGCTAGGAAAATAGGTTAGTGATGGAGATGAATAGGGATTCGGTTGGTGTATTGGTTGAAATAGAAAAGGAAAAGAAAAGGGATTAAACATCGTATTTATATATGTAAAGGTGTAGGGTTGGGTTGACCTAGAGGTTTGGGCTTGGTCAACACCTCTCTTGGGTTGGGCCTTGGGCTCACATGGGGATGTTTGGAGGCTACAATTTGCATTATTTAAAATGCAAGGCTAGGTTCAATTGAGGGGGCGATGTTGCACGTTGCACATTCCAAAAAATTACGCAAAATTCATATGAAGGGGAAAAATGGGTTTCTTCAGGTATTGTCCAATGGTGTGAACACCTTAATACATTTTTGCATAAAAATGTCCAACAATTAGAAAATTGCACAAAGATGAAAATTGAATTAAATTAATTAAAATTAATGCGCAAGGTATTCTGGAATTAATTAGAAGTACATGGGGCTAAAATTAGGTGGGACACAAGTATCATGGACATAGGAGACTCAGAATAGAATATTATTATAATTTAGGTTGTACGAAATGGGTCAATATTGTGTCTCCAATTTCGATTGGAACGCACAAGGATACAAAGTTAGAATTATTTAGAATTAAATATAAACGTCCGCGACGAATGTTGTGTGACTAAAATAAAGCACAAGAAAACATAATTATAAGTTACACAATGGTCAGAATGGAGGGTGGGCATGTCTAGGACAAGGATGTGAAGTTTGTAAGAAGGCAATGGCTAGTGTGGTGCTCCAATTATCGAAGCAACGGTAAGGTGCACTAAGTAATTTAACTACTGTAAAATTAAATAAAATGATGTGTCCTATTTCTAATTGGATACAAACTAGCCCTAATTTCACTATCTAAGCCAAGTAGGCCTAAGTTTGGATGAGGGAGTTTACAATCTACCCAACTTAAAGTAATTTTGTCCTTGAAATTAAACTAGGGTAGGGTTTTTCTATCTAATCTCACTTGATCACTATCTAAAAGAATTCTCCTCAAGTTAACAATGTGATTTCTATCCAACTTAGAATTTACCCATCTATCACATAAGGCTATACATCTAAGAAAACTATTCCTCAAATCATTTAATCATGTTATTCAATCCTCTGAAGTTTTAACACCCAAATATATCATATATGATATGCCTTAATTACGAAAGATAATTATCAAGTATTGTGATTGGCCTATGGGGTATATCTAGTACTATATGTATATCAAACTTATACCAAGCACGAGATTTCGTCTTTCCGGAATAGGGGAAGACGGAGAACAATAGAATAGAAGTATGGGGATCAAGGCATTTTAAAGAATTAAAAAGGGAATTGTCAAGGCAGTTGTGCATTAAAATTTTATTTGGTAAATTCTTATTCGCATTCTCACATCATTACAGTTATGTACTTGATATGATATGCTCTGACATATCTAGAGGGCAAGTATATTTATCTACTGGTCAACTATATATCTCAATCCACGTAAAGTAGTATTGCGAAGGGCGAACCAAGCGCACTAAGGCTAGCTATACCTTAATACACTGATTCTGAAATGTATTAGTGTGTCGACCCACTAATACATATGTCATAAACAAGCTCGATAAGCAATAAGCTTGCAAAAACTAGGCTATAATAGCGGCATAAGTCAAGGTAGTACATAAAATATAAATACGCTAGATCATGATAAAAGAAGGTACATAATAATTCAAGTTCACAAAAAGATAAGACTCTACAGTCTCTATAGTTGTCATACTAACTCCTTGTCTAAGTCGCTAGTCGACCAAATAGGGGCATGGACCTCTAAATTTTTCAGTCTGGATAAGCACTATCGTCTTATACTAGCATTTAGTTGGTGTCATTCAATTATATTTCCTCAATGGGTCAAGAGGACCATGTAATACTAGGTTATGAGGTATACTACCCAACTTAAAATAATAAACTAATATTGTAGCTATCTTGAGGGGATCTTACAAAATAACCTGGTCCTTGTAAATAAAATAGAACTCTTATTAGGGTATATGAGGAAATATCTTGTACTTATTAGGGTATCCTATTGCATTATATAGGTAATGGTCATCTTAAGTCTTAGTCGTTGTGCTTATAGAACAAGTGTCAATAGTAAGAATGGAAAAGTTACTGGCCTTTAAGTGAGAGAGTATATAACTTATATTGAGTTATGGATACAATTTACGTGATCTACAACTAAGGATAATCATCAAGTCACAATCCGCCAGAATAACTCAAACTTATCGAGCTCTAACTACTAAGCACATAATTTCAAAATTTAACATTACAAATGTAACCCTAACAAACTATGTATCCTTAACATAAAAGAATATCACTTGGCCTACAATCAGAAGGGTTAGGTGGCACGAGTTGGAAGATAAAGAAAAAATTTAGTCATCGCACAATTAGCGAGCGTTAAGGTTTCAGTGGAGCAAGGTATGAACTTAAATAGAAAGTCTCCAGATAGTATCATAGTTTTCTAAGGAATATGTGGGATGCTACTCTTCTGTGTTCGGGTATGATCGAGGAAAATGTTATTTTTATTCCTCTTAGCTTCCTAAGGTATTGTTCTGCTAATATAAAATCTAATTTATAGTTCTCTAATACTATCTTACTATGAAAGTTAGGTTTAGTCCTAATATTCAACCTTGGATTTCTATTGGTTCCTCAATGCTAGGGTCAAATATTATGGTCAAATTTCTAACTAACCCTAGTAGTGTTTATACTACTCTTAAGTTATTCATAAATATATCAAGGGGTGATGGTAAACCAACCTATAGGTAAGGGATGCTAGGGTTCATTAGGTAGTCTAAACTTAGTGATGTGTCAGTATTCTAGTTGTATTCTTAATAGGAATGTTACCCTAATAATAATCCTAACAACAGGGATTCCTATATTTTAGGGGAAGGCTATACTCAAAAAACTATTAGGGAAGCACATGAATCAAGCAGGATACAGTTATTCAAATAGGACAGATTAGAAGAAAGATGAGTCATAGTCAAATATGGATGAGATCCTATACTCTAATCCTATTTGCAGGCTTGCTTGGTACAGTAACGTAACCAAGACAATATACTCTCAACCTGCATGGGCCACCACTAAAACATGTCACGTCCCAGTCCCAAAATATGTAGGACTAAGACACGTAAGCATGCCAGCCGCATGTATATGGCAACTCCAATATATGAAAACCATAACACATGCGTACGCTGTATTATGAATAATAATCCACAAGTGGTATAAACTATCTCAATTCACAGGCATAATCTAAATCTCATCCATATAACTTAAATATAAATAAATAGCCAATATCTATGAAACTAGATCTCAATACAAAGAATCTAAAGGTGATAGTTGGATGGAAAAAAATTCACTACCAACTCGAATATAATAGTGTAACATAACAAACACAATATAAGAATATCAACTAACAATCACGGGGTTCGAAGAGAAAACCTCCTCGCAAATATAAGTAACCAGTCCGGATCGGCACTCCTGCGAATACTCATGAACATCTACACCTGAAAAGGGACTAGGTTCTCAGAGGAACATAACAAGATACATAGAAGCATGCCAATAAAGTACTAAAATAAATATCCAATAGGTCGCCTAACCATCTATGTGAATGCAGTTTGAAAATAACTTTCCCAATGCGTGGGCTATCTGGCTAAAATGGGATTGGCATGGTTCTCTTGGAGATCCAGGGGCCTACAAAGCATGTCGCCTTTTGAACGGCAGAGGCCGCCTGATAATAATATAATATATAGTGGTCATCATGATCGCACATCTCCGACGGAGCGTACGGGTTACACAAGGAAAGTGCAACGGAGCCCACACGCCTTACTTGTTGTTCTCTCCATCCCATGCTCTAAGCATGTCACATCCATGACACGATAATACCTCTAATAACTGTCAAGTCTACTAGCATGCCAAGTTTCTAACAGCAGTTATTCCTAACGCACTGCCCACACGTACAGGAGGCCAAACCCTGCACGTAAGTTCGTGATCTATATGAGACTCACAACTCGTGTAACAACTGTGTCACGGCCAATGAAACCTAATGATGCTTCATAATAATGGGGCAGTCTCATAAACAAGGTCAATGCATATACATAATAAAAATAAATCACGACGACACCGTCGCTGTACCCAAGTTTCCTTGGACGCGTATTTTATATAACAGTTAAAATATATGAACTAATGACAGAAAATAAAGATGCATGCAACATATGAAATACGAATAACAGTACAATGGCAAGGTATACTTGCCTGGCAAGGAAGCTGCAATGTACCAATAACCTGCTCCAGAAGTCGCGCAGAACAAATCCAATATCCTATGTACATATAATATAATACAATAAAATCATTAGTCATTACACTAGCACATACACAACCATATTTACTCTAGACTCAGGGGGTAAACTAGGGGTAACACGGGTCAACTAAAACTGTCAAATGCGCATCTAATTATGCGGGGTCGCGTTTGTAATTGCTATACACAATCAGACAGTCAACTAACAGGTGTCTAAGCCAGTGCGTTAATGTACGCAAGGCAGTCAACTACATATTCTTAGGGTCAACATGGTCAAGGTAAACATGAAATAGTCCACAGTGTCCTAGGGTCACACAATACAAATACATATCTAGTCATAACTATTACTTAGCATTTGATTACATATATATCCATATAATTATATAATAATATAACCAGTAATTTATTTAAATATGTACATAAATATATATACCAATTAATAAAATGCTAATGAATAACTAAATATACATATACTAGATATATATATATACCAAATTGAATAATATCTGCGTACGCGTACGTATACGCATACAAGTCCTTGGGTTCTTCGACACGGTCTGGACTCAACTAACTGACCATGTCTCGAAGCAATATGCTAAACCCTACGCTATTTACACTAGCACACATAAAATAAAGGAGGGGGCAGGTTCGAACCTCGGGGTATGCGCACAGTCATGACAATGACGACGATGACGATGCTGGGTTGATGATAATGGGGTGATGATAATGTGATGATAGAATGAGATAATGGTGATAAGATGATGATGATGTCGATGACGAGATAATGATGATGAGATGATGATAATGACGATGATAAGATGATAATGGTGAAGATTATGATGAGTTGATAATGGTGATGGTGTTAGGGATGATGGTGGTGTAGATGGTTCTACTGTTACGGCCAGGGGAGGGGAGGTCCGGCAAGGAGGAAAGGGAGCAGGAGGAGGAGGAGGAGTTCAGGAAGCAGGGAATGGCGAGGCTGGTGGTGGTGTTGCTGGTGGTGTCGTGCAGTGGTGGTCGTGCTGGTGGTTGTGGCTGGTGTTGGTGGTGTTGGCCTGGGAGTCGGTGATGGAAGACGGTGGTTCGTGGTCCGGGGTGAAGGAGGCCGGGGTTCGTGGGGTGGAGTTTGTTGGGCTGATATGAACGTAGGCGATGGTGGTGTGAGGACGATGACGATGGGAGGAGGACAGAGGTCGGGCACGGAGGAGTTTCACCGGAGATAGGGAAGAAGAGAGGGATAGGTGGAGATGGTGGCGTTAATGGCGGTGGTGGAGTTCGTCGAGCAGGGTTCAGCGGCTCGGGATGACCGGCTCCGGCGCTCGGGTCTGGGCTGCTCGTGGTGTCAAGGAAAGCGGTGAGGGTGATGGCGGTTCAGCCGTCCAGGCGAGGAGGAGGAGATGAGGACAAGGTGCACGGTGGCGAGGCAGTTCTGAGGTTGTGGTGGTCGGCTACGGTTCAGGGTGCTAGGTGGCCGGACATGGCGGCTCCGGCGGGGTGCTCGGCAAGGTTGGGGAGAAGGTCGACTAGGAAAATAGGTTAGGGATGGAGATGAATAGGGATTAGGTTGGTGTATTGGTTGAAATAGAAAAGGAAAGGAAAAGGGATTAAACATTGTATTTATATAAGTAAAGGTGTAGGGTTGGGTTGACCTAGAGGTTTGGGCTTGGTCAACACCTCTCTTGGGTTGGGCCTTGGGCTCACATGGGGATGTTTGGAGGTTACAATTTGCATTGTTTAAAATACAAGGCTAGGTTCAATTGAGGGGGCGATGTTGCACGTTGCACATTCCGAAAAATTACGAAAAAATTCATGTGAAGGGAAAAAATAGATTTCTTCAGGTATTGTCCAATGGTGTGAACACCTTAATGCATTTTTGTATAAAAATGCCCAACAATTAGAAAATTGCACAAAGTTTAAAATTGATTTAAATTAATTAAAATTAATGCACAAGGTGTTCTGGAATTAATTAGAAGTACACGGGGCTAAAATTATGTGGGACACAAGTGTCATGGACATAGGGGACTCAGAATAGAATATTATCATAATTTAGGTTGTACAAAACGGGTCAAGATTGTGTCTCCATTTTCAATTGGAACGCACAAGGATACAAAATTGGAATTATTTAGAATTAAATATAAGCGTCCGCGACGAATGTTGTGCGACTAAAATGAAGTACAAGAAAACATAATTATAAGTTACACAATGATCAGAATAGAGGGCGGGTATGTCTAGGACAAGGATGTGAAGTTTGTAGGAAGGCAATGGCTAGTGTGGTGCTCCAATTATCGAAGCAACGGTAAGGTGCACTAAGTGATTTAATTACTATAAAATTAAATAAAATGATGTGTCCTATTTCCAATTGGATACAAACTAGCCCTAATTTTACTATCTAAGCCAAGTAGGCCTAATTTTGGGTGAGAGGGTTTACACATCCACAAATATAATAAGAAGTACTAAAATAAATCTGAAAAATAAGTACGGAGTCTGAATGTCATAGTACAATCCAAATATGTCTGATGGGAACAAACCCACTAAAATGATGAAATAAGAGTACCAAAGGACAGATAAGAGAGTACGGCTAGAGCATCGGCTAACTCGATAAGGATGCTCTAGCCCTAGGCGGAAGGCCTACCAGTGATCAAGGGAACTCTGATGGTAGCACCTCAAGCTCCTCCTCGGACACGTACCTCGTCTCCTGCCCGGGGCCATACACGGTAGGATAGTATGCCTCGTCCAAATCTGGAAGGAAATTATGTCCTTAGAGGGACGTAACAAGATACAAAAATATATGTCATATATAAATATTGAATAAAATAAAGGGGTATGATAACCATCTAAGTGAATACATTGTGAGGACAACCTTGGTACGTATGGGTAGGTGTAGGCATAACGTCCAACACTCCGAAGAGCGTGGTATCTGTACATGGAACGTCCATCATTCCGAAGAATGAGGTATCAGCAAATATATACGTCTGTATCGCTCCGAAGAACATGGTATCTGTATAAAGGAAGTCATTGGATCCGTGGCTCCTCTGGATACTACGGATTCCAATGTGTATCCCATACGCCTACCAATTGTCCTCCCCACCCAATAAAAATATACAAGTTGAATACACGACGTGCATACCACGTAACTACATGCCAGGTCTCAATTAATTAGACATTCCTGATTATGCACTAAACTGTGATGCATGTCACACGCACCAATAGCTAGTCGGGTACGCGAACCCGCATCCCAATATGAGTTTGTCATCGTGATACGTGTAAAAGTGTCAGGGTCTAGGAAGATATCAGAATATCCTCATAATGGTAGGTGAGTTTGCTAGTGACTAAGTTAATACACTACAAATCGACGCATTCGTCGACTGCACCCGAGTCATTCTCGGACGCGCACAGTTATATGTAATATTACAACAAGATATCATGCAACATTTTATAATTTAAATTAAATAGTAAATAAGGAAATGTATACTTGCTTGGGTCCTCAAGCTGCGAGTACCAATATCCTGCTCCCAAACTCTCGCCCGAATAGTCCAGCGACCCTATATATATAATAATAATAATATAATCATCAGTCATTATACTAGCACGTACAGGAAATACAACTATACTACACTTAGAAACTGATGCAAGGGGGGTCATAACCGGTCAACTAGCAGGGTCGAGTGTGCACGCAGCTAAAATACACAAGTGTTGTATCCTCAAATACCGTGCACAGCAAGAATACGAGTTACCAAAATACATTAAAATACCAAATAATATATAACACAAAACCCAAATCCTAGCTAACAGGGTAGTGCACAATGTCAATTTTTCTAAACACCTAAGTCAACACAAGGATACCATATTAAATAACCAAGTTTTCTATGATGTATTCACTAACACTAATATTATTCTAAAACATGCACACATAAACACATTACACTAGGGTCCACAACTACACATGGGTCCATGCAATAATATATGAAGAAAGAGAAGGGCAATGCAAACCTAGTCGTAATCGTGGCCGAGGGGGGTGATGTCCGCGGCTCGTGGACGGCCTGCCTCCGGCGGTGGAGGTGATGCTCCGGCCAACACTGTACCAGCAGCAACACTGGCAGCAGCTGCGGCAATGGCAGCAGCTCGCAGCGGCAACGGCTTGGTCGGCGGTGGCGGGTTGCTGGCGGTGGCGGAATGGCCGTGGGATGATGGTGGCTAAGATGGTGGTGGTTACCGGCGATGGTCGGGGCTGGGAGGATGGGTGCTGGTGATGGTGTTGATGGTGTTGATGGTGTTGGTGATGTTGGTGACGGTGATGGGATTAGTGGAGACGACGGTGTAGGCAGTTGATAGTGGTGTGCCGATGATGGTGAGGATGGTGAGGCGGTGATGGCGATGACGGTGTTGGTGGCGATGATGGGAGTGGTGGAGATGACGGTGTTGGCGGTTGATGGTGGTATGTCGGTGATGGTGAGGATGGTGAGACAGTAATAGCGATGATGGTGAGGTGGTGACGAGGGTGATGATGGTGAGGTGGCTGCAGTGGCGGAGTGACTGGTCGTGGGTGGTCGGAGAAGGCGGTGGGGAAGTCAGGGAAGAAGGGGTCATCGAGGGAAGATGGAATCGTGGATGAAGAAGGGGAGAGGGGGCTGCTGTGGCGGTTGTTGAGGCAGAGGCGGCCGGTGGTGGTGGCGGGTTGGTCGAGGTCGAGGGAGGCAGGTGGAGGAGGAAGGTGGTGGCTAAGGCGGCGGGGTTGCCATCGGGATGATGGAGGTCGGAGGAGACGGGATGAAGAAAAAGAAGGGATGTGTAGTTTTAGGGTTTCGGTTTGTATGGTGTTGATTATGGTATTTTAGAGAAAGGAAGTAGGTGTTTATGTAGGAGGGAGAGAGGGGGATGATGCATTGGGATTAGGGCCGGCTACAAGATTTTCCTAGGGATTGGGGAAGCTTCTACATGAAGAATAAGTGGCTAGGATGATGTAGGTTTGAATATATAGGGGAAAGTTGCATGTAGTACAACCAAATAGAGGGAAAAATTAGAGTGAACCGGTCAACAATGAAGGAGGGTTTATCCATGGCTTGGCTCCAATGGGAGGTGGACCCCTCATTGCCTTTTTGCACAAAAGTCCCTAACAATTGGAAAATTGCACAAATAATGGAATTTTGGGATTGGATGAGAAAAAATATCATATTTGGTGTGATATAGTGGGTTATAAGGGTGTGTGATGTTTAGTATGAACCTTGAGGGTGTGAGTGGAGGTTTGGGTTGGTATTGGGTCTAATTTTGGGTTAAGTTGGGTCCTTACACCAATTTATTTAAAATTAGTGTAAGTGGTGCTCTTTATTTAATTGGAAATACATAGGGTTAAAATTAAGTGGCACACAAGTGTCATGGATGTAGTAGACACAGAATAGAATATTGTCATAAATTGGGTTGGACAAAATGGGTCGAGGTTGTGTCTCCAATTTTGATTAGAACGGACAAAGATACAAAGTTGGATTTATTTAGATTTAAAAATGGAAGTTTGTAACGAATATTGTGCGACTAAAATAAAACACAAGAGAGGGTATTTATGAGTTACATAAGGGTCGAAATAGAAGATTGACACGTCTAGGAAAAGTGAGTAAAATTTGTTTGAGAGCAAATGCTAGTGTAGCGCTCCAATTATCGAAGCAACGGTAAGGTGCACAAAGTGATACAAATATTGCACAATAAATCTAAAATACTGTGTTCTAATTCTAATTGGCTTCAAACTAACCCTAGTCTCTCTATCTAAGCTAGGTAGACCTAAATTTGGTCGAGGGGGTTTACATGTTGTCTTTCTAGTCTTTTGCCTTAGGATCAGTTATATGACAATATAATGAAAGTAATATACGTGTTTGCTCAAGAGTGTCATAATAATGAACAACTAAGTTTGTCTTAGCGTTTCTTACCATTCGCCCGTTAGTCTTTAGCTAGCGTATTACCAGGACTATACTGCATTGTCCTCCTGAGGCGACACGATTCGGATGCCTCAACAATCGTGTCGAGAACTCATCTCTACCTAGTGCTCAACCAGTTGTCTGTGACCATGCAACTACTCCCCCACTTCCAATCCTAGCTGAGAAACAACTCGGTTCAATCTTGTAGATGACTACACTCGGATCTTTCTTCTTTACGCAGATCCCTGATTAGAGACTGCCTCGGTGATCTGGATATCCCGAATACTTTCTTTTCTTTCCTTCTCCTGACTCGGAACGACTACTTGATAGTCTTCCTCATCTATGTATGCAACAAGATTATACTCTATCCTGTGTCATATTTCGTGTGGTGCCTCAGTATGAACTCAACTATCTTTGTAGCATATATAATAAACTACTACATTTTAACTCAATAAGCCCGACTATGCAAATAGCAAGTAAGATCTCCATGTTCTATACAATGATAAGGCGGGGTTATCCCCTTATCTATGTGCGTTTATCTCATTTTATTAGCATGCAAAGGTTTTTGGCTAAAAACTAGCATATATCATTCATTTTCTTAGTGTGCAGCTAAGTAGGGACAGGTTCACCAGGGCCACCCACCTTAGCAATGAATCGTATCGGTCGAGCGAGACTCCGAACTCGCCTCTAAAATTCTAAGTCTGAACTTTATTTGAAGATCCAAGTCTGAATGCCTTTGCATCGAACTAGTCATCTCGTTGAGCAAGGCAGGTCGGTTTGCTACACTTGTGCCGTTTGAATCGGCTCTCCGGGCTGAGCGGAACGGGTCGTTACATACCATACTTTGTCAGGTACCTCACCCTACAACAAAGCAGTAGGAGAGATATTAATAACATATGCAACTATGTAAAGAGACTCACGCCAATAACTTTCTGATAACTTTGCTTTAAATAGAAAATATCGTACCCTCTCCACTAGTGTCCAGTTCATCTACTTGGTTAAGTCGTTGAACCGAAACATCTTTGACAGAGTCTTTTGAGGTTGAATCCCTTTTTGTTTGTAATATGCGTCAAAAGGACTGGGTATACCATTATTAAAGCAAGAACATTTCATCTTTTTGTCAGTTTTTCTTTCAACGGAAGCTTGAAGCTCTTTTAAAGTATCCAACACATGATCCTTTAGCATAGGCCTAAACTTTTTTGGAAAAAATATTAATGAACGTTGTTAGAGTTATTTTGTTATTTATCTTATGAGGATGCAATATCCTTTCTCATATTCTTTCTTCTCCTACTTTTCTCCTTCTCTCCTCTTATTTCCATCTCCATCTCCAAATTTTACTTGGTATCAGAGCATCTTTTGAAATTACTATAAATTCTATCCATGACTTTTGTCGGTTGAACTATTTTTGTCTACTTTTCATGATTTGTCATTCGTTGTTCGTTGTTCGTGGTTCGTTTATGAGATCTAATGTTTCTATAGATCTTCGTTGGTTGTTCGTCGTTAGTTGTGGTTCGTTGTGAGATTTAGGGTTCCACAGATCTTGTCTTTCTGTTGTATCTGCAGGTATGGTAGGGACCAAATCTTCTAGCGAGATTAACAGTGCTTGTGGTGGTAGCGGAGGTGGTTCTCCTTTTACTGTTATTCGTAATGATGAATTAGAAAAATTGATTACTGTAGTGAAACTCAATGGTGCAAACTACCTTGCCTGGTCCAAAACTATCAAAGTGGTGGGGTGAAGAAGAAGTTAAGTTTTTGACGAAAGAACCCCCGCCTGAAATGTCCGCTGGTTATAAGGATTGGATGAGTGCTGATGCATACATTATGTCGTGGTTGTGTCATAGTATGGAGTCGCACATCTCTGCTAATGTTCAGTAGTGTGAATCATCCAAACATATTTGGGTATCTCTGAAAGAATCATATTCACAGAAGCGGAATGTGGCCCGTATTTATGAGTTGTACGAGTTATTATTTAATATAAAAGCAAAATAGAAAACTTGTGAATAAATATCTGGCTTCAAAGAAGACTTTGTGGGAGAAACTGCTACAATATCATCATGTTACTACTGATTTAAAGGAAGCTCAGCGACAGAAGAAAGAGTTTCAAGTTTCACTTATCCTTGTCGGCTTGAATCGATCATGCGCTCGAACCTTATAAAACTCAGATCCTTACTGGAGAGCAGTTACATAAGGTGACAAATATATTTTCTTATCTCAATTGTTCCTTTATAGGAAAGAGTTTTGTAGTGCCGAGTAATGACTTTTCTTGTCATGCCCCAATCTTCCGCAAGCTCGATCGTCTATGCTAGACGTGAATCACCACGTTGCAGCGCTCCCGCAGGACAATCGTTCTCATCGGGACGTGATGTCGTACGAGCCTGGAGTTACGCTCGTACAAGACAATGTTTTCAAACATCAAAGTTATCATCGAAACGATCAAGTTACAGCGAAAGTCAAGTATCGTGTACCAAGCAAACATCAGAGTATACACAGCGAAGCTCTCGATAGGATCCAAATAAAAATACCACGAAGGAGAATGCCACAAAGGCGATGCAACACTCTTGCTCTTTCTCTTGCCCACAAAGGTACTTACCGTTCATACATCATGTCCCGTATATCCAAGCAGCGCCACTACACCTACGTACCTGAAATAATGCCCACAAACATGGGTCAGTACACAGCCATACTGGTGAGCGGGGTAACCCACTCGTCTAAACTGACACTAAGTATAATAGTAAATGCAAACAGTTATATGGTGATCTTTCTACATGAATCCTAGATTCATTTCATGGCAGAGGTATGACATATTAAGAAAAATAGTAAAGCAGGTTAAACATGCAAGCATTCAACTCAAGCAAATATACAAGCAGATATATCCAACTCAAAAGAAAACTAGCATGAAAATCGTCCTACTCAAACCCAAGAAACGCGTGAACCTATCAAACCACAATCCAAGCCTTAATATCCATCCTCAAACCATGCTATAATTCAAGCCTTACTAATCCAATCATCGATACGCACACTTTTGCCGAGGCAAGATGGCCGTCGCCTACACGAAAAGCACAAACCAAAGCAAAGTAAACCAACTGTTATCAATATGAAGTCACTGGCCAAGACATAAAGGACTAATCAACTGTAGTTCTACCCAATCCAGACTGAGTAGCTAGCCCGTCTGGTCGTATCGAACTATCGGCACCAGGCCCAAGGCACATTACTATTGTCTCCTCCATGGCCGAACGATCCCGGCCCTTAAGCCTATCATGTTCGAGAAAACTAAACCATGTGCGCAACAGGTTATCCGTGATCGATACAAACTCCAAGTAGGTATGACGAGAGAATCGAGCATTTTCGTCCCACCAAACGATCCTAGCCTCAATCCAACCAACTATCCATAACCATTCTCCAACAATAGCACAAGGCACCATCTTAAGTTATCCCTATAGGCACTATGTCGCTTCTCAACGTAGTGTTCCAATTGGTGCAATAACCCTCGCTCAGAAAACTAAGTGGCATAATGCCCTAACAGTGGCACAATGCCCTCACCGATGCAGTTGTCCGATTTTGAACCACAACTGCACGCTTTGCTTGACAAAGCGCCCAACTGATACTCGTGCACGGATGCACGCTCGCTTGCCCGCCCGAAGTGCCTCGATGTTCCAACCAAGATGATCCACTCAAGCTTCAACTGCCCAACTCAAAACCAACACAAGCCATAAATCATATCCAACCAAACGACATACACTCTATGCATGCCACAGTGTAGTGATTTCCAAGTTCCAGTCCTAAGTATCCAAGCCATTACGTATGTTTCATAATATTAGGCATGAAGGAGTAGAGGAGAAGGGACAGAGCCCACTCACCTAGTCTGATTCCGCTAGCAATTTGTCTTTGCCGATACGGCTGATCCCTTGAACCTGTAGTCCGATGCAAAGCACGATCTACTTAATTGGTATGACCGTGCGAGCAGGTCGTGCTCTCCAAATCATCTGACCGATCGGACTAAGGAAGATGACATTATCGCTCCAATACTGCTATCCTAGTACTGCTCTGAATGAACACCTGATTCCATCAAAATCTGCTTGCAATCTGCACATGAAACCAACTCAAATTAATACTTGTTCCTAAATCTAACAAATCAAAATGTAACCAGCTATTGTCTTATTTAATCCGACTCAGCATAATGCACGGTGCGGTTGCGGGATATTACATAATATACTACTTAGAATCAGGTTCGTCCTCGAACCAAATTAGTTTCTATTCCTTACACGCATGCTGCTTGTCCAATTCATAACTCTGCTCCATGCAACTCTCATTTTCTGATCCAGACATAGCATCTCGCTTGTGCTGAACTTTTGCACAAATTTTATATTTCCACATCCTCCTTGCAGCTCAATACGAATTCATCATATCGCTTAGTTTGGATCACACACATATTTAAGGCGTCCTCGAAATACATGTATTTCAACCGAGCTTAGCGATAGCGAATTTGGACAAGTTACAAGGGTATCTTTATGTTCGAGGCATTCATTCGCTTCACTCCCGATTGAACCAATCCTGGCATTCATTTCATAAATTATTCGCACAAGCGCTATTCTCAAATACAATAATTTTTACTGACGATCTTCCCACCTGACTCAAATCAGTTCATATTCTAACTCAATCCATCTGACTATTCCCGAACCACACTAGCACCGTCCAAGCTCAACCAACAAAACTCTAGCATGACTCCAATCGCACAATGTTATGCAAGCACCGTCTCCAAATATTATTTTATGCTCCGAACAATCATCACAACTGATACTACCTCAGCTAGACGACTTACCCAAATATCAACTATGCTCTTAGATCAGCTCAGCCAAATACCTCTTCTTCAATCTCAATACCTCACTGGGGAACATCTATATTGAGGTTCATGTGATCCACGAAGATTTTGCCACCACTCCATAGGGATAGTGTCACCACAATTTCAACGTAGACACACTCGTCATAATTCCTAGGTCGCGCATGAAATAGTTCTTCGTGCTGCTTCCACTGCCTCAAAGCATGGATACACCTTCGCCTTCTGTACGAGAACGCATCCCAGACTGAGTTACGATGCATCTTGTAGATCTGAGGCACATCTTTCCCTTCCATTATTGCAAGGATTTGATCTTAACGAGCCGCTGCTTTAACTTCACAAACTAGTTTCACAGTCATAAATTTATATAAATGTTATTCCATTCGGGGGCACGACGAGTCAGAGGTGATGCCATCTTCAAAAATTTATGACTCTGAATCTCATCAGTTGACTTAGGCCATTTTTACCATCACTTCGATCTTCCGGCTGCATCTTCAGCTGAAGGCTATCCCAAGGATCTCTCAAATCCAACACTCAGTCACTTAGACCTATCTCCAATATACAGCACTCATATCCACCCTCGACGCATTCCCAAATACGCCGCCACAAGGGTCGTTCTATGGGTCTACAATATTCATCTCTGATTTGGCGGTCAAGTCGCTAGGGTTAGTTGTCCCGAAGCTACGCTCCATAATTGTAAGTCATCACGATTGAAAGTTACTACGAACCATGTTATAACTCCTCTGCAAATCTGAGCCATAATCCAACTATTCCATCCGAACAAACTTTTGAATCTGAGCACTTCATGCACTACCTCTGACGATCTGTCAACCAAACGCCGTTTAACCACCTAGAGTCTTACTATCTATCCAAGCCACAAATCAAGAACTATGCACGTTAAAACCGTCTTCCATCACTCCGTCGCTCTGTCCTGAATCCATTAAAAATTTGAACTGCCAAGTTCGACTTCTCGCACTACCACTTGCAATAATTTTCAAAACCATAGACTTACTCAATCTTATCCGTATGCCATATTTCACAGTGCACGTCTAACTTGCTCGAGCAGCACTGTAATTTGCTATAATGTTGTTATCTCGTTTAGATATCATCAAAAGTCCATCCGCCATAAAAAAAAATTCTTGTTCCATTCCTTAGTCCGTCTTCGTTTCTCTATGTTTCGATTCATCCACACACTCTCAATGACTTGCGCACAAGTTTTAACACAATCACAAATCCATATCACCATCACTCGTTGCCTCAATCTGTCTCAGTACTACAAGTGTTAACTTCCAATCTGACTTAACATCAACTAGACTTACTCCATGTATGTTCACATCTTCCGAAGAATCCGTCTACCATCGTTGTACCATTTTGCCAAATTTCACTTTCGCTAAACTTTTGAGTCAAACTTCTCGAGCGCCAATATCCAAAATTCTTCCAGTTCATACGAATCCATCGCATTGCCCCTCCAAACCAGATCGTGTTTCATTGCTCAACCAACAGCTCCAATATGTTGCCAAATTTTGTAGTCCGTGCTCGCTAACCCTTCGATACACCTAACGCTCGCTCAATCATATCCCAACTGCTTATTCCTCATGCTCAACTCTCTCTTTGCATCAATGAATGCTCTACCGAACTTTTAAATCGTGCAAGCAAACTCTGATATTCAGCTTTCCATCTGATTGATCTTAACTTGTTTTCAATACTTGGTCCATATCAATCCTTCAAATTCTAAACACTCTTTCCCATTTCTTGTACCGTTCTCGTCCATCACTCAAGTCCAACGATACTTCCATTTGTACAAGTCCATTCTTGATCGCTCAAGTATAACGTATCAAAGAATACCTGAGTCAAATTATATTGCACCATATACCACTTGGAAATAGAGTCGCTCTCGTGCTTAGTCTGCGTCAACGAACGTCTATTCTAAACCAACTATTCTGGAGTAATCATGTCGATCGCAACTCAACATTCACTTATTCCATGTTCAATTTTCTAACTCAGTCGATGTGTACCAACCAACTTATATTCTTGTTACCCGTATCTATTACGGTAATTCTATTGATGTCTATCCAAAATATTCCAATGCCATGCTTACTATATGGTATACCATATACCACTCCGAATCAAGTTACTACTAGCACCATAATTTTTTGCCCTGATCCAAGATTCGTTCGAACACTTTCTTTGTTGATGTATCGAGCTGGGGACCGGTGGATCGCCGAATCAATATTTTTTCAGAGTACCAAAAGCGAGCATGACCATCCATTCTGCGTGATCCTGCCATTCCAAATTCAAAGTCTGACACAAAACTCAGCCAATATATGAACCATCTAACTCTTCTGTCAATCTTGCTAGGTAACTTGTGACACGTTCTATTCTCAATACTTTTAACTATTTCTCAAACAGTTCGATACTTTCGCTACACGAGCAACCCGTGCAACGATCTCTTCCAAGTAATCCAACTCAATATCCAACTGTTCTACACATTTGTTGTACGAGCAACTCGTGCAACGCTATCCTGATAATCCTAAGCCAAACTCAAACCTGCTCAACCAATGCTCCACACGAACAACTCGTGCAACGCTCTTTGTGATATACCCAGCTAAAAATCAAACTTCGTCCAACACATTCGCTACACGAGCAACTCGTGCAACATTCTATTTTTGTCCAATGCTTCTAATCACAATATGCCACATAACCAATCTCATCTTCCAACCAACTGATCCACTGATGCATCCAGAAACTCCCCGAACGATAAGCCAAACCAACGCAATGACACCTCTCAACTTGCTGCACAAATGCAACAATGCCCAACAAAGCTTCACGATCTACCAAAAACCAACGAAAGCCAACGCAACGAAGAACAACATGCACCCATAACCAACAAATATATAGACTTATTACATGAAACATCCAATGCGGCACCGAGTAGAGCCAAGAGCCAAATGACACGCGGAAGCTATTTAGAGTTTGTGATGAACCAAAAGACAAAGTCCAAGAAAATGAACCGGGCGCTCTGATACCAATATGTCATGCCCTAATCTACCGCAAGCTCGTTCGTCCCCGCTAGACGTGAATCACCATGTTGCTCCCGCAGGACAATCGTTCTCATCGGGACGTGATGCCGTGCGAACCTGGAGTTGCGCTCGCACAAGACGATGTTGTCAAACATCAAAGTTATCATCAAAATGACCAAGTTACAGCAAAAGTCAAGTATTGTGTACCAAACAGACACCAGAGTATACGCAGCAAAGCTCTCGATAGGATCCAAATAAAAATGCCACGAAGGAGAATGCCACAAATGCGATACAACACTCTTGCTCTTTCTCTTACCTATAAAGGTATTTACCATTCATACATCATGTCTCGTATATCCAAGCAGAGCCACTACACCTGCGTACCTAAAATAATGTCCACAAACGTGGGTCAGTATATAGCCGTACTGGTGAGCGGGGTAACACACTCGTCTAAACCGACACTAAGCAGAATAGTGAATGCAAAAAAGTTATATGGTGATCTTTCTACTTGAATCCTAGATTCATTTTATGGCAGAGGTATGACATATTAAGAAAAACTATAAAGCAGGTTAAACATGCAAGCATTCAACTCAAGCAAATATACAAGCAGATATATCCAACTCAAAAGAAAACTAGCATGCAAACCATCCTACTCAAACCCAAGCAACGCGTGAACCAATCGAACCATAATCCAAGCCTCAATATCCATTCTCAAACCATGCTATAATCCAAGCCTTACTAATCCAATCATCGATACGCACACTCTTGCCGAGGCAAGGTGGCCGCCGCCTACACAAAAAGCACAAACCAAAGCAAAGTAAACAAACTCTTATCTATATGAAGTCACTGGCCAAGCCATAAAGGACTAATCAACTGTAATTCTACCCGATGCAGACTGAGTAGCTAGCCCGTCTGGTCGTATCGAACTGCCGGCACTGCGCCCAAGGCACGTTACCATTGTCTCCTCCATGGCCGAACGGTCCCGGTGCCCCGGAGTATATCCCGTTCTAGGAAACCAAACCCTATGCGTAACAGGTTGTCCGTGACCGATGCAAACTCCAAGTAGGTATAACGAGAGAATCGAGCATTCTCGCCCCACCAAACGATCCTAGCCTCAATCCAACCAACTATCCATAACCATTCTCCAACAATAGGATAAGGCACCATCTCAAGTTATCCCCATAGGCACTATATCGCTTATCGACATAGTGTTCCAATTGGTGCAACACCCCTCGCTCAGAAAACTCTGTGGCATAATGCCCCAACAGTGGCACAATGCCCTCACTGATATAATTGTCCAATTTTGAACCACAACTGCACGCTTTCCTTGATAAAGCGCCCAACTGATACTCGTGCACGGATGCACGCTCGCTCGCCAGTCCGAAGTGCCTCGATGTTCCAACCAAGATGATCTACTCAAGCTCCAACTGCCCAACGCAAAACCAACACAAGCCACAAATCATATCCAACCAAATAACGCACACTCTATGCACGCCACAGTGTAGTAATTTTCATGTTCCAATCCCAAGTGTCTAAGCCATTACATGTGTTCCATAATATTAGGCATGAAGGAGTAGAGGAGAAGGGACAGAGCCTACTCACCTAGTCTGATTCTACTAGCACTTTGCCTTTGCTGATACGGTCGGTCCCTTGAAACTGTGGTCCGATACAAAGCACGATCTACTCAATTGGTATGACCGTACGAGCAGGTCGTTCTCTCCAAATCATCCGACCGGTCGGACTAAGGAAGACAGCATTATCGTTCCAATCCTGCTATCCCAGTACTGCTCCGAATGAACATCTGATTCCATCAAACTTCGCTTGTGATCTGCACATGAAACCAACTCAAATTAATACTTGTTCCCAAATCCAATAAATCAAAATGTAATCAGCTATTGCATCATTCAATCTGACTCAGCGTAATGTACCGTGCGGTTGTGGGGCATTACACTTCTGGCCTAGTTACTAGTGTTGTTAATCGTGGTAGTGGCCATGGTAGTGGTCATGGTAGTAGCCATGGTTGTGGTAGTTTTGGTCTATAAGGAGGTCATGGTGGTGGTGGTGGTGGTCAACCACGAAAGTATAACTATTTTGGAATGCTCGATCACATCGACGACTACTGTTGGGATAACTGGGGTAGACCAGAATATACACACTAAGTGCATAAAGAAAATATGCAGTCCCAAGTCACCACTTCTGCTCTCAGAGATGATACTTCCAGTTTCAAGATGCCTGATATCTCATCTCCATTTGAACAGATCCTCCAGAAGTTGAACATGCATGCTAGTACCACCACCAACCTACTATAACCATAGCACATATAGGTAATGCTGCTTTTATGGCAATCCAGTTGTCATCCACCTCTTGGGTCATCAATTCAGGAGCAAGTTCTCATATGTCTAGTATAAACTTTCTCTTTCATAATCTTAGTCCTATGAAATATAATATTATCTTGGCTGATGAGTACCTACTCGTCCTGTCGTTGGAAAATTTGTCATTTATCCTACTCGATCACTGTAATTATTTGATTCATTATATGTGCCTAATTTTTTTTTAATTTGCTATATGTGAGCCAGTTAACCAAATCTCTTCAATAATCTGTAAAATTTTCTCCTAATTTTTGTATTTTTCAGGACCTCATGACGAAGAAGATGATTGGTCAGGACATAAAAATTATGGACTATATTGCTTGGATCTACGTGGAAAGACTTTCACTTTTGTTTCTACTTATCCATTGTAGTAGCATTATCGTTTGGGACATCCGTCTTTGGCTAAGTTGCATCAAGTTGTTTCTAGTTTGTCATGTTTCTAGTCTTGAATGTGAGGCTTATCAGTTAGGAAAGCAACACCATAGTTCTTTTCCTCGTCGTATTGAGAGTCGTCAGTTGCATTCTTTTGATCTTGTTCATTCTGATATTTTGGGTCTGTCTAGAGTCAAAAGTCTGAAAGAATTTTAATATTTTGTTATTTTTATTGATGATTATTCTAGAATGACTTAGTATTATTTAATGAAAGAAAGATCTGAGTTTTTAAATATGTTATCTACCTTTTATAATAAAGTCTATGTTCAGTTTGATAAACGCATCAAAATTTTGTATTCTGATAATGCTTTGGAGTATACTCAATCTGCTGTGAATAGTTTCTGTGTTGATGGTGGAATGATTCATCAAACCAATTATATCCACATCTTTCAGTAAAATGGTATAGTCAAACACAAACATCGGCACATTTTAGATGTGGCTCAAACTTTCATGTTTAATATGCATGTCCTTAAACAGTATTGGACAAATATCATTCTTACTGCATGTTATCTAATTAATCGCATGCCATCATCTGTATTAAATAATAAAGTTCTATTTTTTATGTTACATACATATGTCACTCCTTTTTTCTTGTCTTATCAAGTGTTTGGGTGGCTTTTATTCACAACTTGGAATCTAATCGAGATAAGTTAGCTCCTCGATCTCTGAAGTATATTTCTTGGTTATTCTAGTACTAAAAAAGGTTATCGTTGTTATAGTCCACAGTCATGCAAATATTATGTTAGTGCAGATGTTCTCTTCTTTGAGTCTACCCTATTTCTTTCCCTCATGAGACCGTCTTATTCCTTTTTTATAATATTTGATATCTTCCATACAACTTTCGATCATTTCTAAATCAGTTTTTGTCTCCATTCTCCCTTTACAGGTTTATCAGAGATCCAAGGACATGCCAGTGGTTCTGCAGAATTTAGCCCTCAATCAATCAGCTCATGTACATAAGGTTTCTGCTTCCATCACTACAGATCTAGATGATATTTTCATTGCTCTCAGAAAAAGAAAATATCTTTGTACCACAAAAAATAAGCATCCTCTTTCTAATTTTGTTTCATTACACTGTGCTTCTTCATCTTTGCATGCATTTGTTGTTTTATTATCTTTTATTTTTATTTTTAAAACTTATAAGCATATTTGGTAATCTTCTAGTTGAAAAAGTGCAATGGATGAGGAGATGTATGCTTTACATCAAAATCAGGCTTGGGAGCTTATATCACTTCTTGTTGGAAAATAGATGGTGGATTGTAGATGGGTGTACACTGTTAAGTATCATCCGGATGATTCAGTTGAGCGCCTCAAAGTATGGTTGGTTACAAAAGGGTATACTCAGACATATGGTGTGGATTATATGTAGATTTTCTCTCCAGTAGCTCAGCTAAATTCAGTTCGGATTCTTATTTCTGAGATGGTTAATCGCGAATGGCCTATATATCAGCTGGATATAAATAATATTTTCTTGCATGTTGACTTACAAGAGGAGGTTTATATGGATCAACCACCGAAATATGTTGTGGCTGAAAGTGGAAAACTCGTATGTACATTAAAAAAATATTATATGGGCTAAAACAATCACCTCGGACTTGGTTTGACAAGTTCAGCTATGTTCTCATTCAGTATGGATTTCGGCACACCAAATCAGATTATTCAGTATTTTGCCATTCATCTTCAGCATGAATTATTGTGTTGATTGTTTATGTTGATGATATCATTATATGTGAGAGTGATCATGCTGGAATTATAGACTTGAAGGACAATCTGTAAACCCCCCTGAATTTTCAAATTATTAAAACTAGGATTTTTTACAATTTTCTGAAAATTTCTGGAAATTTTCTGTAATTAAAATCAAAGTTTTAATTATTAAATGATTTTTAATTATTAATAAATAATATTAAAATATCATAGAAATAATATTTTTGGGTGTAAAATAAAAAACTGGACCTAGGATAATTTTTTTGGAATTTATTGGGCCTCAGACCTATTTTTAAATGCCTAAAAACTATTTAACTATTTATTAATTAATTTATTATTATTATTATTATTATTATTATTATTATTATTATTTATTTTGGCCCGGCCCGGCCCAGTGGGCCGAGCCCAGCAGCCCAGCCCGCTCGGCCACCCCTTGCGGGTCGGGCGGGTCCGCCAACCCGGAGCCCGCCGTCCGACCCGACCCGTCACCATTTCCCTGCCCCCACGACCGCTGTGCGACCGGTTCTCCCGCGCCACCGCCCGGGTTCTCCGCCGCCTCCGTCGGAGCGGCCCACTACCCCCTCGGCGCGCCTATCCCGGCCACGTCCGCCCCGGCACCACCCTATAAACCCCCCCCACTCTATTTCCTCCGCCCTCATTTCCACCTCTCGCCGGAACCCTAACAGCCGGATCCCCCTCGCCTGGCCAGCACCCTAGCCCGCCGACCTCCTTCCCGTCGACCGGAGTCCAGCGCGCAGCCCCTCTCCAGCACCTCCCCTCTTCTCCCCGCCTCCTTCCTCCTCACAGCCTCCCCGGCGAGACCCGAGCCCGACGACGTCGAGACGGGGCAGCTCCGGCCAAACGCCTGAGCCGACCGCGGTCGTCCCGCCTCCGCGAAGCAGTCCGACCGTCCCGCAACCCCTGGCCGCCTCCGTCGTGTCCGCCAGAAAAAGCCCTAGGCCGGACACGGCTGACCCAAACCGGACACGGGATACGTGTCGGACAAAGGAAACCCCATTTTCGAAGGACCAGTTCAGGTACTCGTATCTTGCACCCTGTATCTCCGTTTTCAATTCCGTCAATTATGTTGCGAAGCCTGTAGGACCCTCTCGGTGTCCGGATAAACCGCTCGGGGCATCGCGTCCTGTGGTGATCGCACACCGCGATCCAAAAACAGGAAAAATCAGACCCTGTTTTACCCCGGAACTGAGTACGCCCCGCCAAACGGGACGACTTTGTCGTGCACGGTCTTCGCAGATACGTGCGCAGCGTCGATACGGACGTGTGGGATTTCGAGGAAGCTGGTTCGGGTGTGCGTGCACACCGAAATCAACGCGTATCCGCGGACATCGCCCCGTATCCGACTTTTCTGCAATTTGCCCTAACTTCTTGTACACTCTTCGGATAGAGACGAAACTTGCGCCATCGGACTCGTAGCGATATGCTGGTCCTGTGGGTCAAGTTTGGTTCGATTCTGAGAACGTTGACGAAATCGCGTGTCGTGGGCCCCACAGGCCCCGCCTTACGGGCGATTTTGTGATCGGCTCATCAGAATCCAAATCTAGAAGTTCCGTTGGGTTCGTATCATCGTTCCTGACCTGTTAACACTAAGTTTGGTGAATTTGGAGACCGTTGACCTGGACGCATTTTTCGGTGCAAAGCGGGCCCACCGGCGGACCCTGTTTTGACCCGAAACTGTCATTTTTGCCCTTGTCTCCAAATTGGACCCAAGGACAGGCGTTTCTAGCTATTTGACATCTTCTGAGCATGATGGTAATATTTATTTCAGTATTTGGACTCATTTCTGGAAAATTTCTCCGAGATACAAACTATATTTTGGATCCAAACAACAGGCAAGTACCTGCACCTCAAGTTTAATCTTTATATTGTGATAATTAATTCTCTGCTCTACTAGTACCCTTGATGATTACACGTAGTATTAGAATACTGGATTTTATGTCTTGAATACTGGAGTTCATGTCTTGTTTTTCATGTCGGGTGGGAGAATACTAGAAGGCATGTAGTTTACCCTTCCCCCTGCCGTGTTTAATAGCTGTTGGTACGCGACTGTACCCTCAGCCGGATCTCAATTATTCCTGTTTAATATCCTTTTATGACGGCTGAATTAGCCTTATAAACCCCTACATGCCAACTATGTATTCTAAAACAAACACAAGTTTCACACAGATAGCTTTTGGTCTTGTTATAGTTCTTGCTGACTGTTGTAGTTTCATTTCCTGTCTTACTTATTCCTGTTTTCTCATATCCCTGTTTATAACTTTAACTCTTAGTTATTGTTGTTTCTTTTATGCATATTTCTCAATATGATACTCAGTCTAATTGTCATAAATATTTAGTTTAATCTTGTTGTGCATTGTGTACTTTGCTCCTTTCCTGACTGGATCCGTTGATTTAGGCGATGATGAGGACTTTGTCCCTACATATTATGGCCCCTATGAGGGAACAGATGACACTTATGAGGAACCAGCTCCCACCCAGGAGACCACTGCTGCAGAGTAGTTAGCAGTAGCTATTTTATTTCATGCTCTTTATCTTAGTAATCGGGTTTGTCCCCGATTTTATTTCTGGATTCTGTATTAAACATTTGATCTGTTGTCACATTTATTTCATTTAAAATCTTAAGCATCTTATTCCCATTATTATCTTGCCTATTTTATTTGTGAATGAGCTAGATTAGTTAACTGTGGATTTGACCTAGACAGCGTACTACCGCCGACTCTGCGGCGTAGGCTGGACGTACCCACGCACTCGTGCCCGAATTTTCGGGTGCGGGTCGTGATACATTTTTATGGTGGCCCATGTAGGTCAGTATCCATAAATAGGGTAATACCCTAGGATAGGGTATGGAATAGGATTGAGGATTCTAGGAAAAGCTCATTTACAGAATAGGATCTTCATTTCAATTCTTGATATCATTTCTGATCAATTTTCCTATCACCCTTGATTTCCAAGTAATCTATTCTGATCTTCCTATCCCTTAATCTTACAGAATAGTCCAGACAAGGAACACAGTAGGAGGCACATCAGAACCAACGGAGCAGAATGTGCCCGAAACTCTGGCACTCCCGCCGCCTCCATCTGCTCCAGCAGTTACTCTAGATGGGGCACAGCTACTCGGAGTGTTCCAGGGACTCGTAGAATCCCAGAAAGAACGGACTGCACTTCTACGAACCAGCCTCTCAGAAGCTCTTAGGTCCCAAGAGTCGCCACACAAGAGGCCAGGGAGTGCCAAAGACTTCAAGAACCTTAAACCCCTGGAATTCTACGGAACTGAGGGCATTCTCTATGCCGATGAGTGGTTAGAGAATGTCGAGAGACTCCTGAAGACTGCTCGGGTCCCTGATGATCTCAAAGTGGAGTCTGCAAGCCTGCAACTGTTCGACATAGCTCGGACCTGGTTCAGAGATGAACCCCAACTATCTGCTCCTGACCTCACCTGGGAGGACTTCAAGAGGCTATTCAAGGAGAAATTCTATCCCGAAGTGGCTCGGGAAGCTCTCGAAAGCCAATTCGAGAGACTGGAACAAGGTAACCTATCTGTTGATGAGTACACTGCTGAATTTAGCAGGTTGAGCCACTTTGCAGAGTACATGGTTCGTACCCCGGAGGACAGAGCCCGTAGATTCAAGAAGGGGCTGTCTCCGGATATTCGTCTTGCTGTCACCACTAGCCGAGCTCGCACCTATGAGGAAATCCTGAGCGTGGCACAAGGCGTTGAGAGAGACATGGGGTATAAACTAAAATGAGAGAGAGATACCAGAAATGTGGGACCCAACAAACGCCCATTCCAACAACAACAACAACAACAGAGGGCCCCGCAGCAAACTCAGCGTCCTCTCCCTCGAGCTCCAGCACCCCAACCCCAGGCTCAAGGACAGAACCAACAAGCTGCCGCTTGTAACTTTTGCCAAAAACCAGGTCACACTTGGCAAGTCTGCAGGAAGAGGCTAGGTGCCTGCCTCTACTGCGGCTCAGCAGCGCATCAAATGAGAGACTGTCCTGCTGCTCAAGGACGCCCAGCCGCACCAAAGGCTCCAGTCCAGGCCAGGCCCCCAGCAGGACAGCAGAGGGGACCCCCGCTTCCAACTCAACAACAACGCTTTTCTCAGCACCAACAGCAGCAACAGAGGGGTGCACCTCAGCAAGGCCGTGCTTTTGCAATGACTCTGGAAGAAGCTGAAGCCACAGCAGACGTGATCACAGGTTCTGTGCTTATAAATTCAATACCAGCCATTACTTTATTTGATTCTGGAGCTTCACATTCATTCATGTCAGTAGATTTCCTTATGAAGCATAGCTTAATCACTGAACCCCTTAGGAATTGTTATAAGATCATTACCGGTGGAGGAATCATCCCGGTTAGTTATGCATGTAATAATTATCCTATTACATTATGTGGAAGAGAACTATATGCTAGGCTACTCGTAATGCCAGTTTCCAGTTTTGACATTATACTGGGTATGGATTGGTTGAGTCAACACCATGCCACTATAGACTGTCACAGAGGTAGTGTAATCTTCAGGCCCCCTGACAAGCCAGAATTTGAATTTGCTAGAGGTTCTAGAGAAATGGGTAGTAACAAAATTTGTGGAGCCCTAGTAACAGAAGAATTGCCACTACCTATCATCTCCGAATATCTTGATGTCTTCCCTGAGGATCTCCCAGGCTTACCCCCAGACCGAGAAGTTGAATTCTCTATTGACTTAGTGCCGGGAGCAGCGCCAGTATCTCAAAATCCCTACAGAATCAACAAGAAGGAGATAATAGAACTAAATGAGCAGATTAAAGAGTTAGAAGACAAATGCTTCATTAGGTCTAGTGTCTCACCCTGGGGAGCTCCAGTATTATTTGTGCCCAAGAAGGACAGAACATCCCGAATGTGTATTGACTATAGGGCCTTGAATGCCTTAACAATTAAGAATAAGTATCTCCTACCCAGGATAGATGACTTATTTGATCAGTTAAGTGGAGCTCGGGTATTTTCAAAGATTGACTTGAGGTCTGGTTACCACCAAGTAAGGGTGAGGAAGGAAGACAATCCTAAAACTGCTTTCAATATCCGGAACGGATATTATGAATTCTTGGTAATGCCGTTCGGGTTGACGAATGCTCCAGCAGTTTTTATGAACTTAATGAACAGAGTCTTCCAGCCATACCTAGACAAATTTATAGTGGTCTTTATTGATGATATTTTGATCTATTCCAAGACTCCTGAAGAACATGAAGAACACTTGAGGCTGGCATTGGAGACTTTGAGGAAGGAAAAACTTTATGGAAAATTATCTAAATGTGCATTCTTCCTAGACAAAGTAGAATTCTTGGGACATGTTGTGACTGGAGATGGGATAGCAGTAGATCCCAAGAAGATAGCGGCAGTAGAATCATGGCCCACTCCAGACTCTGTAGCGGAGATTAGAAGCTTCCTGGGACTAGCTGGCTACTATCGGAAGTTTGTGAAAGACTTTGCTAGAATTGCTGAACCCATGACAAAATTAACAAGGAATGATGAAGACTTCACCTGGACTGATGAATGTCAGCATGCTTTTGAGGAATTGAAGAAAAGGCTGACTACTGCCCCTATTCTGACCTTACCTTCTGGAACCGGAGGATTCGCTATATATAGCGATGCTTCTGGAAAAGGTCTAGGTTGTGTATTGGAGCAGAACAAGAAGGTAATAGCATATGCCTCTAGACAACTTCGACCTCATGAAAAGAACTATCCAACTCATGATTTAGAATTGGCAGCTGTCATTTTTTCTCTTAAGCTATGGAAGCATTATCTTTATGGAAAAAAGGTAGAAATATTTACAGACCATAAAAGTCTAAAATATATCTTCACTCAGAAAGAGCTGAACATGAGGCAAAGAAGGTGGCTGGAACTAATGAAAGATTTTGATATCACCTTTCAATATCATCCTGGGAAGGCCAATGTAGTTGCTGATGCTCTAAGCAGATATCCTATGGCGATGTACTTGACTATGGACCGACACTTGCTCGAGGACTTGGAAAGTTTGGATATTGAGGTAATTATCCCAGGAAAAGAAGGCCAAATGATGAACTTGCAGATTCAGTCTACCTTAATAGATAAGATCAAGGAGACTCAGTTCCAAGACGAAGGCCTGCGAAGCCTTCGAGGTCAAGTGCAAGCTGGATTAGTGGAGGACTTCAAAATTCATGAAGATGGATCACTGAGGCTTGGAAATAGATTATGTGTAACTCAAGGAGACATAAGGGAAGAAATTATGCAAGAAGCGCACAGATCGCAATACTTTATACATCCAGGAGCCAACAAGATGTACAAGGACCTGAGGATGCATGTTTGGTGGCATGGCATGAAAAGAGAAGTAGCCAGATTCGTATCTCGTTGTTTAGTATGCCAACAAGTCAAGGCTGAAAGACAAAGACCTGGGGGATTGCTTCAACCACTACCCATTCCGGAGTGGAAGTGGGAACATATTACAATAGATTTTATTTCTGGGCTTCCAAGGACACCTAGTGGTAAGGATGCAATCTGGGTGATAGTAGATAGACTGACCAAATCTGCACATTTTCTACCTTTCAAAGTAGGGCTATCTACATAAAAGTTGGCAGATTTATATATCAGACATATTGTTAAATTGTATGGGGTTCCAGTAAGTATTGTCTCCGACCGAGATTCAAGATTCACCTCTCACTTCTGGAAGAGCTTACAAGCCAGCTTGGGGACTCAACTCAAATTCAGCACAGCTTATCATCCCCAAACCGATGGACAATCGGAACGTACAATCCAGACCCTTGAAGATATGCTCCATACATGTGTTCTGGATTTTGGAGGATCCTGGAAAGACTATCTACATCTTGTGGAGTTCTCTTATAATAACAGTTACCAAGCAAGTATTGAGATGACTCCATTTGAAGCTTTGTATGGACGAAGATGTCGTACCCCGCTATCATGGGACGACGTAGGAGAAAGAGCCTTACTGGGACCTGAGATGGTGATCGATTCAACTGAGAAGGTAAAACAAATAAGGGAAAGACTTCGGGTGGCTCAAGACAGGCAACGACATTGGACAAATAGCCACCGAAGGCCCTTAGAATTTGAGGTAATTAATTTATGAAATTCAAGTTAATTTAAACATTATGATTATGGAACTAAGACTTGATTATGACTTTATTAAAGGTTGGAGAACTTGTATTCTTGAAGATATCTCCGACACGTGGCACCATTAGGTTCGGAAGGAGTGGAAAACTCAGCCCAAGATTTATTGGACCTTTTGGCATACAGAAGAAAATCGGAGAAGTGGCATACCGTCTGGCATTGCCACCCTCTCTGGATGGAGTCCATAACGTCTTTCACGTGTCGCAGCTGAGAAAATACATGTCAGATCCCAGCCATATTTTGGATCACTCAGAGCTCGAAGTAGGCCCAAGTTTGACTTACCAAGAGCAACCCGTGGAGATACTGGATCGATCGGAGAAAGTTCTACGAAACCAGGTTATTTCCCTCGTTCATGTAGCTTGGAAGCACCACTCTCCCGGCGAATCCACCTGGGAGCGAGAAGACGAGATTAGAGAGCGCTACCCTTATCTTTTTGAACCCTGAGGTATATTTTAACTCTCGGCCCTTCTTTTCGTGCCATTGTTACTTTTAAATTTCGAGGACGAAATTTTTATAAGTTGGGTAGATTGTAAACCCCCCTGAAATTTCAAATTATTAAAACTAGGATTTTTTACAATTTTCTAAAATTTTCTGGAAATTTTCTGCAATTAAAATCAAGGTTTTAATTATTAAATGATTTTTAATTGTTAATAAATAATATTAAAATATCATGGAAATAATATTTTTGGGTGTAAAATGAAAAACTGGACCTAGGGTAATTTTTCTGGAATTTATTGGGCCTCAGACCTATTTTTAAATGCCTAAAAACTATTTAACTATTTATTAATTAATTTATTATTATTATTATTATTATTATTTATTTTGGCCCGGTCCAGTGGGCCGAGCCCAGCAGCCCAGCCCGCTCGGCCACCCCTTGCGGGTCGGGCGGGTCCGCCAACCCGGAGCCCGCCGCCCGACCCGACCCGACCCGTCACCCTTTCCCTGCCCCCACGACCGCTGTGCGACCGGTTCTCCCGCGCCACCGCCCGGGTTCTCCGCCGCCTCCGTCGGAGCGGCCCACTACCCCCTCGGCGCGCCTATCCCGGCCACGTCCGCCCCGGCACCACCCTATAAAACCCCCCCACCCCACTCCATTTCCTCCGCCCTTATTTCCACCTCTCGCCGGAACCCTAACAGCCGGATCCCCCTCGCCTGGCCAGCACTCTAGCCCGACGACCTCCTTCCCGTCGACCGGAGTCCAGCGCGCAGCCCCTCTCCAGCACCTCCCCTCTTCTCCCCGCCTCCTTCCTCCTCACAGCCTCCCCGGCGAGACCCGAGCCCGACGACGTCGAGACGGGGCAGCTCCAGCCAGACGCCTGAGCCGACCGCGGTCGTCCCGCCTCACCGAAGCAGTCCGGCCGTCCCGCAACCCCTGGCCGCCTCCGTCGTGTCCGCCATAAGAAGCCCTAGGCCGGACACGGCTGACCCAAACCGGACACGGGATACGTGTCGGACACAGGAAACCCCATTTTCGAAGGGCCAGTTCAGGTACTCGTATCTTGCACCCTGTATCTCCGTTTTCAATTTCGTCAATTACGTTGCGAAGCTTTTAGGACCCTCTCGGTGCTCGGATAAACCGCTCGGGGCATCGCGTCCTGTGGTGATCGCACACCGCGATCCAAAAATAGGAAAAACCAGACCCTGTTTCACCCCGGAACTGAGTACGCCCCGCCAAACGGGATGACTTGGTCGCGCGGTCTTCGCAGATACGTGCGCAGCGTCGATACGGACGTGTGGAATTTTGCGGAAGCTGGTTCGGGTGTGCGTGCACACCGGAATCAACGCGTATCCGTGGACATCGCCCCGTATCTAACTTTTTTGCAATTTGCCCTAACTTCTTGTACACTCGTCGGATCGAGACGAAACTTGCGCCATCAGACTCGTAGCGATACGTTGGTCCTGTGGGTCAAGTTTGGTTCGATTCTGAGAACGTTGACAAAATCGCGTGTCGTGGGCCCCATAGGCCCCGCTCGACGGGCGATTTTGTGATCGGCTCATCGGAATCCAAATCTGGAAGTTCCGTTAGGTTCGTATCATTGTTCCTGACCTGTTAACACTAAGTTTGGTGAATTTGGAGACCGTTGACCCGGACGCATTTTTCGGTGCAAAGCGGGCCCACCGGCGGACCCCGTTTTGACCCGAAACTGTCATTTTTGCCCTTGTCTCCAAATTGGACCCAAGAACAGGCATTTCTAGCTATTTGACATCTTCTGAGCATGATGGTAATGTTTATTTCAGCATTTGGACTCATTTCTGGAAAATTTCCCCGAGATACAAACTATATTTTGGATCCAAACAACAGGCAAGTACCTGCACCTCAAGTTTAATCTTTATATTGTGATAATTAATTTCCTGCTCTACTAGTACCCTTGATGATTACACGTAGTGTTAGAATACTGGATTTTATGTCTTGAATACTGGAGTTCATGTCTTGTTTTTCATGTCGGGTGGGAGAATACTAGAAGGCATGTAGTTTATCCTTCCCCCTGCCGTGTTTAATAGCTGTTGGTACGCGACTGTACCCTCAGCCGGATCTCGATTATTCCTGTTTAATGGCCTTTTATGACGGCCGGATTAGCCTTATAAACCCCTACATGCCAACTATGTATTCTAAAACAAACACAAGTTTCACACAGATAGCTTTTGGTCTTGTTATAGTTCTTGCTGACTGTTGTAGTTTCATTTCCTGTCTTACTTATTCCTGTTTTCTCATATCCCTGTTTATAGCTTTAACTCTTAGTTATTGTTGTTTCTTTTATGCATATTTCTCAATATGATACTCAGTCTAATTGTCATAAATATTTAGTTTAATCTTGTTGTGCATTGTGTACTTTGCTCCTTTCCTGACTGGATCCGTTGATTTAGGCGATGATGAGGACTTTGCCCCTACATATTATGGCCCCTATGAGGGAACATATGACACTTATGAGGAACCAGCTCCCACCCAGGAGACCACTGCTGCAGAGTAGTTAGCAGTAGCTATTTTATTTCATGCTATTTATCTTAGTAATCGGGTTTGTCCCCGATTTCATTTCTGGATTCTGTATTAAACATTTGATCTGTTGTCACATTTATTTCATTTGAAATCTTAAGCATCTTATTCCCATTATTATCTTGCCTATTTTATTTGTGAATGAGCTAGATTAGTTAACTGTGGATTTGACCTAGACAGCGTACTACCGCCGACTCTGCGGCGTAGGCTGGACGTACCCACGCACTCGTGCCCGAATTTTCGGGTGCGGGACGTGACACAATCTTAGTCGTCAGTTACATACTAAGGATTTTGGTCTTCTTCGATATTTTTTTGGAATCGAGGTTGCTCGATCTAAGAAGACTGTGTATCTGTCACATCGCAAGTATGTTCTAGACTTGCTCTCTGGGACTAGAATGTTGGAGTGTCGGCCAGTTGAGACTTCCATGGATTATCATGATAAGCTTGATGCTGACAGGAAAGAGTTATTGAGGATGTTAGATATTATAGATGGTTGGTTGGCAAACTTATATATCTTACTGTTACACGACCAGACATTACCTATGCAGTTGGAGTAGTTAGTCAGTTTATGCATATCCCTCGACAACTACATTGGGAGGCTATCGTTCGCATTCTTCGATACTTGACGGGTGCACCTGGAAAGGGTTTGTTATACAAACATTTTCAGTTGCTTACGGTGACGGAGTTCAGTGATGTTGATTGGGCAGGAAGTCGCACTGATAGGAGGTCTACTTCTGGCTATTATACATTTGTGGTTGGCAATCTTGTAACATGGCGTAATAAGAAGCAGAATGTTGTGACTCGTTCTAGTACAGAGACCGAGTACTGTGTGATGGCTCATACAACTTCTGAGATAATGTGGGTGCAGTCTCTTCTTCATGAAATGGGATTATGATTCCTATTTCGATGAAGATTTATTACGACAATCAGTCGGCAATGTTTATCGCAAGTAATCTAATGTTTCATGAGCGCACTAAGCATATCGAGGTGGATTGTCATTTTATTCGTGATTTGTTGTTGAAGAAACATATTGTCACTCCTTATGTTCGGTCTGAGGATCAATTAGGTGATATCCTCACCAAACCACTTACTCGTGGTCCATTTTTTGATTTATGTAGCAAGCTGAGCATGTCTAATCTATACACTCCAGCTTGAGGGAGGGTGTTAGAGTTATTGTGTTATTTATCTTATGAGGGTATAATAGTAATTGTATTTGCACTATATATCAATATAAACAGATATGAGATGTAACTTTGGGTTTCATGTCCTTACAATCTCCTTTCTTATATTTTTTCTTCTCCTACTTTTCTCCTTCTCTCCCAAGCTAATGAAGATTAGGGACATGATGATCAGAGATTTTAACTTATGTTTCGTATTATGTGAATGAACTCTTTGTTTTTGTTTTGAAAGAGATTGGGCTCTCACAACACGGACAACTTCAGTGGCAAGTTAGTGGTGATTGTGTACAATTTTTGAAAGGTGATTGTGTACAATTTTTTAAACTAAAAATTAGGAATTAGTAACAAAACCTTATGAATACTAACATTAGATTCTTGAGAACAAAATCCATGATCCCCATTGTCAAACTAATGCATGCTCAGTTTAATTTTTGAAATAGATTGGCCTCTCATAATTTAATTCACAGTTTAAACATCTCACCAAAATTTGCATTCATCCCTCAATTTTGAATTAGGAAATTTTAGTTTCGAAAATTACTTTTCAGTTTAATTCAAAATTTTGACCCATGATGATTTAGTTTACTATATAACTTAGGGTTTAAAATTAGACTCTCACAGTTTAAACTCAGTTTAAGAGAGAATCTAATCAATTTCATTAACAATTTCAGCAGGAATTAGGAATTTAGAATTTACCTTGCAAATTGTGGAGACTCGAAAATTTTGAAAAAACTAGGGTGTCTATCTTAAATCTAATCAATTTCTAAACTCAGTCAAATGTTAGGGGAGTTTTCTGGTATTTACCCTATCTTAAATCTTCATTATTTATGATCTAAAAGTATTATAAACAGTCACTTTTTTTTATTTTTCATTATTTACTTTCTAGGTTAAGTAGAGCACAGGTGGTATGATCAAAACGTAAGTTGACCTTGATGATAAAGTGAGGCATCTTCAAATGCTTTTGCGGTTTTTTCCTTTACTTTTCTAGAGTCAAACATTAAGAGGCCTAGTTCTAACTTGATTAATTCTTAGTGCTATGGTATGCATGTGAAAAAATGCTTGAAGATGGACATTTTCGTCTGGCGAAGAAAAGGGTATTTGGGTTTCATATTTGCCGAACTAGTTATAACATTAATGTTTAAGATTTATATACACAATCAAAAAGAAATGAATTCAAAGTGTTAACTAGTATGTGGGGAACAAGGTTCTGAATTCTTAAGAAATATTGATGCATGCACCTAGTAGTTGTAAAGTGCAATGTTGATTCACTTGTATACAGTAGTGTTGTATCTCTCCAAAACTTTAGAGCATCATTAGTAAGGCTCATCTCCGGTTTCAATTTCTAGATTCAGAATTTATAAGCTCATTTGGTTGAATAGTAAGCTCCATTCCTAGTTCGAATTTCTTGATTTTCGGTCTCATCCCACCCATAGGACCCCTAAGGTTTGGACCTTCCAATTTCTATATTCTAGATTGTAAGAACTTATTTTGTAGAATAGTAAGTTCTAATTTGGAGACCCACTTTGTAGATTCTAGATTTTACATTATTTTTTTCCACATCAATTTTTTGACCACACAATCTTTGGGACCGGAGCTCACTTTATCATTTCCTACTATTCTCATACAAATCCAACCGATTCTACATTTACCCTTTTTTTTTAATTTTGGGCCTCAAGTTGCATTCTAGAGTTCCAACTACTAATGATACTAATGATGCTCTTACCACCCTTCCCACTAGCAAATAGTACCAAAGAGAGAGAGAAAGGAATATAAAGAGAGAAGTTTATGAGCTTTTCCTGACTTTAGTTTCAGGTTAGTACTCATAATTAGAAAACAAACAAGTTAAGAAGAAGCCACTCACCATTGTGTTCATCACTGCTCTATTGCTGATTGCATGGCTATATGATTCTTTTGGTAATCATCATCTTGACAACATCAACAAATAGAAAAAGAGAGAGGGGTTATTTTTTTTTGATGGGCTGTTGTTACTTACTGGAAATATTATTCTTATGTCGCTTGTTGGTTCCCTCTCCACTCCCCTCAAGCATTGATTCCTGTCATCGTGTCTTATTAACTCAACGGTTCATGATCATGCACAAACGTGAGTGTGAGTGATATGTTGATAGATAGATAGATTCTCTCTTCTACTGAGACACAGAACAAAAAAAGATTTAGAAGAAGAAATAAAAGGCGTCTACGCTTTCCATACCCATCTTTTTCTTGCCTTACAGTCCCCTCTCTTTCTACCTGAGATTATAGACTAATTAGTACTACTTTCTTAGATAGGAAAACCTAGTTAGCCAGATAGCTTGTATCTGGTTCAAGTAAGAATAGCACTAGTGGGTTTCGAACCATGGGTTTTTTTTCATTAATATTCCGATTCACCACTAGTTGCAGGCTATAAATTGGGGCCAGTTGCGTGCTTATTCATACAGGCATAAGTTATTGCATTGCAAAAGGGCGGGGATCACTGGTGAAGAAGAGCTTCAAGGCTGCCTTACTTCTTTCTTTCATCAAACATGAGCTATGGAAACAGCTCTCGTGTTTCTGGTTTGATCCCTACTGTCGTTACATATGCTTAACCTTTACCAGTTCATTTAGTTGGCTTTCGTAGAATTGTAAAGTTATGTTGATACATGTGTGGCCAGAGAATAGTCCATGCTATATGTATGCCATGTACAATGATCGATGTTGTTACTAAATGCAGGTGCTAGGACTAACCGGAGGCCTTTGGAGTTCGGGAGGACCCATGTCGTGAAGCCTAAGGGGAGACACCAAGCAACTATTGTCTGGCTTCATGGGCTTGGCGACAACGGATCAAGGTAACTAACTCTACATATAATCCTTCAACTGTTTCAACCCATTTATCGGTCTACTTAACTAGAATTCATATTTTAGTTCTTGGCTTCCTTAACATATAATCAAACTGCTAAGAAACTAGCAGAGAAGTCTTCTTGGTTGTCAATATAAAACAATTACTTGGCTATATATGAGTTTGGCTTCATATACTTGAACAGTACTTAAAATATGGCTGCGCAAAGTGTTATAGATTATTCCCTGCTTTACTCCATGTGATATGACATGGTTCTGCTTCCGTTCTTTTCGCTACTTATATTCCTGGGATTACTTCCCCAAAATGAGCCACTCCTAAGTTTGTACCAGTTGATGATGGTGCTTAATTCCCTTTTGGTGCAGAAAGAGGGAATGTAAGGGAGGGGTGGAATGTCAACTTGCACTGTTATTTTGTGGAGAATCATACTTTGTACAATAGTTGAACTCTGTCATTTTGATGAAAGATTCCCACTTCATTACCTTTCCAATAGAACAAAGAAACAGCAATCGTCACTGTCTTGTTCATAAAAGATACCCAATCTATTTGTTTTGATTGGATAGATCCCAACAACCATGAACTTGGCAAACAAATCAGTAGTAGTTTTCAGTACTCGTCATTTTCTTTCCTTTCTTGATGCATGGCTTCTACTGGGACCATTACGAAGGAAGAGGGAGGGGTGTTAAAGAAATAAATAACCTCCAAGAAATTAATTTGAGAATGAAAGCATGAAGAAATTCTACTTGACCATATATACTTCTCACTAGATTCTAGTGCTTAATTTTGTGACGATCAGCTGCCAGAAGGGTTGTTTTTGTTAAGTTGCATTACAAATTTCCATATGCCGAATGCTCCAATTTAGTTTGAGACTATGAAATATATATATTAATTAAATGATTTGATTTTCTTTGCAGCTGTTCCCAACTCTTGGAAAGCCTTCCTCTTCCAAATGTGAGCTAAAAAAACTTGATCTCGACAATAATTGGCTTTATCTTTCTATAATTGTAACTTTTGGGGACATTTTTTTTTTTCCTTCAGTTTTATTCGTCATCTCTAGTATCAGTTAAAAGGTTAATGTCGAAAGCTTGTTCTGTGCAGATCAAATGGATATGCCCAACTGCTCCGACTAGACCTGTTGCAGCTTTCGGTGGATTCCCTTGTACTGCATGTAAGCAAACTTGCATCGAGTACATATAAAGATTTGCTTCTGTAACTTAATTGTGTGTTAATTTATCATATGGGGTTTATGAGAATTATGATCTCAGGTCAATATTGAAGGTTTTGTTGTCGTAAACGTTAATTGAATCCTTAAAAGTTATAATTGTCTTATACCTCAGGGTTTGATGTTGGGGAGCTTTCAGTGGATGGTCCTGATGATGTTGAAGGCATGGATGTTACAGCTGCACATATTGCAAATCTTTTGTCAACTGAACCTGCTGATAGTAAGTTTCCAGGATCAGGATATTCAAGTGTACACAATTTATATACTTTAACTCATGTATAGTTTTTCCTGAAATATATATAGCACCCGTACCTCTTGTACATTAGCAATGATACAATATAGAGAGATAATATTAAGGAATTTACTTGTTTAAAGATATCCTGATGAATATTATGCGAACCTTCAGAAACATATAAATACAAGAGGCATGATCACATTCTGTCGATAAATTGTCATAATCTCCAAATCATTAAGTTTCAAAATCAAGATCAACCATTCATGTGACTAGATGTGTTTATTGGACTTAGAATAATAACCTCACAACATTATCAATTGGTAATATTTGCAGTCAAGCTCGGTGTTGGTGGCTTCAGTATGGGTGCTGCAACGGCCCTGTACTCTGCCAGTTGTTGTATTCTTGGGAAGTTTGGAAACGGCAATCGCTATCCAGTGAACCTAAGTGCAGTTGTTGGTCTAAGCGGTTGGCTTCCATGTTCAAGGTCTGCCCTATTTATGTTCTTTCACCGTTCCGTTACTCTTCTTTTTCTACTTTCCTATATGACATCATATATATTGGTTTCCAGGAGTCTGAAGAGTAAGGTGGAAAGTTCACAAGATGCTGCATGCCGAGCTGCCTCCTTGCCGCTTTTGCTCTGCCATGGACGTGGTGGGTATATATCCAATGTCACACTTTCGAGCGCACACAATTTTATCCACAATTTCCCCCTTTCTTATCAGTGCAAACTAACTACATATCTACAATAGTACTTTACTTCACTGATGTTTATGATTTCTTCTACCTAGCAATTTCTAGATGTGGTCACATTGCATTCACTTTCAAGATTGAAATAACTTTTATGTTTGTTTGATATGTAACTTGATGAGATGCTTGTATGTACACGTTTCCTTTTAACATATCACTCCATATTATCATAACAAAGCCATATTAACATATGTGGGGAAAGAAGTCTTCGAACATATGGCCATTTTAACATACCACTCCATATTTCCTTTTAATACATCACTCCATATTAACATATGGCCATGAAATTTGACGATTTTACTTGCATAAGTAATGGGATCGCTACATTAAGTTTTCGACCATTATGCATTCCACATTCGGAGATCCACATCATTTTGTTTCTCTTAATTTCTGAACATCTTTGTAGGGGATGATGTGGTTCTGTATAAACACGGTGAAAAATCTGCTGAGGTTTTGAGATCATCTGGATTTAGGAATCTTACTTTCAAAACTTATAACGGGTATGCAGTAAACTGCTTGACAACCTTTATTTTACCCCCACCTTATAGGGATTGGTTTTACTTAGATCTTTAAAGCAATTGTGCAGGCTTGGACACTACACCGTCCCAGAAGAGATGGATGATGTTAAGAGGTGGTTCATTGCAAGATTGGGACTTGACGGATCACGCTCTTGATTGGGGAATCATCTTCGGGTTTTGAATAGACAATGGGGCAGTGAAGTGGAAAAATTAATAGAGGAACTAGATAAATTTTGGGATTTGGCATTTGAGTATATGATATAGTGGCGGTTGTTCCTCCCAATTGTATATTTTTCTGACGTCTACTTTGTTATCTCATCTCGGTAGCAGCTTGATGTCTTTGATATGTATCGGGGTGTCTATTATTAGAAATATCGGAATCCTCAGTTATCTTTCTATGATGAAGCAACAAAGTTTTTGCAACTTCCCCTCCTCATTTCATCTCCCACTATAAACTTCTATTGTGAAAACGAAGAAGCCACTCTTTTCAAAGATAAAGATATGTTGTTGTCCTTGTGGATCGATGTCATTTACATAATGCTTGATAAAAGTTGGACTACTCATTTAGAGTGCAAGAGTTTAATGGGTTCTGTGGCAGTGCTGGTTATGAAGTTACGGGAACCTGGCATCAGGCAAGCAAGTAAATACTGATGAAGAAGTTTCGTTTCATAGAAGCAAGCCATGCAAGAGCTTCTCTGTCATGAAATTGCACTATATATTTAATGGTGAGCCAATAGTGATGTTTGAAAGAAAGGATGTGATCAAAGTGGTCCCAGCCAACTTAAGTTAAAAGAAGCAATATATACAAAAGACCATATGCTTACTGACATGTTCAAGATGAAAACAAACAGAAAGTAAACATACTGAGCTATGGAGGGATGAAGTTACATGCATATTGTGACAGATCAAAGTTGATTTTTTCCGCTTTCAGTCCTCTATTGCTTGTTCCAACATCCTGCGCAGCATATTTTCACTTTGAGTGATTTCACCATTCCTACAACATTCTTTTAGTCATACATGAAAATATACAACTAGTGTCAGTTGCAAAATTAACCAAACGTCAAGTGTGAGATGATCCCCGAATACATGTCAAAACAATAGCATTCTCAAACTATAGTTTCATGTTAACATAATAGCTATTTGATTTTCAACTACATCTAACATGGCATTTGACATGTCAAATTTCAACATTAACATTAAAAAATTTTGGTTGATAAATTTTTGGGGTTAAAATTTGTCATGTCAGATGTCCACATAATGGGAGATGACATCACCCAAAACTTTTGGATGATGAATAGCATAATTGCTGAAAATATAGTTCCATGTTAACATAATAGCTATTTGATTTTCAACTACTCCGGACGACAAATGATTGCCGGAAGGTAATTTTTGTTGGAAACGAAGTGCGGAACATAGAAAAAAAAAATCTTCGTCTCCGACTGACACTACTTCGTGAGGAAAAAGAATAGACATACAAGGTACAATACACACAACCACAATCAATCGATGAGGAAAACCACGGAACAGTATGGAGTGCAACATTGAAAGCCTCCACTAACGGAATATAAGATATACCGATATCAAACTTCTCATACCGATTTGAAAATGAATCACAACAACTACTCAAGATGGATAAATTTAATTACAATGGATAATAGGGTAAAATACAAAAAATCTCTCCTTAGTTTTACGTTTTTGTATTTAAAGACCCATGGTTTTAAAAAAAATCTCGTATTTTCATTTTGGCTCAATTTGCACCCATTTTAAAATATGTCGTTAACAGACGTTAAAATACGTCTGAAAAGACGATTTTATCCCTCTCCACATTCTCCCCCCCCCCCCCCCCCCCTCCCACCCCTCTCTCTCCGGTGGGAGGTGTGTGTGGTGGGGGGGGGGGGGGGGGGGAGGCCGCGCGGGGAGGAGAGAGGGTGGCCGCGGGGAGGATAAGGGGAGGAGGAGGGTGGCCGCAAGGGGAGGAGGAGGGGGGGCTGCCACCACCGCGGCGGGTGGGGGGTGAGGGAGGGGAGGGAGGTGAATGGAGAAGAGGGGGAGGGGTTTTTTTTTTTTTTTAACAGTCAATAACGGTCAAATCTGACAGTTTGTAAACGGTAGGGGACATCTTAATCGAGTCATATATTGCGGGAGAGTTTAATTGCTATATTTGTCTATCGAGTCTTATTTTGCTAACGAGCCAAATTGAAGGAGAAATTTTTTTGCACTTTATCTTTGAAGAATATAACAGTTATACTAAAGAAGTAGACGATCCACTTTGACAAATTCGACGACATGAACCTCCATGTTCGAACCCCTTTGAGTCAACTTTGATCTCATCCAAGTCACCTCTCTCCCTCTCTTGAAAGTTGAACTTCTTGTTCGATACCTCCACTTGGGTTGAGAAACCCTAATATAAGCATCCATCCATCAAAATTCCCAAAGTTTGGAGCAAATCAAATAAGGTTAAAAGAATCTAACATTGACGCAAAATCTACCCAAACCAGGAATTCTAGTATGGCAATCAAAATTCCGGTTTCCTGCAATTGTTGTGATCAGGAAATTAGGAATTCCGGTCAGAAACAACGAGAATTTCGATACTCTGAACACCCTGATCTCAGCCAAAATCGAAATTCCGGTCAGCCTCAACATGAATTACAGTTTGGCTGCTTTGGCTCCAAAATCGATCCCTGTCGTCTTTGATCTCCTAGAGCTTCTCTAGCCATTGGACAATGCTCGTCGATCTTAGGGTCTGCTTGATTGAGGAGAAAAAAATGGTTATTTTTAAAGAAGCGTCAAAAGTTTGCTTAAGACAGTCCATTATTTGATGCTAATCGAGATGAAAACTTTTATTCAAGAGTCCACCCACCCCCTCACCCCAAATTCTAACCCTAACCCTAACCGCCGCCCCGCCGACCACCTCAGGCGTCCTGTATCCCCCTCATGGCTGCGGTGGGAGGGACCCTAAAGTCGACCACCTCCGGCGCTGACGGCTACGTGGAACCTCCGGACGAAGAGGCACTTCATGGTCCGCTCGGCCTTGGCGAAGACAGAGACAATGGAGTGGGGGCTGTCGGAGAAGGCGAGGATGGGGACGGAGGGGGACTGCGCTTTCAGGACGCGAGAGGTCGGCGATGGGGACGCGCGGGGTGAGGAAGAAGGGGCGGGCGGAGGAGTAGAGGGAGGGGCAGTGGTGTGTGGAGGGTGGGGGATGTCGACCGGGAGGAAGAAGGGGCTTCCTCGCTCAGGAAGCTGCTGTTCCTGACCAAACACCTTGGACCACCACACCGAAGAAAGGCTGGAGCGGGGCGTGGAGGGAGGCGCGGAAGAGTCGTCTTCTTCGAGTCCGAACTGTCAAAGTCTGGAATGTCAAAAAATTTGACTATTATTATAATATATAAAAAATTGGCAGACATTAGTAAAAGTTTTCAATGGCAAATTTGTTAATAAAAACAAAAAAAAAAATGGACTTTCCTTAATAAATTTAGATATGCCTTTAAAATTAACCAAAAAATAAGAAGAGTTAATTGGGATTAAGTGGATGGGGGGAGAGGTGGGACCCGGTGGCTGTTCGGATTGTCGCCACATGGCCGGAATGCCAGGTGACGGTCGTTCATTGGAGGAGATGTGGGGTCGGGAGTGGCCCACATAGCAGGGGGTGAGAGGGTTGTAAGCATTTGGTAGTAAACTTAGCATTATTGGGGAGTTAATGGTGTGTTTGGGAAGTTTTATAGGAAGGGGAAGAATATTTTGAGGGGAAAAAAATGAAGGTGAAGTTGATTTTTTTTTTTTTATCCTTGTTTGGTTGACCAAAAAGTAAGAAAAGAAAAAAAAATTAAAGAATTAGCTTTTGTTTGTTTGTGAAATAAAGATATAATTAGTATTTAAACCTTCATTTTTTTTCAAATCAAAATTAATGCTTAGCTTTTTTTAAGGGTAGTTAAGTAAATTCTTCAAAAATTCTCTCACATCTCCCCATTTTTCTTCCAATTTTGGAAGAAACTTTTTTAGTGGGGCCCACATAAAAAAAATTCTCAAATTTTTCTCTTCAATTTTTCTCTACCCTTCCCAAACATCATTACTTTTCATTTTTCTCCCCTTTTTTCATCAACTTTTTCCTTCCTCCCATTTTCCCCTCTTTCCAAACAATATGTAAGGGAGGGGGAGGAAAGTTAATATATATAACCTTGCTTTGATTGGAGAGAGAGAGTTAAGTGGGGTTTGTTTAATAAATCTTGCTTTGATTGTAGGTTTTGGGTGGAGGAAAGAGTAATAAAAATACAATATTTACCAAAATCTCTCACTTTTTTCTCGTTAATCCTCCGATTTGGGGGGTTAAAAAATAGACAAAAGACGGTTAAACAAACCCCCACTTAACCCTCTATTACTCCTCCTTCTAAACCTCCACCCTCAAACTAAGCATGGGTTTTATTTTCCCTCACTTAACTTTTTCCCACTTAACTCTCTTAACCCTCAATCCAAGCAGACTCTTAGAGTTTTCTCTACATAGGAAGAGAAACCGCTACAACAAATCTTCCATTTTCCAACTGGTAGAGGAACTCGCTATTATGGCGACCTTCCAGTAACTCAAACTCCCCCATGACAGAATCATTGTGAGCGTATATGTTTTGTTATTTCTATGGACTTTCTCTTGCTCAACATCCTTCGCCTCCAACACGTTTCGTATCCAGTGATACCGAGTTGTGATTTGTTTGGACCTACTATGAAATATAGGATTCTTATCGAGATATATAATGCTCTAGCTATTAAAAAGCAACATGTACTTATCTTGTTTTAGGCCGAGTTCCCTTAGGAACTTCTTAAACCACAACAACTCTTTGCATGCCTCTATTGCTGGAATATACTATGTCTCTGTCATAGACAATGTCATCCAATTTCGCAATCGTGAATACCAGATCATTTATTCCCCTGCAAATATCATCATATAGCCCGATATCAATCTCCTCATGTTGAGGTCCCCAGCCATATTAGTATCAGTATACCCGATCAACATTGGATCCCTAATTCTGAATAAAAGTTTCCAACCGAAAGTTCCCTAGAGATACCTCAACACCCATTTGATCGTGCTCCAATGTTCTCTCCATGATTGGAAAGATAACAGCCCATTGTTCTGATTGCATGAGCTATGTCTGTCCTCGTGCACACCATAGCATACATAAGAATACCCATTGCTAAAGCATACGACACCTATACTTGCTTTCTCCTCCTTGGTCGATGGACACTGATTTTTGCTCAATTTGAAGTAAGTTGGAAGTGGAGTTCTCGCCTTCTTGAAACTATCCATACCAAACCTATGAATTATTCTCCTCACATAATTATCTTGGGATAATCATAACATCTTCGACTTCCTTTCCCGGCTGATCTCCATCTTGAGAATTGTCTTTAATATGCCTAAGTCCTTGATTAAGAAACCTATGCTCAATTGGCGCTTCAAAATGCTATCCTTGAAGTTTTGTGACCAGCAGTAGTGCATATTATCTACATAGAGAAAGAAAATTATAAAATCATCCTTGGAAAAATATTTCACGAACACAAAATGAGCGTACGTTGTCTTTTGTATAACTGTTCCTCTGATGACGAATCAAACTTCTTGTACCACTACCACGAGACTGCTTCAACCCGTACATACTTTTTTTGAATAGACAAACCTTGTATTCCTTTCTTTTCTCACCAAAATAGTTGGGCTTCTCCATGTATAACTCTTCCAGATCGCCATGAGGAACATCGTCTTCTCATCTATCTCCTCGACCTCCAAGTAAAGCTTTATTGCTAATCCCAACACAACTATATGGACGACATATTGACGACAAATGAGAACTCGTCAAAATAAACTCCCTTTCTTTGACTGTAACCCCTGACTACCAGTCATGCCTTTTATCATGGACGAGTAGCATAATCTCCATGCCTCACTCTGAACACCCATCGATTCTTTAAGCCCATATTTTCCTTTGAAAATTATGTTATCTCATAAGTAAGATTGGCATATAAGAAATTTATTTTCTTCTATATTTTATGCATCCACTCCTACCTATTCTCGTATTCTATCAACTCCGTTAAACGTTTAGGTACTCTCTTGTTAGTCTGTAGCACACACTCGTAACCCGAGTACCTCTTTGATTGGTTGACATTGTAACGTCCCACAACCGTACGGTGCGTTACGCTGAGTCAGATTAAATGAGGCAATAGCTGGTTATATTTCAATTTGTTGGATTTGGGAACAAGTATTAATTTAGTTGGTTTCATGTGCAGATCGCTAGCGGAGTTCGATGGAAACATATGTTAGTTCAGAGCAGTACTGGGATAGCAGAATTTGGAGCGATAATGTCATCTTCCTTAGTCCGATCTGTTAGATGATTTGGAGAGCACGGCATGCTCGTACGATCATACCAATTGAGTAGATTGTGCTTTGCATCGGACCACGGGTTCAAGGGAATGGCCATATCGGCAGGGTCGGATGCTTATTGAAATCAAACTTGGTGAGTGGGCTCTGTCCCTTCTTCTCTACTCCTTCATGCCTAATAATATGGAACATATGTAAAGGCTTGAACACTTTGACTGGGACTTAGAAATCACTACACTGTGGCATGCATAGAGTGTACATCGTTTGCTTGGATAGATTTGTGGCTTGAGTTGGTTTTCGTGTTGGATAGTTGGAGCTAGAGTTGGATTATATATTTGGGATAGTTGGAGCTAGAGTTGGATTATATATTTAGGATAGTTGGAGCTAGAATTGGAATTATGCTTGGACAGTTAGAATATCTTGGTTGGAACATCGAGAATTCGGACGAGCGAGCGTGCATCCGTGCACGAGTTCACTTGGGCGCTTTGTCAAGCAAAGCGTGCAGTTGTGGTTCAAAATCGAACAACTGCATCAGTGAGGGCATTGTGCCACTGTTGGGACATTGTGCCAAGGGATTGTTCTGAGCGAGGGATGTTGCACCAATTGGAACACTGTGTCGAGAAGCGGCATAGTGCCTATGGGGAAAACTTAAGATTTGTGCCTTGGGCTATATGTTGGAGAATGGTTATGGATAATTGGTTATGGATAATTCGTTGGATGAGTCTAAGATCGTTTGGTGGGGCGAGAATGTTCGATCCTCTCTTCATACCTACTTGGTGTCTGCATCGGTCATGAATAACCTGTGTTGCACGGGGTTTGGTTTCCTCGAACGGGATAGGCTACGAAGCACCGGGATCGTTCGGCCATGAAGGAAACAATGGTAACGTGCCTTGGGCGCGGTGCCGATAGTTCGATACGACCAGGCGGGCTAGTTACCCGGTCTGGATTGGGTAGAACTACAGTTGATTAGTCCGATCAGTCCTTTATGGCTTGGCCAGTGACTTTATATAGATAAGAGTTGGTTTGCTTTACTTTGGTTTGGTTTGTGTTTTTCGCGTAGGCGGCGGCCACCTTGACTCGGCAAGAGTGTGCATATCAAAGATTGGATTATAAGGTTTGGATTGAGGATGGATATTGAGGCTTGGATAATGGTTCGATAGGTTCTCGTGTTGCTTGCATTTAAGTAGGACGGTTTGTATGCTAGTTTTCTTTTCAGTTGGATATCTTGTATATTGCCTTGAGTTGAATGCTTGCATACCTAATCTGCTTTACAGTTTTTCTTAACATGTCATACCTATGCCATGAAACGAATCTAGGATTCAACTAGAAAGATCACCATATAATTATATGCATTCACTTTTTACTTAGTGTCGGCTTAGACGAGTAGGTTACCCCGCTCACCAGTATGGCTGTGTACTGACCCACGTTTATGGGCATTATTTTAGGTACGCAGGTGTAGTGACGCTACTTGGATATACGGGACATAATGTATGAACGGTAAGTACCTTTGTGGGCTAGAGAATGAGTAAGAGTATTAGATCGCCTTTGTGGCATTAGCCTTTGTGGCATTTCATTTGGACCCTATCGAGAGCTTCGCTGCGTATACTCTGATGTGTGCTTGGTACATAATTACTTGACTTTTGTTGCAACTTGATTGTTTCTATGATAACTTTGGTGTTTGACAATATCGTCTTGTGTGAGCGCAACTCTAGGCTCGTACGGCATCACGTCCCGATGAGAATGATTGTCCTGCGGGAGTGCTGCAACGTGGTGATTCACGTTCAGCAGGGACTATTGAGCTTGCAGGAGATTGGGGCGTGACAGACATTGTCATGCCCCGATTCCGAAGAACCGAAAGTAGCCACGGGTATGATGCCGTACAAGTCTAGATTGTACTTGTACAAGGCAAGAAGATAGACAAGGCATGGTATATCTTAGAAAAATGGCATCGCAGTAAAATTAAGTAGACAAATTGAAGTCACAAAGAATATAATGAAAAGCTTCTCTTTATTGATAATGATAATTGAGTAAATGGCTTACAAAAGATTTACAAACCTCTCAAATACAACTGATATACAAAGCTCTCAAATACAACTGATACTTGGCCAATTGGCTTACATTTATATTTGTCGTCTTGGCTTACAATCTCACTTATACAACTGAATTACATTGTTCCATAGATTATACACTTTAACGGAAGATGTCTCCAATAGAAGAAGAGCTTTTGCGCACCCCAACAATCATTTGATGCCTCGTAACTGTTCCAGCCACTCCCAAATGCTGAGTACCTAGGGATGCCAACAAATATGGGTCAATACATATCACGTACTAGTGAGCAGAAACTAGTCCACTCGCCTAAACCGACAATAAGTATTCATGTGAAAAGCATGCATATTAAATTAGTGATCTTTCTATTATGAACTAGGTTCATTTCAATGATCAGAGTATTCAGCATCATAATGAAACATACTCTAGAAGCAGCAGTATACATTGAATATATATAAAATATGTACATATCGCCTAACAACGTTTCTTACCAACAACCCATTCATCATATCCCTGCAAAACAAGGATTAGGCACAGCATAATTAATACGAATTATTCTTACAGAGATAATGTTAAGCCAGCATAAATATTCCCATTAGTATGCAGCCTAACTACATGAGGGTCATTGGTGATATGCTTTTGCACCACGAAGGACGTGCCATATAGAATTTTGAAGGACGTACGAAGCACCATTCATGAGGTTATGGTCCCTAATGAATGTCTCGTTTATACCCAGTGTTAGCAAAGCAATATGTTTCCTCCTAGGTCGAACGATCCCAGTGCCCCGGTGAATCTCGTTCAAGAAAATATACCAAACCTTGTGCACAAGTTGTCCTGACCATGCAACGACTATACAAATAAAATCTAAGCATAAATTGTATGGTAAAGAAATATAAGTAAAGCCTCGCATTATTGATCCATCTTGTTTTGCTCATTCTCATATCGGTTGGTGACCCATAGGTTCCAACATACAGACCTTCTCGTGGCCCGGTGGTACCAAACCACACTTATACTCGCATATGATCCTTCATAGTTACTGTGCACTGATGAACTTATACCTGTATAGATGTTCAATATTTCATTCTCAGTGTTACCAACATGTGAAGTAGATTGCATAATATTACTTCTTTCTCATGGAACTTACTTTATAGCATTCTTGTATCAATAGTACTAACAGTTTATTATTCATGTATTTTATTAATTATCGCAGCATTGAACATAAGGCATCATTATCATTGTGTGGACTAGAGCAGCATATAGTTATGACATACAACAAAGCAACACTAGCATTCATTTTATTAGGACACGAAAGAGTAGAGGAGAAGGGACAGACCCACTCACTTATAAATATTGTTTCCATGACATGTCACAAAAGATATCCCATCCGGCCAAGTTAAGCAATATAGCATCATCACACCAAGCATCTTGATTTTTCGTACCACTTATATTACATCGGTCTGATCCATCTATAATTTCAGCGTAATGCCTTTCCGCGGAGTGGGATATTACATAATATACCACTCAGAAAAAGTTTTGTCCTCGAAACTTAAAGAAATAACTCAATTCAACATATCACTTAAGTCATCCAACGAAAATGTTCTATGCCAGCTATAGCTCAATACCCCGTTTCCATCTCTTGTCAATATTGCTCATTAATGAATCTCGTATACTTATGCATTCCAACCATCTCTTTTCTTCCCAAATGATTTATTCATGTTCTTCCATTCATCAATACTCTTCTGCAGCTCCATTTGAATTTCTTTCACCACTTCACCTGGATCATACATACATTTCAAGCGTCCCCGAAATATAATGCACTCAACTAATGCTAATGGTTATAGAAATCAAACGGCTACAGAGGTAATTCAATTCCTCATTACTGATCATTTAATACTTTTGGCCAAGATATTCTTTAACATCGATTTCCTATAACTCCAATTTCTTACAACACTTATTCGGTCAATTTTGTCAATATCTTTCCAACACGTTATAATCAAATTTCGGTCTAAGTACTTCTCAATATTCACCGTCATCCTCCCGGTCTGACATATCTATAAATTTTTATCTCGTTCATAGTGTTCGGACTGCCCAGGTTACGTCATTAACCCAAGCAGGATACTTTAATTATTTCGAACAAACAGACCATAATAAAAAAATTATTAATTCTGAATTGTGATATTCCTTCTTTCAATATCAATTCCTTCATTCCCACCTCCTATGAATAATTTTACATGTCGTCACATTATTTTGATCCATCCAACTTTGATTGATTACATTAAGAATATCCATCTCTTTATTATGACCCAAGTGTATTTATAATCGTTCTGATCGTTTCCTCAATATTGCAATTTTTTTATTCAAACTTCTAGCAATTTTTTTTCAACATTGTTAGCATCAAAATTCTCATGAATTCAGAGTTTTCTTTGGTCATATCGCTGTCCAAGCCACAAAATTCATTATAATTTAATGATCATAATTTATCTCGTACAATAGTCGCATTAGCTACATCACATATCAAGTTTCTCTTCCCAACTTATAAAATTTTTATCAAAATTCTCAAGCGATATTTCTATCTTTTATTATAATTTATTTCTCATTTCAAATTAATTCCAAAAGAAACCATTTCCAAGATAATCCATCCAACAGTTTAACCATTCTGATACGATATGTTATCCTAAAAATATTCATACCCAAATCTCGCAACAAACTATCCAAACACCGACTGAACATAGGCCGACTTATAATATACATTATTCAAGTCTCACACGATGTTACATTACCCATGCAACATTAATAGGATCATCCTATGGGTCTCCGACAACCAACATAACTCTTCGGTCAAGTCTTTAAGGCTAGCCATAATGACAGCTAAACCTAGTGTTCATAGGCAACACATCTCATTCGCTAGGCAATTGATAGGGACCATATCCATCACTATTCTTAAGGCCAACCGTAATCGACCAATCTTAGGGACTTCTACCCAAATATTATTACCAACTCAAACCACGAATGTACTACCATTAACCTACCCACAAATAAGGGACATCCAACCGTCTGGGTCAGGTCTATCTACTCACGGTCAATTTCTTAAGGGTCTACCTCAAACAAAGGTTCATTATAGACTTAACTCGACCCGACAAGGTCAATTTAGAACTACATGCTCAAATCTCATATCCATTAAGTAAATCACCAACAGTCAAAATTCAAATTGCTCAAATATATTATTTTATTTCTGATTTCATAGTCATCCTCTAGTTGTACCAATATATCATTCTTGAATTTTCGTGCATCTGATTTATCTATGGGACAAGGCAACTAACCTAAAATTAAATTTTGATCGATCACATTTACTAGTATATTATTCATGATCCTTGCTCTTAATTCCTTTCCATTCATATACGTATTTGTATGTTCAGTATCACCCAAATAATTTATAACCGATAATATCACCCAACCAATATATTGAAAATATTTTTCTTCCGATTCATTCCGTCGAACATACTTTTTGCCAACTTTATTTTGATAGGGTCAACTTTCATTCACATTAACCATCAACTTAATTGTATTATCTCATCAATATCTCACAGAATTTTATCTCACTTAGCCACATTCGATAATTATTTACATACTCGATATATTGGTCAACCCACCAAGCTAGGGATCAACCCATATTAATAATTTGATTAATTATACATGTCAATCAACTGTTATTGCTGCAAAAAAAAATCGTCAATAGTATTTATCCCAACGTGCTAGACCTCAAGCTTTATTATTATTCCATCCATCGAAGCCTCTTTACGAACTTTTATATAATGCCATATAATAAGGGTCATCGACTAGTTACTTGCAATCCCACAAGTTCATATACTGATTAAATATTATTCGCCAATCGCTAGGTTCAAGTATTCCTACTTCACGGCTGCTACCCCTTTTTAAGTTAGGCATGTAGTAAATGCTACACACCTAAGGTCAAAGAAAATTATTTCTCACATACTCGGTCCATCTTTAATTGATTTCCAAGAACTTACAAACTCAGGTAACCAAATATAATATTCCGCTTGTGATTCCCAATCAGTTCCAACCAATCTTACTGGATATACGATCCAACTTGTTTATCGATAATAATATTCGATCATCAATACTAAAATTTGGAACTTTTATCCATCCTATTTAAGCCACCATATAATCCAACTCGTTGTTCCCAGCTAAGGCATCCATCTCATACCTTCTCACTTTCTTGTTACCCTATGTAACATTAAGCTATAGAGGGTCTAATGTTGACAACTCAAATCCAACTATCAAGGGTCTGATATTGATACACAATCTAAAATACCCAAGGGATACTCGTACCACATACAATAAGGCATTATTCCCGACTAAGTATCGACACTACCCCATTCTTACTGGTAGGCTCAATACTATCACTTATGGAAGGGTCATTGCACATACATTACTAAGAGGGTAGAGGCATATACTACTCAAAACGAAGCAATTTCCTGACTATCACACCGTTCTTACACTGATCCAATATCCATCGCGCACTAACTTCGCATAGTAGCATTGCATGCTATAACATGATTCTCATACTCAGATATAAAATACAATCCCGCCATCGCACATGAATCAACTCAACTTTACTGTTGATTTACTTTATTAAAATTACTCATGCACAATTCTTATTGATTATATCACACATGTTGATTTCTTTCATTTCCACATACAAAATATTAATCACAAGTTAGTTATATATGGCATTGAATCATTGTTGGGTTTTTGGTATCATTTATAAATCAAGAATCACAACAACTAAGGCATCATATATTTAGGCTCATTGTATGGAACATTCAGTGAGTGTAGCCAAGCGGTCAAATATTTCTGATTGGGGAAACACTTTCGAACAATAGCAAAAGAAACACAGAACGATCACAGATGTAAATTCAATAGTCGCAGAAGCGACTTTGAATACTCGCAGAATGCAACTTTGAATACACACAGAGGCGACTATGACTAATCGCGCAAGAGACTTTGAATAGTCACTAGCGCAACTTTGAGTATCCGTAGAGAAATCATTGAGTAATCGTGGAAGCAAATTTTTATTTAGAATTTGTCGAGTCCAATAACGCATAAACCGTGCCCTAATACCAATTTGGCATGCCCTAATTTCTAACAACCGAAAGTAGCCACGGACGTGATATCGTACAAGTCTATATTGTACTTGTACTAGACAAGAAGATAGAAAATGCATGGTACATCTTAAAAATAACGACATCGCAGCAAAATTAAGCAAACAAATTGAAGTCACAAAGAATATAATAAAAATCTTCTCTTTATTGATAATGATAATTGAGTACATGGCTTACAAAAGATTTACAAAGCTCTCAAATACAACTGATACTTGGCTAATTGGCTTCAATTGATATTTGTCATCTTGGCTTACAATCTTACTGATACAACTAAATTATATTGTTCCATAAATTATGCCCTTTATAACAGAAGACGCCTATAATGGAAGAAGAGCTTCTATGCGCCCTAATAATGCTTCGATGTCTCAGAATCGTTCCAGCCACTCCTCAATGTTGAGTACTTCGGGTTGCCCACAAACGTGGGTCATTATATATCGCGTACTAGTGAGCAGAAACTAGCTCACTCGCCTAAACCGACACTAAGTATTCATGTGAAAAGCATGCATATTAACTTAGTGATCTTTCTATTAGGAACTAGGTTCATTTCAATGATCAGAGTATTCAGCAGCATAATAAAACATACTTTGGAAGTAGCGGTATACATTGAATATATATGAAATATGTGCATATCGCCTAACAGCAATTCTTACCAACAGCCCACTCTTCGTATCCCTGCAAAACAAGGATTAGGCACAGCATAATTAATACGAATCATTCTTACAGAGATAATGTTAAGCATGCATAAATATTCGTGTTAGATGCAGCCTAACTACATGAGGGTCATTGGTGATATGCTTTTGCACCACGAAGGACGTGCCATATAGGACTTCAAAGGGCGTACGAAGCACCATTCATGAGGTTACGATCCCCAATGAATGTCTCATTTATACCCAGTGCTACCAAAGCACTATGTTTCCTCCTAGGCCGAACGATCCCGGTGCCCTGGTGCATCTCGTTCGAGAAAACTTATCAAACCTTGTGCACAAGTTGTTCTGACCATGCAACGACTATGCAAATAAAATCTAAGCATAAATTATATGGTAAAGAAATATAAGTAAAGCCTCGCATTGTTGATCCATCTTGTTTTGCTCATTCTTATATCGGTTGGTGACCCGTAGGTTCTAACTTATAGACCTTCTCGTGGCCCGGTGGTACCAAACCACACTTATACTCGCATATGATCCTTCATAGTTACTGTGCATTGATGCACTTATACCTGTACAGATGTTCAATGTTCTATTCTCAGTGTTACCAGCATGTGAAGCATATTGCATAATATTACTTCTTTCTCACAGGACTTACTTTATAGCATTCTTGTATCAATAGTACTAACTGTTCATTATTCATGTATTTTATTATCTATCGCACCATTGAATATAAGGCATCATTATCATTGTGTGAACTAGAGCAGCATATAGTTATAACATACAACAAAGCAACACTAGCATTCATTTTATTAGGACACGAAAGAGTAGAGGAGAAGGGACAGACCCACTCACTTATAAATATTATTTCCATGCCATGTCACAAAAGATATCCCATCCGGCCAAGTTAAGCAATATAGCATCATCACACCAAGCATCTTGATTTCTCGCACCACTTATATTACATCGGTCTGATCCATCTATAATTTTAGCGTAATGCCTTTCCGCGGAGCGGGACATTACATAATATACCACTCAGAAAAAGTTTCATCCTCGAAACTTAAAGAAATAACTCAATTCACCATATCACTTAAGTCATCCAACGAAAATGTTCTATGCCAGCTATAGCTCAATACCCCGTTTCCATCTCTTGTCAATATTGCTCATTCATGAATCTCGTATACTTATGTATTCCAACCATCTCTTTTCTTCCCAAATGATTTATTCATGTTCTTCCATTCATCAATACTCTTATGCAGCTCCATTTGAATTCCGTTCACCACTTCGCCTGGATCATGCATACATTTCAGGCGTCCCCGAAATATAATACACTCAACCAATGCTAATGGTTAGAGAAACCAAATGGCTACAGAGCTAATTTAATTCCTCATTACTGATCATTAAATACTTTCGGCCAAGATGTTCTTTAACATCGATTTTTCATAACTCTAATTTCTTACGACACTTATTCTATCAATTTTGTCAATATCTTTCCAACACGTTGCAATCAAATTTAGGTCTATGTATTTCTCAATATTCACCATCATCCTCTCGGTCCGACATATGTACAAATTTTTATCTCGTTCATAGTATTCGGACTGCCCAGGTTAGGCCATTAACCCAAGCACTATACTTTAATCATTTTGAACAAACAGACAGTAACAAATTTTTTATTAATTCTGAATTGTAATATTCCTTCTTTCAATACCAATTCCGTCATTCCCACCTCTTATGAATAATTTTACCTGTCGTCACATTGTTTGGATCCATCCAACTTTGATTGATTACATTAATAATATCCATCTCTTTATTATGACCCAAGTGTATTTATAATCGTTCTGACCGTTTCCTCAATATTGTAATTTTTTTCATTTAAACTTCTAGCAATCTTTTTTCCAACATTGGTAGCATCAAAATTCTCATGAATCCAGAGTTTTCTTTGATCATGTCATTGTCCAAGCCATAAAATTCTATTATAGTTTAATGATCATAATCTGTCTCGTACAATAGTCGCATTAGCTATATCACATATCAAGTTTCTTTTCCCAACGTATAAAATTTTTATCAAAATTCTCAAGCGACATTTCTATCTTTTATTATGATTTATTTCTCATTTCAAATTGATTCCAAAAAAAGTCATTCCAAGATAATCCATCCAACAGTTTAACCATTCTGACACGACATATTATCCTAAAAATATTCATACCCGCAACAAACTATCCAAACATCGATTGAACATAGGCCAACTTATAATATATATTATTCGAGTCTAACACAATATTACATTACCCATGCAACATTAATAGGGTCATCCTTTGGGTCTCCGACAACCAACATAACTCTTCGATCAAGTCTCTAAGGCTAGCCATAACGACAGCTAAACCTAGTGTTCATAGACAACTTATCACATTCGCTAGGCAATTGATAGGGACCATATCCATCACATTCTTAAGGCCAACCGCAATTCGACCAATCTTAGGGACTTCTACCCAAATATCATTACCAACTCAAACCACGAATGCACTACCATTGACCTACCCACAAATAAGGGACATCCAATCGTCTGGGTGAGGTTTATCTACTCAAGGTCAATTTTTTAAGGGTCTACCTCAAACAAAGGTTCATTATAGACTTAACCCAACCCGACAAAGTTAATTTAGAACTACATGCTCAAATCTCATATACATCAAGTAAATCACCAACATTCAAAATCCGAATTGCTCCAACATATTATTTTATTTCTAATTTTATAGTCATCCTCTAGTTGTACCAACATATCATTCTTGAATTTTCGTACATCTGATTTATCTATGGGACAAGGCAACTAACCCAAAATTAAATTATGATCGATCATATTTACTAGTATATTGTTCATGATCCTTGCTCTTAATCCCTTTCTGTTTATATTATGTATTTGTGTGTTCGGTATCACCAAAATAATTTATAACCGACAATATCACCCAACCAATATATTGAAAATATCTTTCTTCCGATCCATTCCATCGAACATACTTTTTGCCAACTTTATTTTGATAGGGTCAACTTTCATTCGCATTAACCATCAACTTAATTGTTTCACCTCATCAATGTCTTATAGAATTCTATCTCGCTTAGCCACATTCGATAATTATTCGCGTACTAGGTATATTGGTCAACCCACCAAGCTAGGAATCACCCCATATTAATAATTCGATTAATTATATTTGTCAATTAGCTGTTATTGCTGCAAAAAAAAATTTGTCGATAGTATTTATCCCAACGAGCTAGACCTCAAGATTTATTAGTATTTCATCCATCGAAGCCTCTTGACGAACTTCCATATATTGCCAGATAATAAGGGTCATCGACTAGTTACTTGCAATCCCACAAGTTCATATATTGATTAAATATTATTCGTCAATCACTAAGTTCAAGTATTCCTACTTCACGGCTGCTACCCATTTTTAAGTTAGGCATTTAGTAAATGCTATATGTAGAAGCATAAAAAATACGCTGGGAAGAGCTACGCAGCCTCTTGATACAGAGCAGCGTAAGCAGAGGCCTTCAGAGCCATCAGGCGTACAATAGAGTTTTCTCCGCTAAAATACAGCGTGAAGAATAAAACTCAAAGGACCATCCGCGTAAGTGCAGTGCGTCCAGGCCGCTCCAGCGTGAACAGAGTTCTTCATCGCCTCCATGGCGTAAAACTCATCCGCTCTCAAAGTAACGTTTTAGCATACGAGGAACGCTTCATCTTCCCCGAAATAAACCTGTCAAGTCACGCAGTGAATCTGACCTCTGACTCCTGACAAAAGGTGATGCACGGCTACCCAGACGACGGCTGGAAACGATGGCAGACCTCTCGGGACGCGTCCCACAGTATGATGGCGGATCTCACCATTTAATGCAGAGTATTTGGTAAAATATCACCAAACCGTCGTTTAGTGGAGTCCCCTCAGCATAAACCGCTCTTTTTTGCGTGCAAGGGAATACGCCGCCCTGTTTTACACAGGCAAACATGAGCTGTTTTACGCTCCGCAGCAGACAAATCGCCTGCCACGTCAAAAGCTGCACTTCGTACGGGATTCGAGGCACGTCTCCACGTCTAATTGCACAGAGCGGTGATAGTTTCTCTCAAGACACGTCTCTGCGACGGGTGCACAGAAGGCCTGCAGACCTTCGAAACACGCCTCCGCATTTAATGCATAAGATGATGGCAAATCTCTGCAAGAGATTTGGTTATATCTTCAAAATCCGTAATTTCGGCTAAGGCGTCCACATCAGCACGGTATGCAGCGGCTTCTACGCCCATTCAGGATCTGTGCTTAAGCGGCTTCTACGCCCATTCTGGAACGATATGCAGCGGCTTCTACGCCCATTCAGGATCTGTGCTCATGCGGCTTCTATGCCCACTCAGTCTCTACGACTACTCGGCTTCCACGCCTATTCGGCTTCTATGCCTGTTCGGCTTCTGTGCCTGTTCGGCTTCCACGCCTACTCGGCTTCTATGCCTGTTCGGCTACTATGCCTGCTCGGCTTCCACGCCTACTCGGCTTCTATGCCTGTTCGGCTTCTATGCCTACTTGGCTTCTATGCCATGGTGACGGACATTTGGCTTCTACGCCAACCTCTTCTACACAATGGATACCTACCTACGTGGCTTTTACACCGTGATCTTAGTAGCAACCGTACGTGTTGTGTCCCCTTAGTTAGACCCACGTCACCCGCTCAGTCAAAAGATCATCTATACGTAGGCATTGGTTACTTTAACCGTTGTGTAAAAGGGTGCTGTACTTTCCACTCCTCGGTTGCTACACCAACGGAGTGGTCACTGTCACCAAAGACTCTATAAATAGAGGCCCCTGTCAATGGGGAACAAGGTCAGAAAATTCGGTCAAGAGTACCAATATCAGATCCAAGGTCGACAATTGGAGAAGATCGAACAAGGAGGAGAGAGAGAGAGAGAGAGAGAGAGCCCGAAGCTCAGGCAAAGAGCGGGGATCGACGACTTCGGCATCGTGCATCCACCCTCTCCTACAACCTTCGAAGCTGCTACCTGTCTTCCACGGCACCTCTTCAACATCGCGTGGTCCAAGGGCTAAAGTGATCGACCGCAGATCAGATACCTATAGCAATTTATACCCAGATTAAATAAATTGTATTCCCACATCCTCGTATAGGATTATATTGTACAAGTTTGTTTGTAAACCAAAGGGCGCGGGTTTCGCACAAACCCCGTCATTGAAATACACTTTCATTCTTTCGTTTAATACCACAAACAAGATCAGATTGCGGGGCGGTCGCATTTCTACGATGGCCTGGACTTTGTCAGGGTCCACCTGGATGCCTTTGGCGGTGATAACAAATCCCAGGAATTTGCCACTAGATACGCCCAGGAAGGACTTCGTAGGGTTCATCTTGAGTTGATGTCGGCGCATTAACTCGAATACCGTACTTAGGTCCTGAATGTGATCATCCTTGAGGCGGCTCTTGACGGCTATGTCGTCTACGTAACATTCTACTATTTTGCGTAAATGTTCATGGAATATGCCGCTCATAGCCCGTTGGTACGTAGCCCCGATATTTTTTCAATCCGAAGGGCATGACCGTATAGCAATACACTCCCAACGGGGTGCGGAAGGCAGTGTGCTTCTCGTCTTCAGGATGCATCTTGATCTGATTGTATCCTGAGAACCCGTCCATGAAAGACATGCGTTCAAAACCGCAGGTGTTGTCGATCATGATGTCCGTGATGGAAAGAGGAAATTTATCCTTGGGGCAGGCCGCATTCAGATCTCGGTAATCGATGCAGATATGTACCTTCCCATTTTTCTTCATGACTGGGACAACGTCGGCGACCCAGTCGGGATGTTGCTCTTCCCGGATGAACCCACAGGCTATCAGCTTTTTGACTTCAGCTTCAATGGCATCCATCATGTCCGGTCGGAACCGGCGTTGGTGCTACTTCACAGGCTTTGAGTCAGCCAATATGTTGAGTTTGTGAGTAGCCACCTTCGGGTCTAGGCCCGACATGTCTCCATAATCCCATGCAAAGACGTCGACGTATTCTTTTATCAGCTGTATGATTTCTTCCCTTTCGGCTGGTGGAAGATTGTCACTGATAAATATCGGCTTTGGCGAAAGCTCACCCCCAACATCGATTTGGATAACTTAAATAACTTCGTCTTTGGTTGGAGGTTCCCTCTGTTCGAAGCAGAATTCCCACTGTGTATCCATTTGTTGAGCCCAAGAGTCATTTTCAAACGGCTCAGGATCTCGTTCCTCTGCTTCTGAGGGATCTGTCATCACCATATTTGCTGATAGTGCTTATTCGGGAGCACTAGGTGAGTCGGGGGGTGACGAGCCATCCCTGTGACATCCGCCGGGAATGGAGGCACATATCTGCTCAGAGGTGATATGGACATGGCAGCTTTTATGGACTTAACACCACTGGCGTACTTAGAGTTAAGTACGGATGTTAGGTGTAGGTGACCGTCGATTATCAGAGGTAATATGGACATGATAATTGACGGTCGGAAGTTTATTCAGAGGTAACATGAACATGACAAACTTCTTGGGATGCAATTCTATCGGAGATGGAAGTGCGTATCTGCTCAGAGGTGATATGGACATGGCAGTCTTTGTGTAGGAGCTTTGTTCAAAGATATCTCCCTTGTTTTTACACACATAAATCTTGGCGGGAGCAATTTGTTATATAAGAATGGAAATCCAATCGGGTAAGGGTTGTCCCCTTGTTTACAGATTCAAAGTGATGACCTTGGCCTCTATCAACTCCTGAATCTTCCTTTTTAGTACGTAGCATGCCTTTGTGGGGTGATGTGTGTACCGATGGAAGAGACAATAATCTGGGTCATCCACTTTGCCAGCCCTCTCAGGACGTCTGATGTTGGGTAGGTGAAGCTTGTGCTCTTTCATCAACATATCGAAGATTTCAATGATGTCGTCTTCGCTGAAGAAGAAGGTTCCTTTTGGTATTCGGGCTCCTGATGTCCGATTTTCGTGGTCTCGTGAAGAGACGGTCGTTGTTGTATCATCTACGGCCTTTGAGGGGATTCTACCCCTGGCCTTGGATGTCACTTTGTCCTGTCGAGGTATGTTACCTCCGGACATGCCGCGGTTTCTGGCCATAGAGACCGATTCATCAAGAACTGTCTCTGGTTGTTCAGGACTGGACTTCGGGATTTTCGGTCTCTTGAGAGACGCGGCATATCCTAACCCGAAACGAGCTTCTTGATAGCAAGAATTACTGCGCACCGGCGTTCGCCTACCTTTCCCATAGTTGAGACCTTGTTTTAGTTTAAAGTCGTAACCCATATTTTGCATAATTTTTAATGCTTGTGGGCTGTATCTGTGGGTTTCTATTCTGCCAGATTCAGACTCGCGTGATTCTTCCGGGAAGCAGCACCAACGCCGGTTCCATCTGCTGGGGAAGATGGAAGTGCGTATTGGCTGACTCAAAGCCTGTGAAGCAGCACCAACGCCGGTTCCGACCGGACATGATGGACGCCATTGAAGCTGAAGTCAAAAAGCTGATAGCCTATGGGTTCATCCGGGAAGAACAACATCCCGACTGGGTCGCCAACGTTGTCCCAGTCATGAAGAAAAATGGGAAGGTACGTATCTGCATCGATTACCGAGATCTGAATGCGGCCTGCCCCAAGGATGAATTTCCTCCTCCCATCACGGACATCATGATCGACAACACCTACGATTTTGAATACATGTCTTTCATGGACGGGTTCTCAGGATACAATCAGATCAAGATGCATCCTGAAGACGAGAAGCACACTGCCTTCCGCACCCCGTTGGGAGTGTATTGCTATAAGGTCATGCCCTTCGGATTGAAGAACGCCGGGGCTACATACCAACGGGCTATGAGCGGCATATTCCATGAACATTTACGCAAAACAGTAGAATGTTACGTAGACGATATAGCCGCCAAGAGCCGCCTCAAGGATGATCACATTCAGGACCTAAGGACGGTATTTGAGTTAATGCGCCGACATCAACTCAAGATGAACCCTACGAAGTCCTTCCTGGGCGTATCTAGTGGCAAATTCCTGGGATTTGTTATCACCGCCAAAGGCATCCAGGTGGACCCTGACAAAGTCCAGGCCATCGTAGAAATGCGACCGCCCCGCAATCTAAGGGAACTCCGGGGATTTCAAGGCCGTCTGGCTTATATCCGGAGGTTCATATCCAACCTCTCAGGAAGATGCCAGCCTTTTTCGTACCTCATGAAGAAAGGTGTATCTTTCGTATGGGACGAAACCTGTCAGCAAGCATTCGGGGAGATCAAACGCTACCTCACCAGTCCGCCAGTTCTGGTGTCCCCCATCATGGGGAAACCATTCTTGCTGTACGTCCGAGCAATTGATCATTCGCTAGGAGCTCTTCTAGCGCAGAAGAATGACGTGGGGCATGAGCAGGCTATCTACTACCTCAGCAGGATGATGGTCGGAGCCGAACACGGGTATAACCCAGTGGAGAAAGAATGTCTGGCTCTGATGTTCGCTATCCAAAAGACGCGGCACTACGTCACCGGCCAGACTATTCATATCATCTCCAGGATCAACCCTCTCCGAGTACTGATGAGCAAGCCGAGTATTCTTAATTCCCGACTCGCAACCTGGGTGATGCTGTTAACACCATATGACATGGTGTACATCCCACAGAAGTCTATCAAAGGCCAAGCGCTGGCCGACTTCCTGGCTGCTCATCCGATCCCGGAGGCCTCCAAGTTATACGAAGACATTCTCGACGAAGTTGCAGAGTATAATTCCGCAATGGAAAGTGACACATGGCAACTGTTCTTCGACGGCGCCTCCAGGACTGGCCCCCAGGGAAACGTGGTTTCAGGGGTAGGAATCGTCCTGGTCACTCCTGATAAACTCGTCATCTACCGGGCATACTCTCTTAATGAACCATGCTCCAACAATGTGGCGGAATACAACGCCCTGTTAATCGGGCTCCAAGTCGCTGAAGAGCTGGGGGTCGAATCCCTGGAAGCTTTCGGTGATTCTCTGCTTATCGTCAATCAAGTCAGAGGAATATACGAAGTCCGGAATCCAGACCTCATCCCCTATCACCGAGCGACAATCGAGATAGCCATGACATTCAAAGGGTTCTTCTTAGAGCATGTACCTCGATCTCATAATCTGGAAGCTGATGCCCTGGCCGGTCTAGCTGCGGACTTAGCTACCCCTATAAGAAGGCAAGATTCGATGATCCTTCTTAACAGAGATTTATTCTGCGTGAAGAACAACCTTCACATAGAACACAGCCACGCTGTGAACACAGATCCCCCCGGAAGAGACTGGAGAAGTCCCTTCATAGATTTCGTCGCATACGGAATCTTGCCAGAGGACCCCAAAGAAGCAGTATCCGTCAAGAGACGATCATTACGCTTCTATTTCGATGCATCTTCACACTGCCTATATCGTCAAACCTACGACGGACTGCTATTAAGATGTCTCTCAGACGACGAAGCACAGCAAATTATCCGAGAAGCTCACGACGGCGTATGCGGAGCGCATCAGCCCGGTCCTAAGCTACAGGATCGTATCAGGAGAATGGGCTACTACTGGCCCACTATGATCACAGACGCGATCAGCTATGCAAGACAATGCAGAGCCTGTCAGGTTCATGCAGACTTCATACACCAACCGTCTGAATATCTACATCCTACGGTCGCATCCTGGCCCTTCGAAGCATGGGGTATGGATATCGTCGGTCCCATTCACCCGTCCTCCTCCAGAGGCCACCGGTTCATACTGGCCATCACGGATTACTTCTCCAAATGGGCAGAGGCGATCCCTCTGGCTGAGGTAAAAGCGTTTGACGTGATCAGCTTCATCAAGCACCACGTCATTTATCGCTTTGGGATTCCTCGAAGGATAATCCATGACAATGGGCCTCAGTTCATCAGCCAAGCGTTTCATCGATTTTGCGATAAAAGTCGAATACATAATATTGCCTCTACGGCATATATATCCAGCTGTTAATGGTTTGGCGGAAGCTTTCAACAAAACCATTATCAAACTCCTGAAGAAGTTCGTCTCTTCAAACAAAAGAGACTGGAACGAGAAGCTGGACGAATGTCTCTGGGCATACCGCACAACGGTACGGACACCTACAGGTTGTACCCCCTTTTTACTGGTCTACGGGAGCGAGGCAGTTCTTCCCATCGAAATCCAGATCCCGTCGCTCAGGATAGCAGTGACTAGTGAGTTGACTCGAGAAAAGAATGACCTGTTAAGGCTCCAAGAGCTTGAAGGATTAGACGAGAAACGCCTACAAGCTCAACAGCGCATCGCGCTCTACCAAGCACGTATTTCCAAAACTTTTAATCATAAAGTGAAGGAAAGAGTGTTCAAAGTCGGCGAGCTAGTTCTGGCCGTAAGAAGACCGATGATTCTTACCCACAGAAGTAAAGGCAAATTCCAGCCCAAGTGGGAGGGCCCTTATGTGATCGAGACAACGTTCTCGAACGGCGCCTACAGGATAGCCCAGCCTAATGGAGACCTGTTAATGGCTCCTATCAACGGCAAATTCCTGAAAATGTACTATGCTCAATCTCCCCTGCTCGGGTGGGACGTAGCAAGGATCTCGATTCTGACAAAACTACTTCCAAAACGCAATTGGTAGGGTTATGCTCTATCATGTCCGTATGACCTCTGAATAGATGTGTCCTGCTAAGAAGTTTATCAGGAGTCTATCATGTCCATACTACCTCTGATATCACTCTCACCAAAACCTGTCATTTACATTCCGAAATGATGGGTCCACAAAAGTCAGAAAAGAGTCGCCTTTATTTATTCCCGAGAGGGAGGCAGAATTACATCTGGGCAAGCAAAAAGGAAAAAGGATACATCATGATGGCGGGTGAGTCAGATCGTGAATCAGCCGCTCCAACGCAGCTATCCTCTCATTTCTAAGAACCAAGGCGTCGGTACGAGCCTGCTCCAGCCGTGCCTCGGGAGTATCCGTGAGGGTCAGATCAGCCTTTACCCGAAGACAGCCCGTGCGAGCAGCTTCTGCACGGTCCAACTCCCGTTGCGCTGTGCTCAGTCGGCCAAATGCTACCTCCAGACCCGCCAACGACTGGGAAGCCCACTCCTCTGCCCGAGCGAGTTTTTCCTTCAGCTTGGAGACCCTCGCTGCATTCCCTTCATGCTCAGAGCGACACTGCGTCTCAACAGCAAGAGCCTCTTCCACGATAACTTTTCTCCTATCCACCTCCAGCTTATGCTTTTGGATAGAGTTGTCCAGGCTTTCCAGCTTCGTAGCAAGCCGCGCAGTCATGAGGTCGAACCGATCCTGAACATCAGCATCGAGACCCCGAGTCAGCTGCAAATGTTCGTTAATAGGTTGCTCTAACCCATTAACCACCGCCTCCAGGGCGTCAGCTACCCCAGGATCGCCGAGCTCCCTGATGACCCCGATCGAAGCGAGAGAAGTCTTCCTCAGGCGCTCAAAATCCAGACTCTTCGTTAACACCATTGATACCATCGTTCTCAAACCGGTGTAGAAAAGGCTGGTATGTTGCTCGGTCAACGCAACTAGATCCGACTGAACGCCGGGAGCGCCCGCAATGTCAGCAAGTCCCTCTCCAGGGATGATTGCAGACGAGGTGGCCACAGCCGTTGCATCGACACATGGCACAATCGAAGAAGGTGCGGTAACGGCGGTCGAAGTCGTCGCCACACTCATAAGAGGCAAGGTCACGACGACGTGTTCATCCTCCTCTCGAGGTGACGAGGCTACTCCGGGCGTACTGGCCCCCGAAGCCACTTCCTCATCAAAGTCGAACGCCTCCTCGTCAGAAGCCTGAGCGGAACCAGAATGCGCTTCAACGCTATACTCCCCGTGGGCGCTATCCCCTGAGAAGAAGACGAGAAAGTCAATATCAGTATGATGACAATCTTTCTGAAGGGAGGCATAAAGACGACGTTTACCCGGAGCCAACGTCATATACGACGCATCTGCAGTCGATATAGCTAAACCACGCCTTAATGACGCAATGCGAATCGTCATGCCTGGAGAAGGAGGTGGGCCGACCGACATCGCCGAGAGTTCTGTCAGGCCTCCACCAAGACGTGGTCGAAGTTCATCGGCCGGAATCTCGCCGGACGCGCTCACTGACGCGGCAGGAGTCATGCCCGCTGCTGGCCTCGAAAAAGATTCTCCCATCTGCCTCGGCCACACAGGCAATCTCGCTCCGCTACCTGGAGCAGTAGCCACCACAGCCACCTCTAACGAGGATTCTCCGACATCGACGATCGGAACTGTAGGAGGTCCCTCTCTAGAAGGCGAGGAACCTCCAGCCAAAGAATCATCCCCGATGTAGGGAGAGGCAGGCTCACTCCCAGGAGCCGCAATACCAGGAATGCGGAGAGGACGAGCAACCGTCTCCTTCCTCCTCTTGCAAAGAGAAACTTCATTCAGAGCAGAAGCCCGTCGCTTCCCAGAAGGGACTACCAAAGCCCCCGCAGGCAGAGGCACTTCGCACCTCGGCACCGACACCAGAGGCTCGTCCTCTCTGTATCCATTTGTTGAGCCCAAGAGTCATTCTCAAACGGCTCAGAATCTCGTTCCTCTGCTTCTGAGGGATCTGTCATCACCATATTTGCTGATAGTGCTTGTTCGGGAGCACTAGGTGAGTCGGGGGGGTGACGAGCCGTCCCAGGAGGAGGAAAAGATGTCCTTATCCGACGTGGAAGCCGTAAGGGAGGTGGCATACCCTAACCCGAAACGAGTTTGTTGGTAGCGGGGGTCGTCGCGTGGCGGCGTTCATCTGCCTCTTCCGTAGTTGAGGCCCGGCTTTCGCTTCAAGTCGTAGCCCATATTTTGCATGATCTTCAGCGCTTGAGGGCTGTATCGGTGAACCTGCATATTCCCAGTATCGCTTCAACTCACTAGTCACTGCTATCAAAAGATGGCAGCTCAGTTTTGACAGCCATTCCTCGACCCTGTTCCAAGGGATTTTCGAGAAGTCACTCTTGAAGACGAAGACTGAACAAAGAATTATGTCCATCAGAAGTTCGGAGCTCTACGCGGTTCCTCAGTCCTAGCAACAGGGCAGTTCTAAAAATGTTCAAAATGCTCTACAGCAGTTCTAAAAATGTTCAAAATGCTCTACAGCGTTCGGAGCTCTTGAAGACGCACTGCACTTACGGGGATGGTCCTTTCAGCATAAATCGCTCTTTTTTGCTTGCAAGGGAATACGCCGCTCTGTTTTACACAAGCCAACATGAGCTATTTTACGCTGAGGGGACTCCAGTAAATGACGGTTTGGTGATGTTTTACCAAATCCTCTGCATTAAATGCAGAGATCCGCCATCATACTGTGGGGCACGTCCCGAGGGGTCTGCCATCGTTTTCAGCCGTCGTCTGGGTAGCCGTGCATCACCTTTTGTCAGGAGTCAGAGGTCAGATTCACTGCGTGACTTGACAGGTTTATTTTGGGGAAGATAAAGCGTTCCTCGTACGCTATAACGCTGCTTTGAGAGCGGATGAGTTTTACGCCAAGGAGGCGTTGAAGAACTCTGTTCACGCTGGAGCGGCCTGGACGCACTGCATTTACGCGGATGGTCCTTTGAGTTTTATTCTTCACGCTGTATTTTAGCGGAAAAAACTCTGTTGTACGCCTGATGGCTCTGAAGGCCTTTGCTTACGCTGCTCTGTATCAAGAGGCTGCGTAGCTCTTCCCAGCGTATTTTTTATGCTTCTACACTATACACCTAAGGTCAAAGAAAATTGTTTCCCACATACTCGGTCCATCTTTAATTGATTTCCAAGAAATTAAAAACTCAGGAAACCAAATATAATATTCCGCTTATGATTCCCAATCAGTTCCAACCAATATCATTGGATATACGATCCAACTTGTTTATCGATAGTAATATTCGATCATCAATGCTAAAATTTGAAACTTTCACCCATCCTATTTAAGCCACCATATAATCCAACTCATTGTTCCCAACTAAGGCATCAATCTCATACCTTCTCACTTCCTTGCTACCCTATGTAACATTAAGTTATTGAGGGTCTAATATTGACAACTCAAATCCAACTATCAAGGGTCTGTTATTGATACACAATCCGAGATACCCAAGAGACACTCGCACCACATACAATAAGGCATTATTCCCGACTAAGTATCGACACTACCCCATTCTTACTGGTAGGATCAATACTATCACTTATGGAATGGTCACTGCACATGCATTACTAAGAGGGTAGAGGCATATACCACTCAAAACAAAGTCATTTCCTGACTATCACACCGTTCTTATACTGATCCAACATACATCCTGCACTAGCTTCACGTGGTAGTATTGCATGCTATAACATGATTCTCATACTCAGATATAAAATACAATCCCGCCATCACACATTAATCAACTCAGCTTTACTGTTGATTTCCTCTATTGAAATTAATCATGCATAATTCTCATTGATTACATCACACATGTTGATTTTTTTATTTTTACATACAAAATATTAATCACAAGTTAGTTATCTATGGCATTGAATCATTGTTGGTTTCTTGGTATCATTTACAAATCAAGAATCACAACAACTAAGTGTAAACCCCCAGATTTTGCAAGAATTTTAATTTGGGATTTTTCACAATTTTTTGGAATTTTCTGGGAATTTTCTGTAATTAAAATCAGGGTTTTTAATTATTAAATGATTTTTTATTTATTAATAAATAATATTAAAATATTATGGAAATAATATTTTTGGGTGTAAAATGGAAAACTGGACTTAGGGTAATTTTTCTGGAATTTATCGGGCCCCGGACCTATTTTTAAATCACCTAAAACTATTTATTTATTTAATTGATTAATTATTATTATTATTATTATTATTATTATTATTATTATTATTATTCTATTTAATAAATTCGGCCCGGCCCGGCCCAGCCCAGCCCAGCCCGCCAATGCTAGCGGGTCGGGTCGGATCCACCCGCCCGACCCGACCCGAACCCGCCTGAACCCTCACCCCCCTGACCCGCTCCCCCCACTCCGCTTCAGCCGGCGCCTCCGCCGCGCCGTTGCCGCTCCGCCCGGCTCGCCCCTCCCTCCGGCCACGACGACCCCTCTCCTCTTATAAAACCCCCCCGACTTCCTCTCTCCGGCAGCTGCCCGACCCCACTCCGCCGTGAGCCGCCTCGCCCAGCCCCGCCGTGAGCTGCCCGCCGTCGCCTCCGCCCGAGCCACCACAGGCTCCTCCTCCCTCCACCGGCTCCTCCTCCCTCCACGGCTTCGGCCTCCCCCTCGATCCAGCAGTAGCAGCAACAGCAGCGGCCGGCCGCCTCCGGCAGCCGCTGCCGGCCATCCCCGCACGCCCCGCTCCCCCGGCGAAGCCGCCCTCGGCCTCCCTCCGCCGCAGAGCCGCCCGAGCCTCCCTCCTCCGGCCACCTGAGAGAAACCCTAACCCTAACCCTAATTTCTTAATTTGTGTCAACTCGTGTCGGACACGACACGGACACGAAAAAATCCGGGTTTCAGAGTCCTGTTCAGGTACTCATATCTTTCTTCTCGCTGTCCCGTTTTCAATTCCGTAAATTGTGTTGCGAAGCCTGTATGACCCTCTCGGTGCCCGGATAAATCGCTCGGGGCATGCGTCCTGTGGTGATCGCACACCGCGATCCAAAAACAGGAAAAATATCGACCCGATTTACCCTGAAACTGGGTACACCCCGCCAAACGGGACGACTTGGTCGTGCGCGGTCTTCACAGATACGTTCGCAGCATTGATACGGACGTGTGGGATTTCGCGGAAGTCGATTCGGGTGTGCGTGCACACCGGGATCAACGCGTATCCGCGGACACCGCTCCGTATCCGCCTTTTCTGAATCAAGCCCTAACTTCTTGTACACACGTCGGGTCAAAACGAAACTTGCGCCATCGGACTCGTAGCGATACGCTGGTCCTATGACCCAAGTTTGGTTCGATTCTGAGAACATTGACAAAATCGCGTGTCGTGGGCCCCATAGGCCCCGCTCGACGGGCGATTTTGTGATCGGCTCATCGAAATCCAATTCTGAAAGTTCCGTTGGGTTCGTATCATCGTTCCTGACCTGTTGACACTAAGTTTGATGAATTTGGAGATCTTTTATCCTGACACATTTTTCGGTGCAAAGCGGGCCCACCTGGGGACCCCGTTTTGACCCAAAACTGCCGTTTTTGACCTTGTCTCCAAATTGGACTCAAGGACAGGCGTTTCTAGCTAATTGATATCTTCTGAGCATGATGGTAATATTTATTTCAGCATCCGAAGTCATTTCTGGAAATTCCTCGAGAACATAACTGTATTTGGATCCAAACATCAGGCAAGTACCTGCACTTCAAGTTTAATCTTTATATTGTGATAAATAAATTCCCTGCTTTATTAGTACCATTGATGATTACACGTAGAGTTAGAACACTGGATTTCATGTCTTGAATACTGGATTTCATGTCTTGCTTTTCGTGTATGGTGGGAGAATACTAGGAGGCATGTAGTTTACCCTTCCCCCTGTTCCTATCTAATAGCTGTTGGTACACGACTGTACCATCAGCCGGATCTCGATTATTCCTGTTTAATAGCCGTCTATGATGGCCGGGTTAGCCTTATAAACCCCTATATGCCAACTATGTATTCTAAAATACACAAGTTCACGCACATAGTTCTTGTCGTGTTGCAGTTCTTGTTGTCTTGTTACAGTTACATTTCCTGTCACATTTTTGTTTTACTCATATTCCTGGTTTATAGAAATTAATCATGTTTTACTTATAGTCCTAATTTATAGCATTAATTCTCAGTTAATTTCACTACTTACTTATGCATATTCTCAACAAGATGCTTAGTCGGTTATTTTCTACCTGTCACAAATATTTAGTTTAAATCTTGTTGTGCATTGTGTACTTTGCTCCTTTCCTGACTGGATCCGTTGATTTAGGCGATGATAAGGACTATACCCCCACCTATTATGGTCCCTATGAGGGAGCAGGTGACACAGTTGAGAAGCCGGTTCCTACTCAGGAGACTACCTTTGAGGAGTAGTCAACCAGTTAGCTAGTATTTCCTTTCAGCATAATACTCGGGTTTGTCCCCGATTTATCTTCTGGCTTTGTATTAACTGTGGATTTGGTTGTCACAGATTAAATATTATGAAATCTTAACATTCTTATTCCTGTGATTATCCTTGCCTGTTTATTATCGTGGATGAGATAGATTTTTATTGATCCCAGAAAATGACCTAGACAGCGTACTATCGCCGATATTGCGGCGTAGGCTGGACATGCCCACGCACTCATGCCCGAATATCCGGGTGCGGGTCGTGACACTAAGGCATCATATATTTAGGCGTATTGTATAGAACATTCAGTAAGTGTAGCCAAGCGGTCAAATATTTTTGATTGCGGAAACACTTTTGAACAATAGCAAAAATAACACAGAATAATCACAGATGCAAATTTAATAGTCGTAGAAGAGACTTTGAATACTCGCAGAATGCAACTTTGAATACACACAAAGGCGACAGTTACTAATCGCGGAACAGACTTTGAATAGTCACTAACGTAACTTTGAGTATCCACAGAGGCATCATTGAGTAATCGTGGAAGCAACTTTTTATTTAGAATTTGCCGAGTCTAATGACGCATAAACAGTGCTCTAATACCAATTTGTCATGTCCTAATTCCTAAGAACCAAAAGTAGCCACGGGCGTGATATCGTACAAGTCTAGATTGTACTTGTACCAGGCAAGAAGATAGACAAGGCATGGTATATCTTAGAAATAATGACATCGCAGCAAAATTAAGCAAACAAATTGAAGTCACAAAGAATATAATAAAAATCTTCTCTTTATTGATAATGATAATTGAGTACATGGCTTACAAAAGATTTATAAAGATCTCAAATACAACTGATACTTGGCTAATTTGCTATAATTGATATTTGTTGTCTTGGCATACAATCTCACTGATACAACTAAATTATATTGTTTCATATATTATGCCATTTATAACAGAAGACGCCTCCAATAGAAGAAGAGCTTCAGCGCGCCCTAATAATGCTTCGATGCCTCGAAATCATTCCAGCCACTCCTCAATGTTGAGTACATTGGGATGCCCACAAACATGGGTCAGAACATATCGCTTAGTGGTGATCAGAAACTAGCCCACTCGCCTAAACCGACACTAAGTATTCATGTGAAAAGCATGCATATTAACTTAGTGATCTTTCTATTGGGAACTAGGTTCATTTCAATGATCAGAGTATTCAGCAGCATAATGAAACATACTTTGGAAGCAGCAATATACATTGAATATATATGAAATATGTACATATCGCCTAACAGCGATTCTTACCAACAGCCCACTCGTCGTATCCCTGCAAAAGAAGAAGTAGTCACAGCATAATTAATATGAATCATTCTTACAGAGATAATGTTAAGCCTACATAAATATTCTCGTTAGTATGCAACCTAACTACATGAGGGTGATTGGTGATATGCTTTCGCACCACGAGGGACGTGCTATATAGGACTTCGAAGGGCATACGAAGCGACATTCATGAGGTTGCAATCCCCAATGAATATCTCGTTTATACCCAGTGCTACCAAAGCACTATGTTTCCTCCTAGGCCGAACGATATCAGTGCCCCGGTGTATCTCGTTTGAGGAAACTTACCAAACTTTGTGCACAAGTTGTCCCTGACCATGCAACGACTATGCAAATAAAATCTAAGCAAAATTTGCATGGTAAAGAAATATAAGTAAAGCCCCGCACTATTGATCCGTCTTGTTTTGCTCATTCTTATATCAGTTGGTGACCCGTAGGTCTCAACTTACAGACCTTCTCGTGGCCTGGTGGTACCAAACCATATTTATAGTCATATATGAAGCATTTTCTACATAGTTACTCTGCACTGATGCACTTATACATGTACAAATGTTCAATATTCTATTCTCAATCTTACCAGCATGTGAAGTAGATTACATAATATTACTTCTTTCTCATGGTTCTTACTTTATAGCATTCTTGTATCAATAGTACTAACAGTTTATTATTTGTGTTTCATTAATTACAGTAACATTGAACATAAGGCATCATTATCATTGTGTGGACTTGTCACTACCATATTTCTAGATGAGGGTATTTTAGGAAATTTGAATATATATATATTTTTGTGATTAATAATTATTTCTATTTTGCTAATAATTAATATTTGTGGTTGTGTTATTATTTATTAATTAATGGACTAGCCTATTAGTTAGACTTGATACTTGTGAACCCAATTAGACTTGTCATGACAATGATTGAGCCAACATTGGACTAGGCCCAAGTTAGATCCATTTTTATAGTTAATTAGAAGGATTAGACTAATTTGTATTAGATTAGAAGATTTCTAATTTAGCCCTTCCCTAATACTCTCCATAACTAACAAGTAGGGGCATATTAGATAATTGCTAGTTGCTTGGAGAAGGGGAGAAGGGGCCGACCACTATTAGAGCCTCTCTTTCTCTCTCTCCCTCCTCTTCATTTGCATTCATTTCTAGATCCCCAAATTTCTAGATCTCCAATTCACTCTATTCCAACATTAATCCCTCTCAATTCATTATTCCTACATCAATCCCTCTCAATTCATTCACATTCTCTCTCATTTTTGTCACTCAAGGAGCATTGGAGCTTGGATTTGGAAGGATCACTTGGAGAGGAAGCTTTTGGCAAGGAGCTTGTGTCCAGATCGTGTCAATTGCATATTTTATTAGAAATCCATCTTCCAATAGGTATAATTCTGAATTTATCTTCATTCTAGCTTCTAAATCATGCAGTTGACCATTAGGAACCCTCTCATGGCATAGGGCTACCTATAGGAAGAAGTTCTAGGCTTTTTGGTGATGTATTGTGACTTCTACATAGATTTTTGTATGTATTTTAGGGAAATTACGAGATTGACACATCATTTGTGTGTCATGAGACCAATTTAGTTTAATTAGACTTAGATCGGAGTTGTGGGACTAGATACGTGTCCACAAATAGATACTTGTTGGCCGTATCATGGTATTTTGCGATACCGTGTGATACGGAGCTCAATTTTGGGTGATTTTGTGCAATTCACTTTAAATTCCATTGTAACAAGTTGTATTAGTTATATTGTTATGCATTTGATATGTCTATATGACTAACAAGGAGTATTTGGGGTTTTGATATTCCTATTGGTTGAATATCATAAAGTTATATTTGAATATCCTAATTTGCACACCTAGTATTTGGGTTAATGTATTATTTTAGTATAGTTTTATCTATATGTGTATATTGCTATACTAATGGTTAAAATGTTTTTATATATATATATATATATATATATATATATATATATAGACTGTGACAGTGTTGGTTCAGTTAGTATGTGATTGGTATACTTGTGGAGTGAGGATCAGTCACAGTACGACTGTACCTGCTGGGTGTTGCAAGCCCACTCGAGCAGTTGCACCACAAATGAAAACCTCACATGTAGACTTCTGCGATATCGTTTTGGTTGTGTGTAGTGGTGTTGGACTGTGAACTGATGGGCTTAAAAGATACAGGGGTTCACAGCAGGTCTTTGGGAAGTTGAGTGTATCAGGAACTTGAGTGATCAGGTATTTGATTAGAGGTGGAAGATTGTAGTGATGCACACTTGTACAGATGTATTGAGGTAGGGGATCTGTTCAAGGCATGACTGCAATATCAGTAGATGTGAAAAGGAGGGGATGAAGTGTCAGAAATAGCAGTTGTGGCATTCAGATTTGGGGGGGTGATTTCAAGTGAGTGTTTCCAATGAGCTTGAGGTATAAGTGAGATATAGAGATAGGGGAGGAATCATCAGATACAGGTCTTACATTGTTGTAGCAGTACATAGATACAACTGATGCAGCAATGCAAGAAGTTAGTTGTCGGGTTCAAGACTTGATGCATTGCAGTCTGGGTTGAGTAATTATGTGAAGTGGTTGTGGCAGTGTTGGTGTGATAGAGTTATGGACTGATAAGGTGAGGGGGGAAATCGGACAGCAATTGTGAGCACTGTGCAGTTCAGTCTAGTGGCAGTGCACTGTGACTTGGGGTTGCGGACAACTTCAGTATATGGGGATGGATGCAAGGAATAAGAAGAGATCAATGAGTTATCAGTAGATCAATCAAGTGTGTCTGATACACCCAGGTAGCAGTGTGTGTCAGTGAGTGCTTATAGGTGTATTTATGTGTCTAAGATAAGTGACAGTATGTGAGGTGGGGTATTTGGGAGTATCAGTATTGGCAGGTTTATAGGGGATCTACAGGCTAGATGTCAATTGAGGTACTGGTAATATATATATTAGAGCAAGGTATTAAGATACATGGTATTGTATATTAGTTAGTTATTATTATGTATATCAGTCATATATGGTATGAGTGTTAGTGTTATCAATTAGTTAACACTTGAGAGGTATATATATATATATATATATATATATATATATATATATATATATATATATATATATATATATGTTGTAGGCTAAGATAATATGATTATTGGTAGTTATACTATTAGTATAGGTATTAGCCAAGGTATCACCTATACACTAAGGTAATGACCTAGTATAGTTATTATAAGTTAGTATTAGCTAATTAGTGACCATTATGAGCCTTAAAACCTTAGTGAGGACCTAGTTTGGCTTAGTTTAACTAGAATGACCTAGAAGAGCATGTTCAATACAGTAGCTCATTATCATTTTATTACACCCAATTTGACATGCCATTCATATCTAGGTATGTGTGACACCAGCTCAAACACCGAGTGACATCTTTTGCTCAAGACCAGAGGCGAGTATATTCTCTGATAGTTTTCTTATTTGACAACTTCAATATTTCATGTATTTAGTATTGAGATATTTGATTCCTGACACATTGGTCACACGAATTGGTATACGTGGATCTTGGTCATGAGATATTATTATTGTGATGACTCAGTGATCACCATGTTATGCTTCGTGATTACTCTGTGATTACCTTGAGATCTTCGTGATTGTATAGACCGTGATCATAGTGCATGATATTATAGACCGTGCATCGTGATATACGTGTTATAACGTATTGTAATTTGGATCCGTGTACTAGTCGGGGGATAGAAAAGTATTAGTAAATATGTGATCATACCTTATAGCTCGTGATATAGTGTAGTCCGTGATAGCTAGCAGATCATACAACTCACGTGTGGTCACGCTAGCTCACCTTTTATATATAGATTGTGTTAGGCCCAAACCGATCACATATTTTGCTAATATTTCAAGGCACATTTATTACATTATTTTTTTTATTCCAGTTCATTACATCAGTGGTCCTCACCATATTATTCTCATCTATTGCCATTATTTACCATAATGCTCTTTCTCGTTATATATGCCAGTTCAGTTATTTTTATCATTTATTTTTATTGTTATTGTTGTTTCATAGTTTTTGTCAATTATTGGACCTGCTATTGGGTTGTACTTCGCTCCAATCCTGACTGGATATATTTTTCAGATGATTCATTAGAGGAATGGTGTCCTACATATTACGGGCCGCAGGATGGCGAGATAGTTGAGCCAGTACCCGTAGAGCCTCTTGAGATAGTACCACCAGCTGGAGAGACTTAGACTTTTCAATATGAGTTGTATTAGATTTTAGTAGACTTCATAGCATGTATTATTATTTTGATACTTATGTTGAGTTTGGACTTGTATTGAGATTCTTGCATTTCTTTTACTTCTATCTCATATCGTGCCATTCTTCCTCTAGATATTTTTTGTGATTGAGTATTGCTTACCATTACCATTTTATCATATTGTCCTTCATTGGAGTTGAGATAGCATGACATGTACCTTATGTATGAGATGTGTAGATAGTTATGTTAACCCAGACAGCGTTCTATCGTCGATGCTGCAGCGTAGGCTGGGCGTTGTTCACCACTTGTGCCCTTATTCTGGGTGCGGGTCATGATAGGACTAGAGCAACATATTATTATGACATAAAGCAAATCAATACTAGTATTTATTTTATTAGGACATGAAAGAGTAGAGAAGAAGGGATAGATCCACTCACTTATAGATATTGTTTCCATGTCACGTCGCATAAGATATACCATCCGGCCAAGTTAAGCAATATAGCATCATCACACCAAGCATCTTGATTTTTCGTACAACTTATATTTCATCGGTCTGATCCATCTATATTCCAGCATAATGCCTTTCCGCGAAATGGAACATTACAGACATTCTGTGGAAGTTCTCCTTAAGGGAACCTTTGGTTCTAGCTATTGACTGTCAACAACTTTATCATCTTCAAGAACTACATATGCAAGGTCATCTTCCTGAATATCCTCTTTACCATCATCAACAGAATGATAATCAAGGTTAGGAGCATCATCATATACCATTTTCTCTTGTTCTTGCTAATCCGTAGTAGTGGGGGTAACTAGCTCAATCTTGGGCAAGTCCTTAGCCACAAAAAGAATTTTGGACTCCCTAATGTCAGCCATTGCCTGGTCCTCGACGAACTCAACATCAATGGTTCTCATGAGTGTCTCCCTACTAGATCGTAGAGACTCTAGTCGAATCCCAACCATATTCGACAAAGATGCACCGTCTCATCTTATTCTCCTACTCTCATCCTTTAGTACATGCACGGAGGCTTTGCATCAAAGTCCTCGTAGATGATTGTATGATGGCTCATTGTCATACCGTACTTTGTTAGATACCTCACCCTATAACAAAGCAGTAGGATAGATATTAATAACATATGCAACTACAAAAAGAGCCCTACGTCAATAGTTTTTTGACAACTTTGCTTTAGATAGAAAGTATCGTACCCTCTCCACTAGTATTCAGTTCATCCACTTGAACTACTTAGCTACTCCGTTGAACTAAGACGTCTTTGAAAGAGTAACTTGAGGTCGAATACCTTCTTGTTTGTAATATGCATCAAAGGGACTGGTACCATTATTAGAGCAAGAATATTTTATCTTTTTGTCAGTTTTTCTTTCAACGGAAGCCTGAAACTTCTTGAAAGTATCCAACACATGATCCTTGGTCTTTATAGCCACTACAAAAATACTGTTAAATAGAGACGGATCTCAGTGACGAAAACTACTCCGTCGCTGAGTCAGCGATGGAATAACGACTAAGTTATTTATGTAAATATATTTCATCAACAATCTATCGCTAATCTGTCACTATTATTTCAGCGACGGAATTATCCGTCACTGCGAAAACTTAAAATTTTCTGCCGCATTTCATTCCCCCCCCATTCTCAATCTCTCTCTCTCTCTCTCTCTCCGGCGACCCTCCCCCTCCCCGCCTCGACCCCCTCCTCCTCCTCTTCGGCGACCTCCCCCTCCCCCTCACTTGCCCTCTCGAGACTCGACCACTCACTCGCCCTCTCCTCCTCCTTCTCCTCCTCCTCCTCCTCCTACGGCGTCCGACCCCCAAGCCCTCCTCCTCCATCCCGACCCCCTCCGCCTTCGTTAGATCGCCTTCTCCTCCGGCTAAGGTGACCTTAACCCTCATTTTAATTTAGTTAATTATTGTATTTGGATTGTGGGGGTCTGGACACACGTACAGACACGATACGCTAGACATGGATGTGTAATGAGTATCATTCGAGTATTCTTGCACATGAGTTATTTATGATATTGTGTTGTATCTATGTGGTGTAGTGTAGTGTAGTGTAAGGGGGTTATATTAGATATGGTGTGTGGTTCATATATAAGGAGGACAGTGAAGAGGGTTGTGCTAGTTTGATATGGAGAGTATGGTTATTGGGAGAGTGTGTATCTAAGGAGGGTGTGAGGGTGCGAGTGCAGTATGTATGGGTGAGGGTGTGCAAGAGTTACGAGGGCTCAGGTATCTCAAATTCATTGTTGCAGTAGAAGCAACAATTCAGTGGGTACTTCATAGTGCAATTCTACCTTATTTTAGGAATTTGTGAGGGTGTGATACTATCAGTCCCTGTGGAATATGGCAATTCCTACTGCATATCCAAATTTTGCAGTATTTGAGATGTACATGGGGTGGTTGTATGTTAGAGCTCAAGGCTCAGGTCCAAAAGTATTTGGGAGCTGTGGGGTATTAGTGATCAGTGGAAGCAACATGGGGGAGGACTGGATAGTGAGTTAGTTCAGGGTGCTCGGGTATTTGGAAGAGTTAGATGGGGGACTGCACAGTTGAGTTGGAGCTGAGCAGACCATGACATGTGTATCTGTATGAATAAGGGACTATAATTCTACACCGGGTTAATATCGGACGCCAGATTTGAATTTTGTTAGTTATAATTAGAAGTTTTCCATACTAGAAAAGAGTCGGGATTAAAAAGATATGAGATAATACATTCTAATATATGGAAACACAATATCTTTATAGCATATTCTGATATATATGACATGACATACTTTGGATAGTTTTGATTTAGGTTAAATTTCTTAGTAGTTTTGAAATTGAATTAGGTTTACCAACATGAGACACAAACACGGACATATCGTCGGTTACGGATCGGAATATCAGATTTTTTGTAGTTTTAATTTAGGTTAAATTTCTTAGTAGTTTTGAAATTTGTATATTTAGTTACTATATATATTAGCAAAAAAATAGCGCAAATAAACCGATCGAAGTATCGGCTATATTGTCGGTTACGGATCAGAGTACTTAAAAGTATATTTAGTTACTATAATTAGTTACTAAGTACATAAAAGTAGATATAGAATTGTGAATCGGAGTATCGGCTATATCGTCGGTTACGGATCGAAGTATTAGATTTTTTTGTATCAGAAAACAAATGATTATTAATAAATTAATAACATTTTAGAAAATATATTTCATACATTTAGGCATAATTTTAAGTATTTCTAGTATTGTTTCTTAGTAGTTTTGAAATTGAATGAAATAGTAGTCACCCTTGCCGATTAGTTTACATGTGATAGATAAGTTTATTTTTTACTTGCTTTTACAACCTTACTATACTAAGGCATGTATCGGCCATATTCAAATGAGTGTCGAGAAAGTATAATTTTGGATACGTGTAAAACAAGTATTCTAACTCTAGCTTTTACAATATTTAGTTCTTTATGAGACTTCTTCATCAAGTATCATAACTAACTAATCCTTTAGCAAATATCTTTAACTCATCTTGAATCTAATTAATCCATATTATTGAATTAATATATATAGTACATACAGAATCAATGAGTCGATACTTAGTTGACCGATCATGGATTACAATCAGCGACATGAGAATATGATTGGTTTGACAGATGATTTTATGGCGGAAATTGAGAAATTTCTCAAAGAAGCCCGTAGTCAACCTCATTTCATGGATGGGAAGCTCATCAAGTATCCTAGTGTCAAATGTCATAATATACCATTCAAAGAGGTGGATCTCGTGATGGAGCATCTCTACAAGAAAGGTTTCGTGCCGAACTATAAGGAGTGGACGGCTCAAGGAGAACCTTTGTTTTCGTAATATCATCATTTCTCCTTCAATACAAAGGTAGAAGAGTCCACTCTTGGAGATAACTTTGAATATCGACCGCGAAACCTGGCGCGTGAGTTGGTATTTGATGCGGCCGATCTAAGTTTTGATCCGGAGGATCCTAATCCTGATGCGAAAGAATTCTATGATATATTCAAGAATGTCGATACTCTGTTATACCCGGGTTGTGATTATCATTATGTCTTCTCGGTGGTGATGCGGCTGTTAAACCTAAAGTCTGGTTTTAACTTACTACAAGAATGCTACGACCGGATAATTCAGTTTGTTAGAGAGTTGTTGCCAAAATGATCGAAGGAGTTGCCTGAAAACTTCTACAAGTCGAAGATGATGATACAAAAACTCGGATTAGGTTACGAAAAGATAGGTTATTGTCAAAATGGTTATATATTGTACTACAAGGAGAACAATGATAAAGATAAATGTATTTTATGTCATGCGGACCGGTACAAGCCAATTCGGGACAAAGAAAAGTCAACTGCCCGAGCAAGGTTGTATCCCTTCAAGTACATACATTTTTTGTCGATCACAAAGAGGCTGCAGAGGATGTATATGTCCGCAAATACAGAATAACACATGACATAGCATAGCAAGGAACAAAAGATGGATGAAGGAGAATTATCCCATCCTTCCGATGGAGAGGCATAGAAATATTTTGATCTGTGTCATCCTGAATTTGTTGCGGAGCCCAGGAATGTCCGGTTGGATTTATGTTCTGATGGATTCACTCATTTCGAACAGTCAGGATCTCAGTACTCTTGTTGGCCAGTAATTTTGACTCCTTACAATCTACCATCGTGGATATGTATAAAGACTCCTTACATGTTCTTGATACTTATCATACCCGGTCCAAAAAATCAAAAGAAGAATATCGATATCTATTTGCAGCCGTTGGTGGATGAGTTGAAACAATTATGGCAATTCGGTGTTCGAACATATAATATATCGAAGGAGCAGAACTTTCAGATGAGAGCGTCTCTCATGTGGACCATCAACAATTTTTTAGCATATGTGTCACGCCCCAGTCCCAAATACGTAGGACTAGGAACACGTAAGCATGTCAGTCGTATGTATATGGCAACTCCAATATATGGATACCATAATACACACGTCCGCTGTAATATGAATATAAACTCACATATGGTATATATAGTGTTACAAGTCACAGATATACTAAATCTCATCCACACAAAAAGTCACAAAAAAGAAATAACTAGACTAGAATAATGAGTCTGAATAATCCAAAATAATAGTCGGGTGGAGACAAATCCACTACCAATGACTATACCAATACTAAAATGGAGGAGAAGGGTAATTCTCTAATATAAGTAAGATGATGATATAAAGGTATCAGCGAAGCGATCCGTCGCTGGAGATAATCAAAGATGCTCCGAAGGTAAGACCTCCTCGGAAGAGATAAGTGGTAAGTCCTGATCTATGCTCCTGCAAATAGTCATGAACATCTACACCTGGAAAGGGACCAGGTCCTTAGAGGGACGTAACAAGATACATAGAAGCAAGCCAATTGAATACAGTGAACATGCATAATGTTTGAAAATATATAAGCACGATGTACAAGACAATATATATGAATGCAAATGAGGACAACTTTTCGACGTATGGGCAAGGGTAGGCTACTCGATCTAAATCTCACAACTCACACACACGTCAGTGGACATCATCAGCCGACATACCTCGGGGGTAGCGACCCTCGTGACTCCATCAATCGACATACCTCGGGGGTAGCGACCATCGGACATGACCACCATAGTGCATGCTAGTTACTACCATTTACCAGAGTGGTTAAAGCCCATACGCCTATTGATTGTCCTCTCATGATACTAAGTGCCATGTGTGTGTCAACATATCTAATACATAGTAATAACTGAAAGAAAACTACACATGCAAGAAATATACAGAAATATAATGAATATACAGAAATAAAATAAGCATGCAAAATATTGTAACCAATTTGGCAAGGTATCTTGCCTGGCAAGAAAGCTGCAAAGTATAACGTCCAGATGTCACGCGCATAGGAGTAGAAGCTGCGACCTCGGAATAAACATCTCTGGATGCTGAAATAGACTTCACCAACATTTCCAGAATAAGCGAGATAGCTAAAAAACACTACCCTTTCGTCCAATTTGGACACAAGGGCAAAACGATAATTTCGAGTCAAAGCGGGGTCTACATGTGGCCAACTTTGCACCGAAAAGCGTGCCAGGGGTAAAGGTCCCTAAATTGGACAAAATTATAGGTTAAACCAATTCTAAATGTCAATACAAACTCAACGATACATCTAATTTTGGATTCTTGTGAGCCGAACACAAATTTGCCCAAAAAGTCAACCGTGGGGCCCACAAATTGGCAATTTGGTCAACTGTCTCAGAATTGCGTGAAAAATGGGTCACAGGACTAGCGCGATACCATGAGTCCAGTGGAGTAAGTTTCGTCCCAATCGGACGAGCGTGCACAAAATACGCACGACTTTCACAAAAGTTGCGATACGGGAGATTTGCTGCGGATACGGGCTGATTCCGACGCGCACACGCGTCCAAATCAGTTTTCATAAAATCTCATACGTCCGGGTATGCTCCGCACACCTTTTGGTACACTTGGTACACGACGGGGCGGTCCCGTTTGGCGGGACGCGATCCATTTCATAATTTTTGAAAATCTGGAAAAAGTATATTTTTGGATTTTTCTATCTAATTTAATTCTACATACAGCAGTTAATAATTTAATATAAATAACAGAAATTAAACTAGGTCAAGTGGTCTTCTTATACCAAAAAAAAATCAAATTAGGATCACTGTGGTGGGAGATACGAATCCGGGAACATAGGTAGTTACCGTAGTTTTCTGCGATACCCAAAAGTTATCTTTTTCTGTCAACTTGGACGATATTTTCGTCTAGGGTTACGCGCTGTTCGAGGTCAACTATCATACAGATATTGAATAGGGTTAAGTGGTGAACCTACCGGTAAAGACGGGGTCGAGTTTGGTTCAGCGAGGTGACAGAAAACAGGACTGGAACACAGGTACTTCGCTGTTTGAAACTGCAGCGCGCGGGGTTGCGCGGGGTCGCGGTCGTAGGGATTCGGTTCTGGCGGCTGGACTGGGCGGGGCGCGGTGGCTCGGCGGCGTCGCGGTCTGGATCGAGAGGGTGGAGGTCGAGATGGAGAGAGATATGATCTAGGGTTAGGGTTTTGGTTGAATGATGTATTATATAGGAAAGAGAGGGAGAGATCGAGAGGGTCGGGGGGGGGGATCTCCTCGTGTGGCTGCTGCTGCTTCTTATTTCCAAAGGGGGCTGGGTGAATAGCTAAAGCTAATGGGTTTAGGAGTTGTGGGTAGGATCCATTAAGGATATTATTCATTTCTTTTTCTTTTTCTTTTTTTTCCTTTTCCTTTTCCTTTTCCTTTTTTATTTCTTTTTCTTTCTTTTTCTTATATATATATATATATATATATATATATATATATATATATATATATATATATATATACACACATAGAAAAATCTAGAATTTGTATTAATGCATACCATTAAGCTAGCAACTGTCCAAATGGTCTCCTACATGAAATAAATTAGGAAAAATTTATAATGGATCCATAAATCTCCTAAATTCACAAACACCTTAAATAAAAATTACATAAAATCTATTTCTCCTAATTAGCTCATAATTACTAAAGTTTAATTTATAATTAATAAAAAAATAGCTTAATACGATTTTTAGGATTAGGGGTTTTATATTCTACCTAACTTATAAAAATTTCGTCCTCGAAATTAAAACTAAGTCACGATAGAAAGTCAAGGATGGTATAAGATAGAGATTTGCAGCTTTTTCTGTCCATTCTTCCATCCTAACCTCCATAATTTTCTAATTGCCATGGGAATATTCGGAGGGCTATAATTTGCATTGTTTTAAAATGCAAGGCTAGGTTTAAATGAGGGGGCGATGTTGCGCGACCAAAATATAGTACAAGGGATCTTAATTATAAGTTGCACAAAGGTCAGAGTGGAGGATGGGCATGTCTAGGATAAGGGTGTGGAATTTGTAGGAAGGCAGTAGCTAGTGTAGTGCTCCAATTATCGAAGCACGGTAAGGTGCGCTAGGTGATATAATTATTACAAAATTAAATAAAAATACCGTGTTCTATCTCTAACTGGACTCAATCTAGCCTTAGTCTCATTATCTCAGCCAAGTAGGTCTAATTTTGGGTGAGGGTTTTACAATCTACCCAACTTAAAATTTATCCATCTATCACCTAAGGCTATACGTCTAGGAAAACTATTCCTCAAATTATTTAATCATGTTATTCAATCCTCAAAGTTTTAACACCAAACATATCATCTATGATATGCCCTTAATCAATTATAAAAAAGAGTCACTAAGTCATGTGATTAGCCTTATGGGGTATATCTAATACTATCAATGTGTCAACTTATACCAGCACGAGGTTTCGTCTTTCTGAAATAAGGGTAGACGGAGAGCAATAATAAAGAATTCAAGGTGAAGGTGATAGAATACAAGTACGAGGTTCAAAGAGTTTAAAGAATTCAAAAAGAGAGTTGTCAGGGCAGTTGTGGATTGAAATCCTATTTTGGTAATTTTTTATTTACATGCTCGATTCAGTACAGTTATGTAACCGATACGATATGTCAGACATGTCTAGGTGCAACTATATTCGTCTACTACCATATATCTCAATCCACGTAAAGTAGTCATGCGAAGAGCGAACCAAGCGCACTAAGGTTAGCTAGACCTTAATACACCGATTCTGATTAGGCAATTGTATCATTGTGTGCACCCAATAATACATATGTCATGAGCAAGCTCGATAAAAGAATAAGCTTGCAAAAACTAGGCTATAATAGCAGAATAAGTCAAGGTAGTACAGAAAATATAAGTACGCTAGATTATGATGAGAGAAGTTATAAAATAATTCAAGTTAACAAAAGAAATAAGACTCCACAATCTCTACAGTTGTCAAACTAACTCCTTGTCTAAGTCGCTAGTCGACGAAATAGGGTATGGACCTCTAATTTCTACAGTCTGAATAAACATTGTCGTCTTATGCTCGTATACAGGTAATGTCATTCAGTTACACTTCAATAATAGGTCAAAAGACTAGGTGATACTATGTTGTGAGGTATACTACCCAACTTATAACAATAAACTAATACTGTAATTGCCTTGAGAAAATTTTTCAGAATAACCTGCTCCTTGTAAATAAAGTAGAACTCTTGTTAGGGTATACAAGGAAAGAGCTTGGTATTTATTAGGGTCTCCTATTGTATTATATAGGTAGTGGTTATCTTAAGTCTCAGTCTTAGTGCAAGTGTCAATAGTAAGAATAGAACAGTTAATGGCCTTCAAGAGAAAAAGAGGATATAACTCGTATCGAGGTAGGGGTACAAATCACGTAATTCAAAACTAAAGGATAATCATCATGTCACAATCTACAAGAATAACTTAAAACTATCGAATTCTAATTACCAAGCACAAAATTTAAAATTCAAGATTACAACTATAACCTTAGCAAACTATATCCTAACATAGAATAAAATCACTCGGTCTACAATCAGAAGTGTCAGGTGGCACAAATTGAAAGATGAAGAAAAGAAGAACATAATTTAGTCGTCGCGCAATTAGTGAACGCTAAGGGTTCAGAGGAACTATATATAAAAATAGGGGGCTCTAGATAGCATCATGGTTTTCTAAGGGGGAGTGGTATGCTAGTTGCTATGTTCGGGGTATGATCAAGGAAAAAGTGTTGATTACATTCCTCTAGGCTTTCTAAGGTGCTGTCTAATAATAATAAGACAATGATCTAAGTTTATAGTTCTAATATTATCTCACTATAAAAGTTAGGTTTAGTCCAAATATTCAATTTTGGTTTTCTATTGGTTCCTCAATACTAGGGTCAAATATTATGGTAAAATCTCTAACTAACTCTAGTAGTGTTTATACTGCTCTCAAGTCTTCCATAATTATCAAGGGATAGTGGTCAATCTATCTACAGGTAAGGGTGTTATGATTCATTAAGTATTCTAACTCAGTGATGTGTCAACACTCTACTTGTACTTTTAATAGGAAGGTTACCCTACTTATCATCTAACAACAGGGACTTATATATTCTAGTAGGGGGCTATACTCAAGGAACTATTAGGAAAATACAGGAATCAAGCAGGATACAATTATTCATATAGAATGGAGTGCAAGGAAAGTGAATCATAGTCAATTGTGGATGAGATCCTATACTTTATTCCTAGGTGTAGGCTTGCTCGATACAGTAACGTAACCGAGACAATATGCTCTTGACCTGAATGGGCCACCACAAAAATATGTCACGCCCCAGTCCCAAATACGTAGGACTAGTAACACGTAAGCATGCCAGCCGTATGTATATGGCAACTCCAATATATGGATACCATAATACATACGTCCGCTGTAATATGAATATAAACTCACATGTGGTATATATAGTGTCACAAGTCACAGATATACTAAATCTCATCCACACAACAAGTCACAAAAAAGAAATAACTAGACTAGAATAATGAGTCTGAATAATCCAAAATAATAGTCGGGTGGAGACAAATCCACTACCAATGACTATACCAATACTAAAATGGAGGAGAAGGGTAATTCTCCAATATAAGTAAGATGATGATATAAAGGTATCAGCGAAGCGATCCGTCGCTGGAGATAATCAAAGATGCTCCGAAGGTAAGACCTCCTCGGAAGAGATAAGTGGTAAGTCCTGATCCGTGCTCCTGCGAATAGTCATGAACATCTACACCTGGAAAGGGACCAGGTCCTCAGAGGGGCGTAACAAGATACATAGAAGCAAGTCAATTGAATACAGTAAACATGCATAATGTTTGAAAATATATAAGTACGCTGTACAAGACAATCTATATGAATGTAAATGAGGACAACTTTTCGACGTATGGGCAAGGGTAGGCTACTCGATCTAAATCTCACAACTCACACATATGTCAGTGGACATCATCAGCCGACATACCTCGGGGGTAGCGACCCTCGTGACTCCATCAATCGACATACCTCGGGGGTAGCGACCATCGGACACGACCGCCAAAGTGCATGCTAGTTACTACGGTTTACCAGAGTGGTTAAAGCCCATACGCCTACTGATTATCCTCTCATGATACTAAGTACCATGTGTGTGTCAACATATCTAATACATAGTAATGACTGAAAGAAAACTACACATACAAGAAATATACAGAAATACAATGAATATACAGAAATAAAATAAGCATGCAAAATATTGTAACCAATTTGGCAATGTATCTTGTCTGGCAAGAAAGCTTCAAAGTATAACGTCCAGATGTCACGCACGCAGGAGTAGAAGCTGCGGCATGGGAATAACACTACCCTTTCGTCCAATTTGGACACCGGGGTAAAACGGTAATTTCGAGTCAAACAGGGGTCCACATGTGGCCTACTTTGCACCGAAAAGCGTGCCAGGGGTAAAGGTCTCTAAATGGGATAAAATTATAGGTCAAACCAATTCTAAATGTTAATACGAACTCAACAGTATGTCCAATTTTAGATTCCGGTGAGTCGAACACAAATTTGCCCAAAAAGTCAACTGTGGGGCCCACAAATTGGCGACTTGGCCAACTGTCTCAGAATTTCGTAAAAATTGGGTCACAGGACCAGCGCGATACCACGAGTCCAGTTGCGTAAGTTTCATCGCAATCGGACGAGCGTGCACAAAATGCGCAGGGCTTTCGCAAAAGTTATGACACTGAAGATTTGCTGCGGATACGGGCTGATTCCGATGCGCACACGAGTCCAAATCAGTTTCCGCAAAATCTCACACGTCCGAGTAGCGCACCTTTTGGTATATTTGGTACACGACGGGGCGGTCCCATTTGGCGGGGCGGGCTCCATTTCGTAATTTTTGGAAATCTAGAAAAAGTATTTTTTTGGGTTTTTCTATCTAATTTACTTCTATATACAGCAATTAATAATTTAATATAAATAACAAAAATTAAACTATGTCAAGTGGTCTCCGTGTACCAAAAATAAAAATCGAATTCGGATCTCTGTGGTGGGAGATACAAATCCGGGAACATAGGTAGTTACCGCAGTTTTCTGCGATACCCAAAAGTTGTCTTTTTCCGTCAACTTGGACGCTATTTTCGCCTAGGATTACGCGTTGTTCAAGGTCAACTATCATACTAATATTGAAGAGGATTAAGTGGTGAACGTACCGGTGAAGACGGGGTCGAGTTTGGTTCAACGAGGTGACAGAAAACAGGGGTAGAAGACAGGTACTTCGCTGTTTGAAACTACAGCGCGCGGGGTTGCGCGGGGTCGCGGTCGTCGGGATTCGGTTCTGGCGGCTGGACTGGGCGGGGTGCAGTGGCTCAGCGGCGTCACGGTCTGGATCGAGAGGGTGGAGGTCGAGATGGAGAGAGATATGATCTAGGGTTAAGATTTTGGTTGAATGATGTATTATATAGGAAAGAGAGGGAGAGATCGAGAGGGTCGGGGGGGAATCTCCTCGTGCGGCTGTTGTTGCTTCTTATTTCCAAAGGGGGCCGGGTGAATAGCTAAGGCTAATGGGTTTAAGAGTTGTGGGTAGGATCCATTAAGGAAATTATTCATTTCTTTTTCTTTTTCCTTTTCTTTTTCTTTTTCATTTCTTTTTCTTTCTTTTTATTATATATATATATATATATATATATATATATATATATATATATATATATACATATACATATACATATACATATATACACATAGAAAAATCTAGAATTTGTATTAATGCATACCATTAAGCTAGCAACTGTCCAAAGGGTCTCCTACATGAAATAAATTAGACAAAAATTATAATGGTTCCATAAATCTCCTAAATTCACAAACACCTTAAATAAAAATTAAATAAAATCTATTTCTCCTAATTAGCTCATAATTACTACAGTTCAATTAATAATTAATAAAAAATAGCTTAATACGATTTTTAGAATTAGGAGTTTTACAATATGGGATGTTATCGGGGTGGAGTACTCATGGTACTTTGTCTTGTCCGATATGTATTGAAAAGAGTAAGGCATTTCATCTCCAGAATGGAGGAAAAGCATAGTTTTTTGAATTGTCACCGTCAGTTTTTTCCTGTGTCGCATCCGTGGAGAAGGAACAGAGATGCCTTTAGAGCGGGTAAACAGAAACTATCTCCTCCCCGTTGAGACTGACAGGAGACGAAGTTTGGAAAGAGGTAGATGGATTGTCGACTGTGATGGAAGATCTGATATCGGTCGATCAGTTTAAAGTGTTCAGACGTAGGCATAATTAGATGAAACAGAGTATCTTTGGGACTTACCTTATTGGAAGGACAATCTCATAAGGTACAATCTTGATGTTATGCATATCGAAAAGAATATTTTCGATAACATCTTCAATACGGTGATGGATATCAAGGAGAAAATGAAAAATAATGTCAAAGCAAGAAAGGACATGGAAATTATTTACAGGCGTTCAGATTTGTACCTAAAATAAAGTGGCAATGGCATTTGGGTCAAGCATCCAGTGCCATTTACATTGAGTAGGGAAGATAAATTGATAATATGCAATTGTATTTCAAAGTTGAGATTTTCTGACGGCTACGTGTCAAATCTGGCAAGATGTGTTCATCTCAACGAATGCAAGCTGACAGGGATGAAGAGTCATGATTGCCATATATTTATGGAGAGGTTACTACCTATTGCTCTGAGAGAGATGTTGCCTCATCAAGTATGGACTCCGTTGGCTGAATTATCTATATTCTTTAGATATTTATGTTCAAGCATGTTGACGGTGCAACATATAATAGAACTTAAGGAGAAGATTGTATTGACATTATGTAAATTAGAAAGGGTGCTTCCTCCCGGGTTTTTTATAGTATGAAGCATTTGCCGATTCATCTTGCATACGAAGCATGTGTCGGTGCTCTCGTCCATTATCGATGGATGTATCCATTTGATAGATATAAATTCTTTATACTAATAATTTCTTTATTCAAATAATTCTAAGATTCAATATATTATCTATAGGTATCTACATCACCTGAAGGAGAAGGTTGGCAATAAGGCTCATGTAGAAGCTTCGATATGCAAAGCATGTATCATTGAGGAGGTTTCAAACTTTTGCTCCATCTACTTTGATACTCATGTCAGAACAAATCGTAATAGATCCCCAAGGAATAAAGACGGTGGGGTTTATGTCCCGAATAGTGTAATCCATACTATCTTCAATATGGGAGGGAAGCCTACAAGTGCTACTAAAGTACGTTGGTTGAAAGACGATGAGTTTGAAGCCGCTCATCGGTATATATTGTTAAATAGTGGTATAAAATAGATGCAAGATATTGAAAAGTAAGCGACCGTCTTTCCTAGATATTTTAATTTTGTATATACTTGGAAAAGAATTGCTCTAACTATTCTTCTTATTATCACAGTAATTTTAGAGCTAAGGTAAAAATAGAGAGACCTAATATTAATGAAGATGATCTTGCTAAAGAAGTTGATAAAAAAAAATCGTGGTTCCATAATTATGTAGGGATCCTAAACATTAAGCATTCTAAATTTAGAATTCAGACTAATCTTTGTCTAATGTCTATATGATACATGATGTTTTAGGTTTTTTGTCCTGGTACAGACTTACAGAACGAACGACTCCGAGTATTAGCTATTGGACCAAGCAAGAGGGCAAAGTGTTGGGATGGATACACCATTAATGGCTTCAAATTTAGAACCACTGATAAGTCTATTAATCAATCATTTATCGATGAGGAGGCTAATTATACAAAGAATTCCGGAGTATGTGTGAGGGGTTCAGTCTACAACGTCGATCCAGAATTTGACTATTACGGTGTACTAAGAGATGTCGTAGTATTACTCTTATAAGACAAAAATTATGCTGTTTAAATATGATTGGTTTGACACAACACCCAAGCAAGGATAAAAAATTGACAAACAGTTTGGGTTTGTTGATATAAAATATGCAAAAAGATATATAGGTTTTGAACCATTTGTGTTGGCTAGTCAAACGGTTCAAGTGTATTATACGAGTTATCCTAGTCGACGACGCAATAATAAAGATTGATAGGTGTATGCAAAATTAAAGCTAGAAACACATATAATGTTGGGGATCTAGCATGCCAAGAGGATGAGGTGGTCATACCTCAACTTGCATATATGAGTTTGGCCAGTGTTGATGGTATAGGGGTTGACGTTACCATAGAGGATGATAGAGTTGACGAAGAGATTGAGATAGAATATTTACCTCATATAGAGGAGAGCTCTGATATAGAGGTATCGAGCGAGAAACAAGTATAAACTCCCTAAAAAATTTAAATTTTATTTTAAGTATTTTTATTAAATTATTGAATTTCTTTAGAGTATTTTCATAACTAATTAGAAAATAAATTTTATCGATTAATTTAATTATATAAATACACATTTAAAATTATTTCACAAAATAATTTTTTATTATTTTGGAGTCTTGTTAAAGGGTGATAGATTTTCTAGAATTTATTCTATGTACAAATGTTCTTTTCAAATTTTTTTCTCATCTATATATGTTAATATATATGTAAATAAATATAATAATAATAGTAATAATAATAGTAATAGTAATAGTAATAGTAATAGTAATAGTAATAATAATAATAATAATAATAAAAGTAATAGTAATAGTAAATAAAAACAAAAATAAAATAAAAGAAAAGAAAAGAAAAGAAAATCAATAAAATAAAAGCAAACTAAAACCTACTCCTAAATCTACCCGACCCCAGCAAACCCCAGACCCAACTCCTAATCAAACTAAAACCTATTCCTAACTACCCAACTCACCCCCAGCAGCAAACCCCTTCACCCCGATCTCTCTCTCTCTCTCTCTCTCTCTCTCTCTCTATATATATATATATATATATATATATATACATATATATATATATATATATATATATATATATATTACTAAACCCTAACCTTAATCTCCTTCCTCCTCCGGCCGACCTCCGGTCGACCACCGCCTCGACGCCGACCCCCCGATTCCGTTGGCCGCCGACGACGACCGCCGCCGATCAACCGCCGCACGCGGACAAACAACAGTAGCCGCGACCCAACGTCTCATCTTCAAGGTATTATATCTCTCTCATCTATGATTCTTTTGCGAACGGTTTATCTGTGTACGTTCATAATCTAACTCTCTAGGATTCTCTTCAAGCGGGACGAGTTTTTGTGCCCTGGATTGATCGAAAAATCGACTGGAAGTTAGGCGAAAAACTGACTAAAATAGTCCAGAATTTTAACCCAAACCCCCATGTTCATGCCCAATTTGCCACCAACATCTTTAGTATTTTCAAAATCTAATTGAAGGGTTTTCTTCTCTATATAACCAAGAATTTAACTGTTCTTTTAATTTTTATTAATTTATTTTAATTGTTAAATTATTTGACCTCCAAAACGACCAAAAACTTGGTAATTTAAAATTGAGATTTTGTGATACGGAGTGTGCCCTGCCAAATGGGACCGTCTCGTCGCATACCAATTGTACCGAAAGGCACGTATGGTAAATCCTGACGTGTGAGCTTTTGTAGAAGTTGATTCGGACGTGTGTGTGCGTCGGAATCAACCCGTATCCGTAAAAAGTCCCTGTATCGCGACTTTTGTAAAACACCACCCAAGTTTGTGTATGCTCGTCAGAATACGACGAAACTTGCACCATTAGATTCATGGTATCATGCTGGTCCTGTGACCCAAGTTTTACGCAATTCTGAGACAGTTGACCAAGCCACCTATTCGTGGGCCCTACGGTTTGACTTGAAGGGCGAATTTGTGATCGGCTTACCGGAATCCAAAATTGGACATACCATTGAGTTTGTATCGATGTTTAAAATTTTTTTGACCTATAATTTGTCCTATTTAGAGACCTTTACCTCTGTCACATATTTCGGTGCAAAGTAGGCCACATGTGGACCCCGCTTTGATCCGAAATTATTGTTTTGCCCCTGTGTCCAAATTGGACGAAAGGGTAGACTTTTCTGACTATCTCGCTTATTTTGGGAACATTGGTGATGTTTATTTCAGCATCCGGAGATGTTCATTTTGATGCCTTAGTTTCTGATCCCTTGTGCTTGACGTCTGGACGCTTACACTTCGCAGCTTTCTTGCCAGGCAAGTATACCATGCCAAATTGTTTATAGTACTTTGCATACTTATAATATTTTCATATAGTTATTATATATGTATTTTTTTTCTTTCAGTCATAATTATATATTATATATGTTGACACACACTTGACACATAGTATCATGGGAGGGGAGGACAATCAGTAGGCGTATGGGCTACCCACTCTGGTAAATCATAGTAACTAGCACACACTACGGTAGTTATGTCACGATGGTCGCTACCCAGGAGGTATGTCGATTTCTGGTGTCACGATGGTCGCTACCCTCGAGGTATGACGTCTTCTGATGTACATGGACGTGTGTGTGTGAGTTGTGAGATAGATAGAGTAGCCTACACATGCCCATACGACAAAAAGTTGTCCTCACTATGCATTTTCATATAGATTGTCTAGTACAGTGTACTTATATATTTCAGTCTATTATGCATATTTTACTGTATTCAATTGGCATGCTTCTATGTATCTTGTTACGTCCCTCTGAGGACCTGGTCCCTTTCCAGGTGTAGACGATCTTGACTATTCGCAGGAGCACGGATCAGGACTTGCTACTTCTCTCTCTTTCGAGGAGGTCTTCTCTTCGAGCCTCATTGTTCATTATATATACTTATTTTATTTCTTTTATATTCTAGTTTGGTAATGGATTTGTCTCCAACCAACTACTTGTTCTTATCAAGCATTTTATACTTGATTCAGTTATATAGTTGATTGGTTATTTGATTCTGTGGATGATATCTAGTTATGCCCTATGACTTATGACATAAATCTATACCACTTATGAATTATTATTCATAATACAGCGTACGTATGTGCTGTGGTTTCCATATATTGGAGTTGCCATATACATACGGCTGGCATGCTTACGTATTCCTAGTCCTACGTATTTTGGGACTGGGGCGTGACTTATTTTTGTTGTGGCCCATGCAGGTCGAGAGCATATTGTCTCGGTTATGTTACTGTACCGAGAAAGCATGCGCATAGGATTAGAGTATAGGATCTCATCCACTTATTTAATCACCTCCCTTGATTTTATTCCGCACTCTTATTTGATATCTTGCATTGCATCTTGCTTGATCCTTTCACAACGTCAATCTTATCCTTTCTTTCGTGCTTGATAGGGGTTAGGAAGATGACTTGTACTAGGTATATACACTCTATTATTCAATAACACTACTAGTTAAATTTTTGTAAGTTTGGTAGTATGCCTCATAATCTAGTATCGCATAGTCCTTTTGACCAATTAATGAAGTATAATTGAATGACACCAACTATAGGCTTGCATAAGAAGATAGTGTTTATCTAGACTGTAGAACTTAGAGGCCTATACCCCCATTTGGTCGACTGTAGACTTAGACAAAAATTTAGTATGGCAACTATAGAGGCACAATACCAGTCTTCTTGGTGAACTTAAATTATTTTGTACCTTCCTTCATCATAATCCAGCGTACTTATATTTTCTGGACTACCTCAACTTATGCTGCTATTATAGCCTAGTTTTGCAAGCTTATTCTTTATCGAGCTTGTTCATAAGATGTGTTATTGGGGACGCCCACTAATACATCGTCTAAATCAGAATCAGTGTATTATGGTCTGATCAACCTTAGTGCGCTTGGTTCGCTCTTCGTATAACTACTTTACGTGAATTGAGATATAGTTGACTCAGCTTGTTAGACGAATACATGCCCTCTAGACATATTCGAGCATATCGTATCGGTTGCATAACTGTACTAATATGAGCATGCAAATAGGAATTTACCAAAATAAGATTTCAATCCACAACTGTCCTGACAACTCTCTTTTTGAATTCTTTAAATCGCCTTAAACTTCGTACTTGTATTTTATTGCCTCCTCCTTGAATTCTTTATTATTATTGTTCGTCTTCCCCTATTTCAGAAAGACGAACGCTCATGCTTGGTATAAGTTTGATACACGAAGAGTACTAGATATACCCCATAGGCCAATCACAATACTTTGTGACTATCTTTTATAATTAAGGACATATCACATGTGATATATTTGGTGTTAAAATTTTTGAGGATATGTTGATATTTTAACTAGATGGCATACCCACGATGCTAATGGATGACACGAGTAGCAGCAGTAGTATTCTCTTTCCTATCACCATCTCGTTCCCTTAGGATGCTCATCTTCTCTTCCATATCCATCCCTTATCCCATGCTTAATTCTTCCTATCGTAGTTGCATCTTTTTATGCCATCATTAATTGTTTGATTTACTTCAACCTCACCCTTATTTTATTATTTAAAACATAAATGGGTTAGCAAAGATTAATAACTAAAAGATGAGTTCATGATAACCCTTATGTATATGCATTATAGCAATATCGGTATTCTCTTATTATTATTATTTTTTAAACCTTGAGTAGCATACTTTAGTCTAACAGGAATTAGTTGGATTGTTGAAATAGTTCATACTTCTAATAGTTTTATAAAGTTAGTCAAGACCTTAAATGTTGTCCTAAAACTTAGACTAAGCTTAGGAAAAAGTTGAAGGTACTTGTTACGAACTGATGACTATGACAAATCATTGACGAGGTAGCGACAACTGCAGCTAGACCATTATAGTAGAATAGTCAAATTATTTGCAGACATACTGGCCAGGTGGCATGGCAGTATTAGACTACGATACTTGACGGTTACAAAGAAAATTTATGGTTATGAGATTCTAGATAAGTATCCCAAAAAATTTTGACCCAATGAATAAATTCGTCTTACAACCTAGACAATAGCCTCAAAAGACTTTGACTACTAGTAGAATTCTTGTAAGTTGGGTAGTGTACATGAGTTAGAGGATAAAAGAATAGTGTACAGACAATAAGGGAGGAAAGTGTTAGAATGGCTGACCATAAACTTTTAGGAAGTGCTGCAAGCAAGCAATGAAGTGGTAATAGCTATAGTGATTTATTATAAATATGGGTTAGTGTTAATTTCGAGGATGAAATTATTATAAGTTGGGTAGAATGTAAACCCCTGTCACGACCCGCACCCGGTTTAGGGGCACGAGTGCGTGGGTACGTCCAGCCTACGCCGCAGCATCGGCGGTAGAACGCTGTCAAGGTCTTGATACTATCTAGCTAATGTCACACAATCATCCAATCTCCATAAGGAGACACGGATGTTACAAATAAACGAGCACATACTCAATCACAGGATTACAGCACGATAAGATAACGAACAGAAATTTAAATACAACACAAGTCAACAAAAGCAATAACTTAACTCAACAATATCCAAGTCTCATAAAAATGCCGGAGACAAATCCGGTACCCAAAAGTCTACTAAAAGAACTAATCAGAACTAGAAGAATTAGTGATTCCGGCTAGACCTCCCGGAATCACAACTACTACCAAGTCTGCAGCTACTCACCATATGGTCCATAAAGTGTCGGACAGCGGTCCTCTAGGGCATAGTCTGGAAAAATGTTTCCAGTCAGGAAGGAGCAAAGCAACACTCTCAAATAACAGTTCCATTAATTGATAAGGACTATAATACAATAAACATGTCATGCTAGCTACTGAGAAGATAGTGAAATAAATGCAATGGCAAGTAAAGAGAGACATGCAATGTAAAGAGACAGGCAATAGACAATATGATATAGTCAGTGCATGTATGAAAATGAAAAGAACAAGCATGGTATCATATACGGGTGATGTAGTATATTATTTGAAATAGGGAACCTGTAATCCATTCTAAGTGTTTGAAATAGTAGTTCAAAATGTGATCGGCTTGGGAACATGTACGATAGCTACAGGGCCTGGCTAATCATGGGTGAAGAGCATGATTAACACTTACAATTTCTACACTGCAATAAGAGGTTATGATCACATTTCTTACTAACTACTTCCCCGCCCCCAACTAGTACTGTGGATCCAACCATGACACGTCACGATACACGAGCAAGTCCAGTTTATCATGTACGATATCTAATATACATGTCGTGTACAATGTCAATACGATAATCAAGGTAACATCTCATGACTGCAGATCCAAGCTATACTAGTCCGTGTAACACAGTGTCGAGGATTCAGTTGTAACATTTCAAGATTATTAAATTTATAGAAATTATCAAGAAATTGGAAATTATCAGAGAATGTACTTGCCTTGGGTCCTTAGCTGGTAATTATGGATGTCTTGTTCCAGAGTATCTCCTGGACGAACCAACAGTCCTATAAACATATCCCAGTTATAACACTTGTGTCAGATGTTATACTAACACACAAAAGAAATATACTGGCCTCAGGGCTATGCCAGGCATGGCACTAGTCAACTAGGGTCATCTAGTAGGGATACGTATATAAATACACATTTATACTCAGAAAATATATATATGTATCAATATAATACGTATAATGTATATATATAAGTGTATATCAGTAATTTTGTACAAAATACATATAAGTGTATATACACTAGATAGAAGTATATAGATATATATTTATATGTTATAAATATACATAACACATTTATTCATAACTATATTTAAGAATAGACATGTATACATATATATGTACAAGTAAAAAATATGCATTTGTTATATCTATATATGTGTATATATACCAATACATATACTATATACTTGTATACAAGTACATATATACATATATATATACCATTCACTTATATTAGTACATACTAATACACTAATTTAATTTATACTAGTATACTTTATTAAATACATATTATAAGAAAATACCAATAAACATACATATATATAATTAATTATATACTATATAAAAATATCCAATATACATTCATATACATATGCATTAATTAAATACGTACTATACAATTATTTAAATATATACTTATACAATTAATTAAATACATACTATACTTATACAATTAATTAAATACATACTATACTTATACAATTAATTAAACACATACTATACTTATACAATTAATTAAATACATACTATACTTATACAATTAATTAAATGCTATAATTATACAATTAATTATACATACTATACTTATACAATTTTTTTAAATATATACTATACTTATACAATTAATTAAATAGATACTATACTCATACAATTAATTAAATACATACTATACTCATACAATTAATTAAACACATACTATACTTATACAATTAATTAAATACATACTATACTTATACAATTAATTAAATGCTATAATTATACAATTAATTATACATACTATACTTATACAATTATTTAAATACATACTATACTTATATAATTAAATATTAATAAAATAAATAATATACATATCTTAAATTATACATTACTAATGTATTTATATACTATGCATATATGCGTATTCAACATTAATTTAATAAATAATATACATATACATATATTAGTATATACTCATACGTATATACGTATGTATATATATACATATATATATATATATATATATATATATATATATATATATATACATATATATATAAAGAAGGAAGAGGGAGAAGAAGAAAGAAACTTACAGAGGGGGTTGGCCGGAGTCTCGCCGGAGGGAGAGCTGGTCGGGGTGGCTGCCAGCGGCCGCCGGAGTATAGAGGGGGCCGCCGGGGACAGTAGGTGAAGGTGAACAGTATTCTCCCCCCTTTGAAATTTAAATTTTAGGGAAGAAAGGAAGAAGAAGAAGAAGAAAAAGAAGGAGAAGAAGAAGAAGAAAAGAGAAGAAGAAAGGAAGAAGGAGAAGGAGAAACTCCTACGTTGGAGGCTTATGAGAATGTGGGGGCTTGTTTGTAGGTGGGGAAACCTAGGTTTTCTAGGGAAAGGTGTTGATGGGATATTAAATAGGGGAGAGGGTGTGTAAATTTAAGGGTGAGGATTGGCCCATTAAATGTGTGTCCAGATTGGTCATGAAGGAAAAATAATTCATGTAGGAATGAGGGTGAGGTTTAATTAAAAATTAATAGGGCTCCCTCATTGGTTTAAACAAATGGGTGTTGACACCAAAAATACAAATTTGCAAATTAGCCCCCTTAAATTTGGGTATTTGCACAGACGCATAAAATGATGAAAATTAGGCGAGCGATTCGGTGTCCGGTATTTTGTAGGGTCAGGGGACGCTGTATGGTCGGTATGGGCTCAATTTACAGGGCACTGGAATTAAATTGGGATTTTAGAATCAGATAAAATAGTATCCTCAATTTAAATAGAAATAAATGCAATTTGTGTTCAACAATTAATTAGGAGTACTTGGGGCCAAAATCAGGCCAGGTCATCAATACCAATAATGAAGAAGACTCAAAACAGAATATTACCCTAATTTGGGCCGCACGAAAAATAGGTCAAAATTGTCTCCAATTTAAATTGGAACGCACAACGATACAAAATAGGGATTTTAAAATAAACGTCCGCGACAATTTTTGTGCGGCTAAAAATAAGGTACAGAGAGTTATATTATGAGTTGCAAAAATAGCAGAATGGAAGGCGGGCATGTCTAGGGCAAGATTGTGAAATTTGTTGGAAGACAAAAGTCAGGAAAGTGCTCCAAATATCGAAGCAAAGGCAATGCGCAATAATTAAATAAAAATACAGTAATTAATTACAATCTCCAATAATTAAATTTTAAAATAAAACAATTAACCTCAAAATCCCATAATTTGGACAGGTACTCATCTACTGGCTTCTAGGTCAAGTCTACCATCACAAACACAAATGAACACTGTCTATAATATAATATATTAAAGTACACATCACACAGTTATTTAATTTAAATATATACTATTCATACAATTATTTAATTGTAACTACCATAATATTAAATATTGTAAAAATTCGAAAATACCCCTGTCTTCGGAATGTGGTAGTGACAACCCCCTAAAAAATTTAAATTTTATTTTAAGTATTTTTATCAAATTATTAAATTTCTTTAGAGTATTTTCATAACTAATTAGAAAATAAATTTTAGTAATTAATTTAATTATAAGAATACCCATTTAGAATTATTCCACAAAACTATTTTTTTTATTTTTGGAGTCTTGTTAAAGGGTGATAGATTTTCTAGAATTTATCCTGTGTGCAAATATTCTTTTAGAATTTTTTCTCATCTATATATGTAAATATATATGTAAATAAATATAATAAAAAAAATATAATAGTAATAATAATAATAATAATAATAATAGTAATAATAGTAATAGTAATAGTAAATAAAAAGAAAAAGAAAAAGAAAAGAAAAGAAAAGAAAATCAATAAAACAAAAACAAACTAAAACCTACTCCTAAATCTACCCGACCCCAGCAAACCCCAGACCCAACTCCTAATCAAACTAAAACCTATTCCTAACTACCCAACTCACCCCCAGCAGCAAACCCCTTCACCCCGATCTCTCTCTCTCTCTCTCTCTCTCTCTCTCTCTCTCTCTATATATATATATATATATATATATATATATATATATATATATATATATAAACCCTAACCCTAATCTCCTTCCTCCTCCGTCTGACCTTCGGTCAAATCGCCGCCTCGTCGCCGACCCCCCGACTCCTTTGGCCGTCGTCGCAGCCGCCGGCGACCGCCGGCGATCAGCCGCCGCGCGCGGACAAACAACAGTAGCCGCGACCCAACAAATCATCTTCAAGGTATTATATCTCCCTCATCTCTGATTTTTTTTGCGAGCGGTTTGTCCGTGTACGTTCACAACCTAACCCTCTAGGATTTTTTTTAAGCGGGACGAGTTTTCGTGCCCTGGATTGGTCGAAAAATCGACAGGAAGTTGGCCGAAAAATTGACTAAAATCAGTCCAGAATTTCAACCCAAACCCCCATGTTCATGCCCAATTTGCCACCAACCTGTTTAATATTTCAAAATATAATTGAAGGGTTTTCTTCTCTATATAACCGAGAATTTAACTTTTCTTTTATTTTTTTAGTTTATTTAATTGTTAAATTATTCGACTTCCAAAACGACCAAAACTTGGTAATTTAAAATTGAGATTTTATGATACGGAGTGCGTCCCGCCAAAAGGGACCGCCTCGTCACGTACCAATTGCATCGAAAGGTGCGTATGGTATATCCTGACGTGTGGGCTTTAGCGAAAGTTAATTCGGACGTGTGTGCGCGTCGAAATCAACCCGTATCCGTAAAAAGTTCCCGTATTGCGACTTTTGTAAAATACCACCCCACTTCGTGTACGCTCGTCAGAATACGAAAAAACTTGCGCCATTGGATTCGAAATATCACGCTGGTCCTGTGACCCAAGTTTTACGTAATTCTGAGACAGTTGACCAAGCCGCCTATTCGCAGGCCCCACGGTTTGACTTGAAGGGCGAATTTGTGATCGGCTTACCGGAATCCAAAATTGGAATACCGTTGAGTTCGTATCGATGTTTAGAATTTTTTTGACCTATAATTTATTCCATTTAGATACCTTTACCTCTGGCACGTATTTCGGTGCAAAGTGGTCCACATGTGGACCCCACTTTGACCCAAAATTACCGTTTTGCCCCTATGTCCAAATTGGACGAAAGGGTAGACTTTTCTGACTATCTCGCTTATTCTGGGAATGTTGTTGATATTTATTTCAACATCCGGAGACGTTCATTCTGATGCCTTAGTTTCTGATTCCTAGTGCTTGATGTTTGGACGCTTACACTTCGCAGTTTTCTTGTCAGGCAAGTATACCTTGCCAAATTGTTTACATTACTTTGCATGCTTATCATATTTTCATATATTCATTATATATGTGTTTCTTTCAGTCATAATTATATATTATATATGTTGACACACACTTGACACATAATATCATGGGAGGGGAGGACAATCAGAAGGCATATGGGCTACCCACTCTGGTAAACGTAGTAACTAGCACGCACTATGGTAGTTGTGTCGCGATGGTCGCTACCCTCAAGGTATGTCGATTTCTGGTGTCGCAATGGTCGCTGCCCTCGAGGTATGACGGCTTCTGTCACGCCCCAGTCCTAAAATACATAGGACTAGGAATACGTAAGCATGTCAGCCGTATGTATATGACAACTCCAATATATGGAGACCATAACACATACGTACGCTGTATTATGAACAATAATTCACAAGTGGTATATATATGTCACGTCACAGGGCATAACTAAATTTCATCCACAGAAATCATATATATAAATGAATAACCAATCAACTATATGACTAAATCAAGTATAAGATGCTTGATAAGAACAAGTAGTTGGGTGGAGACAAATCTACTACCAAACAAGAACATAAAATAAACAAATAAGTACATCATCTAATGAACAACGAGAAAGAGAAGACCTCCTCGAAAGAGAGATAAGTAGCAAGTCCTAATCTGTGCTCCTGCAATAGTCATGATCGTCTACACCTGGAAAGGGACCAGGTCCTCAGAGGGACCATAACAAGATATATAGAAGCATGCCAATAAAGTACTGAAAAATAAACATCCAATGGGTCGCCTAACCGTCTATGTGAATGCACTTTGAGAACAACTTTCCAACACATGGGCTATCTGGCTAAAATTTGGCATAATTCTCTCGAAGAATCAGGGGCCTACAAAGTATGTCATCTTTTGAACGCTAGAGGCCGCCAGGTAATATATAGGGGTCATCATGACTATGCATCTCCGGCGGAGCGTACTGGTTACACATGGAAAGTGCAAAGGAGCCCAAACACCTTACTCGTTGTCCTCCCCACCCCATGCTCTAAGCATGTCATATCCACTGATATACTCCCCTGGACGAGCGCCTCGAACTGACTCTCTAAGGCACTGAGAGCCACATCCGGGAAGAACTTCTCCTTGAAAAGCTTCTTGAAAGCCTCCCAAGTCAGTCCCGGAACTGCTATCCGCGTATCCGTGCGGTACCAAGTGAGGGCAAGGTTGAACATCTGGCTGCCCGCTGCCTCGATCTGCATGCTGGCTGGGATCATCGCCAGCCTAAAGATGCCCTCTATATGCTCGATCCAGTCGTCGGCGTACAGGATCCCCTCTGTGCCGCGGAACTCCTTAGGCCGCATCCTCTGAAAATTGATGATAGTACCCGGCCTAGGATACTGAGCCTGCTCTGGCTGTGGCTGGATCTGAGCCACCATGTCGACCGCTGTCATAGCTACCTGATGAGCATTCTCAATGCCCATCCTCATAACATCTGTTTGGCGGTGCTGCGCATCTATCATCTCTCGGAAGAATGCGAACAACTGCGTAGCATCCACTGGCGCAGGCGGTGGTGGAGGAGGTACCACCGGAACAACTGGGGTGACTCTCGGATCAATGGGAGTAAGGGGATCTTCGAGAGAAACTGATGCTCCCTCAACCGCAGGAGTGGCGAGTGGAGCGGTAGCGGCTGCCGGAAGTCGAGCAGGTCGAGAGGTGGCAGACCTCTCGGTGGCAGCTGCTGGGACGGTGCGCTGAGATCTGGTCTTCGGAGGCATCCTGAACACAGATCAAAAGAAGTCAATATAGTGCAAGAAACGATAACATCAATGAAGGACAATAATATTGCAAAAAGAAACAATTTCAGGAAAATTTAAAGATAGCAAAAGAAAACAGGAAGGGTCCTAGTTGTGATTGAGCACACTCTCTCTCAGCCTATATCCTATATCCTATTGCAGGTAAACCTAAAAACTGGACCTGCATGGGCCACCACCAAAAATATATCACGACCCGCACCCGAAAATCGGGCATGAGCCGTAGGTACGTCCAGCCTACGCCGCAAAATCGGCGGTAGAACGCTGTAAAGGTCCGTTCTAGGTCAACCATATCTATCTATAACTCACAGAAAAATCCGGCATGACCTCTCCAAAAGGAGGGCAACCACGGAATATATATATCAATAATCTCAATCACAAAATTTAGAGGAGAATATAAGCACGATATGATATAAACAAAGAAACAGAACCAAGAGAGCAAGACAATCCAAAATAATACAGTCCAAGGCCATAATAGCTACAACATCTCACAGCCACAAAAGAATAAGTACAATCATCCAAAATAAAACACTGGGACCAACCCAGGAAACCCACCTAGCTAACTAGGGTGCTAACGGCGTCTCCTCGGCGCACTCCTCCTCGGTCACGGGGTCACAACAGTCGTTAACACCCGGCTCGTAGAACGTCGGGCAATAGTCCTCAGGATCCTCTGGAAAAAATATGCCCAGTCAGGACTGGAGCGAAGTACATAACTCTGAAAGCAACTCCAAATACATGGTAGGGTGTATATGACGAGCAATAGAAAAGTATACAAGATGCACAGGAAATAAATATAAGCTGGAGCACAATAAGTAGCTGCAAAGTAAACTGGAGAATAATACAAGTACTGGAAAAGTAACTGCAGGTGAGAAACATGAATACTAGCTAAGTGCCTTGAGCACAAGTTCGTTATGTGATCGGCTTAGGTTGCACATAAAAACACTACGATAACTACGTTATGCGTGAGTTGCATAACCGACATACACATGAATACTGTTTGGCTTTGATCACATAACCAACTCCTACTCCCCTCCCCCACTAATACCATTGGATCCAACCACAACATGCTACGTACATGATAATAGCTCGCGCACAAGAAGCACATGATAGCACATGAGAATCAATACCCGAAGTACATGATGAAATACACGTGATAGAGTACCCGCTGAACACGGTATGGGGGATAGTATCTCATGATGGGATCCACTAGTACCAGCTCGTGTAATAATATGTCAGAATCAAGTATCACAGTTCTAGAACAGGTGATATAAACGCTATCATGAAATAAAAACTATCAGAGGTAGGTACTCGCCTGATGTCCTTAGCAACGGATGAGGATCGAGATCCGGACCGGTGTCGCAAGGACCTAATACAAAAAGCAAGGATTAAACAGGTTTCTAAGCACTTAAACTGATATAAAATAATTAAAAACAGGCTTCTAGGGCTATTCTAGGTCGAACGGGTCAAACCGGTGAAATTCGGGTCAAAAAGTCAACCCGGGGTCCAAAAAGTCAACTCTAGGTCAAAACTAGGTCAAACGTTGACTTTTACGGTCAACGAGGACAATTATGGTCAAAGCTAGGTCAAACTAGGGTGCCCCTGAAATTCTAGGTCAAACCGAGCTCATTAAGCTACTAAACTCACAAACTCGCCTAATCGAGATATCGGGATACCCTCGGTATCCGATACCTCGCCCTAGGCCACGCACCCCGCCTAAATCCGCTAAAACCTATGCTAGCACGCGTAAATATATATACATAAACATATAAAAATCATTCCAAAATATTTCCTAGGCTAATGCTCAAATACCCCGCTCGAAACTCAATACCTTGGATATCTCAAGGTATTGAGATACCTCGGTATCTCAAGGTATTGAGATACCGCTCGAACCCCTCTAACTAGCTATCTAACTAAAGATTATATACCTAGTTATTAATCTAGGCTAGGAAATATATATATCTACCCTATTTATATATATCTAAGTATGTATATACCTATATATATAGATATCCACACACACATACCCAAATACCCATTACCTTACCTATACACCTATATATATATATATAACTATAGGTATATAGATATCTATATCTTAGATAGATATATATAGATCTAAGTATCTAGCTATCTACTACCCATCTAACTATCCATCTACCTATTTAGGTAACTATCTAGCTAAATACCTAACTATCTATCTATTAATCTAGCTATCTCACTATCTATTTATCTTATCTACCTAACTATCTATCTATTGATATATCTATCTATCTAACTTATTATCTATCTAACTATCTATCAACATATATATATATATATATATATATATATATATATATATATATATATCAATCTCCCTAACATGTTGCTAAGCTGCTTCTGCTGCCTGCATTTGCTATTGCTGTTGCTGATGCTCTAAAAGCTGCTGTTAGTGCTGCTCTTGCTGCTACTGGAGCAGCTGCTTCCTGCTCCCTGCTGCTGGCTGAACCCCCCCCCCCCCCCCTCTTACACACAAACACACACACACACACACTCCTATATATATATATATATATATATATATATATATATATATATATATATATATATATATATATATACACACACATACAACTATATATATATACTACTAGATAGATATATATATACACACTCTAACACACACACCTACACACTCACAAACACACTAATACACACACTCACACACAAATATATACATAGCTATATATATATATATATAAACATACATATCAATATATATATATGCACACATACAAATATATATATATATACATACCAATACACACACACTCTAAGATATATATACATACACACACACACACACACACATATATATATATATATATATATATATATATATATATATATATATATATATATACACACACACAAGCACACTTACACATATACATATATATATATACACATAGACTTATACACACACACAAGCACATAGATATAAATACACACACACACACACATATATATATATATATATATATATATATATATATATATATATATATATATATATATATATAAACACATATAAACTAACACACAACAACACACAACAACACACAAACAACACGCCCCACTCACGTCCAACGACCCCGACACTCACCAATACCCTAAAATATATAAAATATAACTCGAAAACTCTAGCACACACTCCCCGATACTAACCCAACGCGCGCACAAGCCCGAAACGAGGAAACCAAGTCGAAATGGTCGTTCGGTCATTTCGACGAACACGTGGTGCGCGGCTCGGAAAATCTCCTAAAACGCACACCAAACGAACTCAGAATCGGCCCAAAATTTATCCACGTGTTCTAAACGATGCCTAGATCCTAGAAAAAGTGCTCTCAAGTCGATTCTAGGTCCGTGGCGGAAACGCGCACGCACTTAGAATCGGCGACGACGAAAAACCCTAATTTTGCCCGAAATGCCCGTTTCTCCGCGACACGGCTTCCCGTGTCCAAACGGACACACGTACTCACCCTCAAGACACCCGACAACGTCTACCTAGGTCCGTCTAACCTAGGACATCACCCAAAATTGGGCCAATTTCGGATTCCACCCGAAATCGACACAAAACCTAATGTCAAAGTCTCTAAACTCAACCAAACTAGTTCCAACTTTCTCCTACGGGTAGGTTTAGGGTCTAGGAAGGTTCTACAACACTAATTACACTACACAAAAATAATTAGCAAGGGAAAAGTTAGGTTTTATCTCTTGGGAGTTGGAATCCCAAGGCCAAAGTCTCCGATCTACTTGGAATCACCTCCCTCAAGCTCCAAGCCACCAAATCTAGCTTCCACACTAGACCTAAGCTCCTCACACCTAGGTTAGGGAAAACTGAAAGGTTAGGGCTAGCATAAGGAGAAGGAATGGAAGAAAGAAAGAAGAAAAATAGAAGAAAGACGTACTTTGGAAGAAGAAGGAAGAAGAAAGAAGAAGTGGAGAAGAAGAAGAAGAAGAAGAAAGAAGTGAAGAATGAAGAGAGGGGGAGAAGAAGCTGCTGGCTTCTTGCTGTTCCACGGGTGGGTTAGGTAGGGGGCCGGCCAAAGCACTAAAAATGGGTTCACACAAGTCACCAAATTCCCAAAACGCCCCTACTTAACTTGGTTTCGGGTTTCGGGTTCCAAAAGCACTCAAACTAGCTCCAAATCTCTCCCACTAACCTTCTAAAAATATAATAAATATTTCTAAGCCCCAAAATAATTCTCACAAGGGTGTGGGCTGGGTCGGACATGGGTCCACTAGGGTCTGACATGGGTCTAGGCTAGCCAAAACCCTAAAACAATCATTAAAAAATAATATAATCACTAAATAAATATAAAATAATTAATTAAATACAATACACAATTTACCAAGTAAAAATAAAAAATATCCTATTTTCTAGAATTGGGTAGTGACACTAACATTCGTCGTTAATCCGTCACTGAGAGTAACGACTTAGAGACGGATTAGCGACAAACTCTGTGACCCCTGAATGTGCAAAACCTTCTAAAAATGTTGGCAAATTTTGGCTCACATAATTCGTCGCTAATCCGTCGGTAAGTAGTCAGAAAGTTTAGCGACAAAATTTATATGTCACTGATCCGTCGCTGGTTTTATGTCGCTCATTCCGTCGCTAATTCGTCGATAAAGCGACGGATTAGCGACAAAATTTTTGTAGCGACGTTAATTATTCTGACGGTACATTTTTGTCGCTAATCAGTTGCTAAATGCAAATAGCGATGAAATAATGTATTTTAGCGACGGATAAGGTTGAAGCAAAGATCATGAACATGTCGAATGTAACATTCTCTTGATTTTTAAACATGAACCATCATTCAAGTCACTACCGCTATATTGTTGAATTATACTCAAATTCTTGTGATTAGCCGTCATAGAGTGAAACGCTCCCATGTCAACCAACTAGGTATGGGTTTTGAGAAGCCTACAACATTGTCTTGAACCTCTGCCAATATCTTTTTCCCCTTCCTACGTTTTAAAGTAGTTCAGTACGAGTTCAAGTCCGAGTACGAGTTTGGAATGAATTAAATTCAAATCGTACAAAATTCAAATTCAAATTAATGACCCAATCTTTCTATAACTGCTTAAATCCGTAATCAATGAAAGTGTGCGCACATATGCTGACGTGCTAAGTGCACCAACAAAGTGCCACTTTACGCCCTTGAGTCCGAGTACGAGTTCAAGTCCGAGTCTGAATCCGTAATCAATGAAAGTGGGGAGAACAATAAGTAAGGCGTTTGGGCTCCTTTGCACTTTTCTCCTGTACGCCCGGATTCTCCGCCAGAGAAACGGGTGATGATGACCACTATATATTTACAGGCGGCCTCTGCCGTTCAAAAGACGGTATGCTTTGAGGCCCCTGATTCTCCGAGAGAGTCATGTCAATCCCATTATTGGCCAGATAGCCCACGTGTTGGAAAGTTGTTCTCAAACTGTATTCACTTAGATGGTTAGGCGACCCATGGGATGTCTATACTTCAATACTTTATTGGCATGTTATTATGTATCTTGTTACGTCCCTTTAAGGACCTGGTCCCTTTTCAGATATGGACGAGCAGGAGTATCCACAGGAGTACAGACCTGGACCTGACTCTACTTACTAGGCTGAGGAGATCTTACCCTCAGAGTATCTGTGATTGATTTCCACTGTTTAGAGATTTTGTTGCTACTGCAGTATAGTTATTTTGTAGTAGATTTATTTTCACCCGACTATCAGACTTGATACTCATTTTGGATATCCAGTATTATTCAGCTCTTTATTCCTACTGATTATTGTGCTGTGGATGAGATATAGATTCTGTGTGACTTGTTGTGACAGTATATTACCACTTGTGGATTTGAATATTCATGCACAGCGTACGTGTGTATATGGTTTCCATATATTGGAGTTCATATACATGCGGCTGGGCATATTATGTATTTCTAGTCCTATATATTTTGGGACTGGAGCGTGACATATTTTTGGTGGTGGCCTATGCAGGTCTGGAATATATTGTCTTGGTTACGTAACTGTACCAAACAAGCCTGCGTATAGGAATAGAGTATAAGAATCTCATCCACACTTGACTAAAATCTCATTCTTCCTTTCAGCCATCCTATATTTGGATAACCAAGTTTTACGCCGAAAACCCTTTACGCCGTGACCAGGGATCTCTATTATAGAGATCAGACAAATAACTGTATTGCTGGCGTAAAAGCCAAAAGATTGTCTTATTAGCGTAAAAAGTCAAACTATGCCGAAGATTGTTTACTTTACGCTGCAGTAATGACAACTGCCACCCACTTTTTCTTAGACTTGTAAGTCCTGCGTATGACACATCATGCAAGCCACGTAAGTAACTATCCCTGCATAAACTTGAGGATTTATGAATAATAGATAACCAGCGTAGAATAACCTTAACAGGCGTAAAATGTAAGGCAGGGTAGAATAGCCTGATTAGGCGTAAAATGTAAGGGGGTGAGGTGAGCGTAATTTTCACAGTCTTAGCTTTCCCAGTCATGACCAAATCTCATGCATTAAATGCAGAGATATGCCTCGATCTCTGTACTAGAAATAACCTTTGACGTGGCGTCCGATTTTGTCTTGTCTTAAGCGTAAAAACCCATTTTTGTAGGCAGCATAGTCAGAAGACTTCCCTTTCTTCCTTTTTTGGATGCGTAAAAACAACTTGTATCCAATATGTCACTAAACGACAACCTGGGTCTCTGTGCAAAATCATCATCACAGCCGTCCTCTCGATCTTCGTACAAGTACTTTTTGTCAGAAGTCAGGTTCACTGATTTGACTGACAAACTCATGAGTTCCTCGTATAAACTTTACGCTACTACATATGCTAGATCTTTACGCGCAGCACCCTTTTATATAACTTTATGCTGCAATGCATTTTTACACAGATCTCTTTACGTGCGGGAATCTTTACGAAGACTTTACGCAGAAAGAATAACAATCTTTTACACGTAGACCTTTCCGCAAAACTTTACGCCAACTCCCTTAGTCCCTGTTTTACGCAGGGAAGGACTTTATGAATGTTGGAGATTTTGACTAAAAATACGCGAAGAATTCCCCAGCGTATTTTATGTCTCTACATCTTATTTAATACTTGCATCATGTTTGATTCCTGTACTTCTTCTAAAATATTGTGTACATCACCTGCAGAGAAATAGATATGCAGAAGGGATGTACTGTCACCGATGGTGACAAAACTCCTGGAGTCAATGGTCAGACTCAAGGAGAGACCTCAACAATTCATAGACTTCCAGGATCAGATAGACATATTCACAATCCAGTTCCATCTGATCTTCCTGTTCCACCTAATGGGAACCTTCCAGTCTTATCGACACCGCAGGATGGCCAGGCACAACTGTTCCAATTCTTCTAGATGATGATACATGAAGAGAGACAACAAGCAACAGAACAAAGACAGGAGTTCCTAGCAGCACTTGAAAGGATGACTGCAAAGACTACTGTACTAGCTCAAGCAATAGCTCCAGTACCTCGAGCTAAAGTTGGTTCAGTAAAGGACTTTATCCAGATGGGTCCAAGATCGTACAAAGACATTGAGAGCCCAGAGAAAACTACCAACTGGATCACTCACACTCGAAAATTATTAGAAGCATCACAGCTGCCTACAGAACTGTGGATGACATGTGTAAGGACGCTTCTAGATGGTAATGCTCATCACTGGTGGGAATCCATGGAGCGCCAGCTGGGTACATACCGGACATGGGAGAAGTTCCTGGAGTGCTTTGAAAGGAACTACTTTCTGGACACCATCAGAGATGCATTGTATGATCAGTTTCTCCACCTGGAGAAGGAGAACAGGACAGTGGACGAGTATGATGCCGAGTTCAGTCACCTCAGTAAATATGGTGTTGTCCTGATACCAGATAACTTGGCTAAGGCTAAGAGATTTTATCGTGGACTAACTCAGGAGCTACAATACTACACTAGCTCCCAGTCCCGAATTACTTATGCCGAATTACTGACAGAAGCCAGATTGCAAGAAACCATCAGTAAAGGAAAAGGAAGTCAGCTGAGGACACAACAAGGACCGGCAAGGACACAACAAGGAGGACCTATTAGACGTCCTTTAGCTCAGCAATAGCAGTACCAACACAGAGCAGGACCGTACCAGATCCCAGAGAAACCCTAATACAATTATTGTGGGAGATGCGGGCACACCTCAAGGGAATATCGGATCCGTTTGGGACAGTGTATGAGATGTGGTTCCGGACAGCATATGATAAAAGACTGTCCTATGCAACAGGCATCAACACTTCCACCACCAGCACAGAGGCTAGCGCTTCCAACACCGAAGCCAGCTCAACAGATGGCTAGACCAGGAGCACCCCGACCTCCAGCAGCAGGAGGATTTCAACGAGGACCACCGCTACCTACCCAGGAGGAACAATATATGAGGGCCGGACATGGACAGCCGTAGAGGAATGGGCAAGCTTTTGCAATGGAAGTGGATGACATGGATCAGGAGATTGATGTCATAGAAGGTATCACTCTTGCTTTTACTTTTCCTGTTGTGACATTGTTTGATACGGGAGCCACTCACTCATTTATATCATCTAGTTTTATTGCCAAACACAATATTACCCCTACACCCTTATCTAGTTGTGTTAGAATTCTTACCGGAGGAGGAGTTGTACCTATTAGTAGAATTTGTAGATCGTGTCCTATAGTGATACGTGGAAGAGAGATGAATGCCCGACTCTTAGTCCTTCCTATGCCGACTTTTGATATTATAATTGGGATGGACTAACTGAGAAAGTACCACGCTTTCTTCGATTGCTTTGGAGGAAGAATTCTTTTCAAGATACCAGGGCAGCCTGAACTTGAGTTTGCACGAGGATCCGCAGAAATCCTTGATGAAATGCAGCTCGCAATGGACGATGTTGTCTATCATCCCATTATTTCAGAATTCTAAGACATTTTTCCAGAGGAATTGCAAGGACTACCCCCAGATAGAGACGTAGAGTTTTCGATTGAACTAACACCGGGAGCAGCACCCATAGCATCATATGTTTATAGATTGACAAAGAAGGAGATGGATGAACTAAAGACACAGTTGGAAGAACTAGAAGAAAAAGGTTTCATCCGACCAAGTGCATAACCCTGGGGAGCACCAATGTTGTTTGTACCAAAGAAGGATGGGTCAGTACGTATGTGCATTGACTATAGAGCCTTAAAAGCAGTGACAGTGAAGAATAAATATCCACTACCACGCATTAATGACCTATTTGATCAGCTTAGTGGAGCCAAGGTGTTCTCAAAGATAGATTTGAGATCGGGATATCACCAGGTGAAAGTACGGAAGGAGGACATCCCGAAAACCGTATTCCGGACAAGATATGGGCACTATGAGTTTCTGGTCATGCCATTTGGATTGACCAATGCTCTAGCTATCTTTATGGACTTAATGCATCGAGTCTTCCACCAGTATTTGGACCAATTCATGGTCGTCTTCATAGATGATATACTTGTCTATTCAAAGAACCACGAGGAGTACGAGAAGCATCTGCGGATTATTCTAGAGACATTGAGGAGAGAGCAGCTATATGCGAAGCTCAGTAAATATGAGTTCTTCTTGGACAGAGTTTCATTTCTTGGGCATGTCGTTACCGGAGATGGTATTTCTGTTGATCCAGAAAAGATCTCGGCAGTCGAGACATGGCCTGTTCCTAAATCAGCAGCGGAGGTGAGAAGTTTCCTTGGACTTGCGGGATATTACCGACGGTTCGTGGAGAACTTCTCAAGGATAGCAATACCTATGACTCGGTTGACTTGCAAAGATCAAGAGTTCATATGGACCAATGAGTGTCAAACCGCTTTCGAAGAATTGAAGAAGCGACTGACTTCAGCACCAGTATTGACTATTCCATCAGGATCAGGAGGCTATGTGATCTACAGTGACACATCAGGGAAAGGTTTGGGATGCGTATTGATGCAGCATGACAAAGTTAGTGCATATGCATCTAGACAGTTACGAGTGCATGAGAAGAATTATCCAACTCATGACTTGGAACTTGCAACCGTTATATTTGCTCTGAAACTATGGAGACATTACTTATATTGGGAACGAGTGGAAATCTATACAGACCACAAAAGCCTCAAGTATGTCTTCACACAGAAAGAGTTAAATATGAGGCAACGTCGATGGCTCGAATTGATGAAGGATTTCGAGATAGAGCGACATTATCACCTAGGCAAGGCTAACGTTGTAGCAGACGCATTAAGCCGGAAGCCAGCAACTTATTTCTTAACGACACAGAAGGAATTATTGAAGGACTTGCAAGGTCTTGGCATTGAAGTGATATTACTCAGAGCAGACAGGATACTAGCCAACCTGCAAGTACAATCATCACTAGTAGAAAGAATCAAGGCAGCATTGCCTACAGACGCCAGGTTCAGAAGATTAAAGGAAAGAACAGAGGCCGGAGAGCAGACAGGACTGCGAATTCATGATGATGGTGATCGACTATATGTTCCCAATGGAGAGATTCGACAGGAGCTGGTGACAGAAGCTCATAGTTCGATATATTCTATTCATCCTGGAGGCACCAAAATGTATCGTGATTTACGATAGCACTTTTGGTGGCATGGGATGAAAAAAGAGATAGCTCGCTTTGTAGCTAAATGTTTGGTATGTCAACAAGTAAAGGCGGAACACCAAAGGACAGCAGGATTATTGCAACCACTTTCGATTCCCGAGTGGAAGTGGGAACACATCACTATGGACTTCGTCACGGGATTTCCCAAGAGTCCAAGTGGTAGAGATGCAGTATGGGTAATAATAGATAGACTCACCAAGTCAGCCCATTTCTTGCCTTTTAGAGTTGGTCAATCTACAGAAGCTTTGGCTGACTTATATATGAGGCAGATCATAAGATTGTACGGCATACCAGTCAGCATTGTATCAGACAGGGATTCGTACTTTACATCACACTTTTGGAGAAGCATGCAAGAGAGTCTTGGAACTCGTCTGAAGTTCAGTACCTCTTATCACCCGCAAACAGATGGGCAGTCAGAACGTACTATTCAGACATTGGAGGATATATTGAGGGCTTGTATGTTAGACTTTGGAGGATCATGGGAGGACCACCTACATCTTATGGAGTTTTTCTATAACAATAGCTATCAGGCAAGCATCCAGATGGCTCCGTTTGAAGCATTGTATGGAAGAAAGTGTAGGTCTCCCGTGTGTTGGAGTGACATGGAAGAACGTCAAATTTTGGAAACAGAGTTAGTGGTCAACATCGTTGAGACAGTTAAGAAGATACAAGGAGACTTGCGAGTAGCACAAGACAGACAGAAACAATGGGCAGACATTCATCGGCGTCCTTTGGAGTTTAAAGAAGACGATCATGTCTTCTTGAGGATATCACCTACCAGAGGCACCATTCGATTCGGAGGGCGCGGCAAGTTGAGTCCAAGGTATATTGGACCATTTGACGTGCTAGAGAGAGTGGGAGAAGTGGCGTATTGACTTGCGCTACCACCTTCACTTGAGGGAGTACATGACGTATTCCATGTATCGCAGCTCAGGCGATATGTGGCAGACAACAGTCATGTTCTCGACCATTCGGAGATCACCATTGGGCCGAGCTTGTCCTATCAAGAGCAACCTGTAGGAATCCTTGATTGTCGAGAGAAAATATTGAGGAACCAGTATATTCCCTTGGTCAGCGTGGCATGGAAGCATGGCGCGCCAGGAGAATCTACTTGGGAACGAGAGGACGACATGCGCCAACGTTTTTCGAACCTATTCGCAGACCAAGGTATAAATTTACTCTGGTAATTTATATCTCCTACCATTCTTGATTTTCTACCGTGGCTTAGTCTTAATTTCGAGGACAAAATTTTTATAAGTTGGGTAGAATGTAAGACCCCTAATTTTTATAAACTGTGTCACTTATTTAGTTATAGTAGTTATAAGCTAAATAGAGGAGATAGATTTTTATTTAATTTTTATTTTGTGGTGTTTGTGCATCTAGGAAATTTATAGGGTCATTATAAATTTTTCCTAATTTATTCCATGTAGGAGACCCTTTGGACAGTTGCTAGCTTAACCGTATACAAATATAATTTTTAGAATTTTCTATATATATATATAAATAATTAGAATAGAATTCCTATTTGGATCTCAACCCGAAACCCAAACCCGCGTAAAGTAAGAAATCAACAGTAGCAGTAGCAAACCAACTTTTCTCCTCCGCGCGTAAACCAATTCCATCGTTTAATTTTCTTTCACCCACGCGTAAAGTTTAAACCCCACGCGTAAAACAACTCCGCGCGTAAAGTAGAACTCCACTGCTTAAATTCCTATACCGCGCGTAAAACAAGCACCACCGCCTCATTCCCACCGCCTCTTTACCTGTATTTACTAAACTCTCCTCAATCGAAACCTAAACCAATGAAAGAAAGAAACAGCAGCGGCAGTATTTCTTAACCACTAAGTTTCCCCACCGCCTTTGATCTCTATATATATATCACAACCTTCCTAAACCATAATCCCACTTCTTATTCTAAACACATATATTGAACGCTTGTACTCTACAGAACTTTTGCTCGGCAAGTATACCTTGTCATTGTACTATTATTTACATTCAAGTTGATACATGCATGTTTTAATTCTGCTTATATAGATGTTTATTTTTGTAGATTTTTGGACCTACTTTATGAGACCACCCCCAGTGTTATGGAGCATCATTAGATTCATTGGCCGAGACACAGTTGTTACACGAGTTGTGAGTCTCATATAGATCACGGACTGCGTGACAGGTCTGGCCTCCTGTACGTATGAGCCGTGCGTTAGGGATGACTGCTGATAGAAACTTTTTATGCTAGAAGACCTGGCAGTTATTTAGAGGTTTCTATCGTGTCATAGATATGACATGCCTAGAGCATGGGTAGGGAGAACAATAAGTAAGACGTTTGGGCTCCTTTGCACTTTTCTCCTGTACGCCCTGATTCTCCGCCGGAGAAACGGGTGATGATGACCACTATATATTTACAGGCGGCCTCTGTCGTTCAAAAGACAGTATGCTTTGAGGCCCCTGATTCTCCGAGAGAGTCATGCCAATCCCATTATTGGCCAGATAGCCCACGTGTTGGAAAGTTGTTCTCAAACTGCATTCACTTAGACGGTTAGGCGACCCATGGGATGTCTATACTTCAGTACTTTATTGGCATGTTATTATGTATCTTGTTACGTCCCTCTGAGGACCTGGTCCCTTTCCAGATATGGACGAGCAGGAGTATCCACAGGAGTACAGACCTGGACCTGACTCTACTTACCAGGCTGAGGAGATCTTACCCTCAGAGTATCTGTGATTTATTTTCACTGTTTAGATATTTTGTTGCTACTGCAGTATAGTTGTTTTGTAGTGGATTTGTTTCCACCCGACTATCAAACTTGATACTCATTTTGGATATCCAGTATTATTCAGCTCTTTATTCCTACTAATTATTTTGCTGTGGATGAGATATAGATTCTGTATGACTTATTGTGACAGTATATTACCACTTGTGGATTTGAATATTCATGCACAGCGTACGTGTGTATATGGTTTCCATATATTGGAGTTCATATACATACGGCTGGACATGTTACGTTTTTCTAATCCTACATATTTTGGGACTGGGGTGTGACAAACATAGTAACTCCTTGCAAATAAAGAAATCAAGAAAAGTTTCTAAGGCAATCTCCAACCCACACATCAAAACACTTGGGCCTAGATTGGTTCACGGAAAGGAAAGGAAAGAAAATAAATTATTTTCTCTTTTTTCCTTTAGAGAAAAATTGGAAGAAAAAGTGAATAATTGCAGGTAAAAAAGTGAATCTATGGGGTCTCTCATATTTTTCTTTTTCTTAGGAATCAATTTACTTTTCTGCTAATTTACTTTGCATCCAAACATAGAAAATGAATGACTTTTTTCCTCTAAGGTCCAGATTCCGTGAACCAAACGTGACCTTAGGGTTTGCTTGAATTGAGAGGGAAAAAATAGGCAAAGTTAAGTGAGATTAAGTGAAGAAAATTTAAATGAGGGAGAGGAAAGTCAATACATATAACCTTGCTTGAATTGGAGGAAAAGTTAAGTTGGATGTGTTTAATAACTCTTTTTGGATTATAGGTTTTGAGTGAAAAAATGATTAATAAAAATACAATGGTTACCAAAATATCCTTATTACATATAGCATAAAATTAGATTTGATTGAATTTTTAATTAAAATTTGTAAAAATATATTTACAAAAAATATTTTCAGAAAATTGATACATACATAAAGAAAATAACTAGAATCTAAACACAATTAAATTAAGTAACATGGATATTATAAGCTTCTACCGTTTAGAAGTAAATCAAATTTAAATCATCACAACCATCTAAAATCAAACACAATAAAGATGATGAGTAATAAGAGAGAGCGAGAAGAGACGACGCGCCTGGACATGAGCAGGTTGAAAGCCAGAAAGACGGAGCATCAAGTTGAAAGTAAAAAAAAATGGAGAAGAATGTCATAATATTTTATAGGACAAATAAGAGATATTTAGGACTTTTAAAATAAAATCCCTCACTTCTCCTGGTTAATCTCCAATTTGGGGGTTGAAAAAATAGACAAAAGAAGGTTAAACAAATCCTCACTTAACTATGTTATTCCCGGGATTACAAAGATGGATGTAACGAGCAAGGTTCAGAGATTCATGCAAAAAACTATCACAGTTTGTTCTTTGTCGTGGGAACACGGTAAAACTTGAAGTTGATGCCGAGGATCAGAATTCATGCAAAGTTATCACAGTTTGCTCTCTGAACTTGACTTCAACTAAACTTGTTTGTATTCCATATTACAAACTGACGAAACACTTGCAAACTAGAAGGCTATTAAAATCGAACACATTCTTTCTTGCAAACGCAGTTGCAATGATGAGATAGAACGTTTACCAGTAGAAAATGAGGGAGAAGAAGACAGTAAAGAAAAAGCTTGTTGGGGTGAAGAATACCTCAAAGTAAGATTCGTCCTCTATCGACGATCTGTTCCTAGGAATCAGAAAGTCCACGTGATGAACTTCTGAAACGCTCGTAGTCACCTTTGTAAACAACTGGAATAGACTCCTGGACGAAGGTGACATCTACAACTCTCTTTCTCTTCTGTCTTACTCTTTCTGTCATCACAACTCTCTTTCTCTTCTGTCTAACCCTAATTATGCCACCAACAAATTATGGTAGGATAACAATCAATCAAAAACGAAATCCAAAATATTACGATCAGTTTAAAGTGGTTTACTTTCCATAACAGTCCAAATTATGCGCATAGTCGCATGGCTGCGCCCACGCATAAGCACATAGCCGCATGTGAAGTGCAAAGTACGCCATCAAAGTACAACTTTACGTCATTTACCCGAGCCCGAGTTCTAGTCCGAGTCGCTGAGCCCCTACGGGAGTTAGCTCCTTTGGAAATTTCACAAAGAGAGTGACAAAACATAAATGCTTTCTTGAGAAATTTAAACTTAGTCTCTCTATAAAAATAACTCACATGGCACCAATATGGACCACTACTCCCCATGTGCATACCTCAATACAAAGCATAGGTATATATTGAAATACTCACTTGGGATATTTTTCAATGTGGGACTATTTTTCTGGAGTTCCTAAGAAAAAACTCCAACAAACCCTCTATAACTCCCCCTCCTAAATCCCTATCCTCAAACAAAACATAATTTTTTTTCCACTTCGCTTAACTTTTTCTCACTTAACTCTCTGCACCCTCAATCCAAGCAAACCCCTTAGGGGGCGTTTGGTATGTGGAATAATATATAGGCAGAAAATTTATATTTTCGGGAATCAAATTTCAAGTAATTAAATTTTCTGGAAAACTATATTCCCATGTTGGTGACTATACAAATATTCTCAGAAAAAAATGAAAGTAAAAAAATAAAAAAACGAAAAAGGGAAAAAATCCAAAAAAAATTAATATAAATAAACAAGAAATAAAAATAAAAATAAATAAAAACGACAAAACGACAAAACACGATCAAAAACTAAAAACGACTAAAAATGATCAAAAACCAAAAAAGAATCAAAAACCAAAAAAAGACGACAAAAAAAATCGATCAAAAATGAAAAACAAAAACAAAAACAAAAACGAAAACGAAAACGAAAAAATGACTAAAAACGAAGAAATGATCAAAAACGAAAAAGACAAAAAATCAAAAAAAATCAAAAACGACAAAAAAATGAAACATAAATAGATCAAAAATGAAAAAGAAAAAAAGAGGAAAAATGATCAAAAACGACCAAAACGACAAAAAAGAAATAAAATAATGACAAAATTGACAAAAAAACAACAACTAAAACGATCATAAAAGATCAAAAACGACTCAAAACGATCAAAAAAGACCAAAAACGAAAAAAAATGACCAAAAACGACTAAAAACAAAAAAATATATATTAAAAAATGACTAAAAACAAAAGAATGATTAAAAAAGATAAAAAAGACCAAAAATGAAAAAAAAGGACTAAAAATGATCAAAGACGACAAAAAAATTAAAAAGTGACTAAAAACAATCAAAAACGACTAAAAAGCGACTAAAACGATCAAAAACGACTAAAACGACTAAAAACGATAAAAAAATTTAGATAAAAACGATTAAAAACGAAAAAAATGACTAAAAATGATCAAAAAAGATTTAAAAATGACAAAAAATACACACACAAAAAATTAAACGACTAAAGACGATCAAAAACGGCTAAAATTGATCAAAAACGACAAAAAGGATAAAAACGATCAAAAAAGACAAAAAAACAAATCAAAAATAAAAATAAAAATAAAAATAAAAATAAAAATAAAAATAATATAAAAAAGATCTTAAACAAAAATTATTTTTTGTCCGGACAAAAAAAATATACCCACATATTCTTAAGGGATAGAATTCCCATAATTAATGGGTAAATTATTTACTCGGGTATTCGTAATTCTCGAAAATAATTTTTTTATAGCCTAAACAAACATGGTAATAGATTTTCATCCTAAATTTTTTCGAAAAAAAAAAAAATTTATCTCGTACCAAACGTTCCCTTAAGATTTTATCCCACCTCCAATCCTCAAATTTGAGGGAAGAGGGAAAGAAAGGAGTCCTCAATTTGAGTTCCTAATCATATAATGTATTTTTTTATTTTTTATTTATAAATATAACTAATATAATAATTATACCGTTTAAAAATTCATGTTGAGATGTTTCAATAGTCTAATATAGAATACATTTGTGCTTAGCTTTTTTTTTTTTTTATTAGATATTAATCAATAAGGGGAAGGTTGTTACTTAGTAGCTAAGCAACATATTAATTAAATTATAACTATATATAAATCTAAATAATGTCCTAAAATATAGTACACATAATTATATCAAAACAATTGTAAATAAAAACAAATGTAAGTAAAATTAAATAAAAATTATTTATTGTTTTAGGAGTGAAGTTATTTATTTATTTTTTTATATGTCATTTTTATCGAATTAAAAGCTAAGTTTTCAAAGAAGAATATCGTCGTAACCAACATGTTAAGATTGAATTTTGAGGATGGGATATTACGACAACCTTGTCCGGAAGCAATGCCTCCAAAGTCTGAATGATAACGTGATTGCCATTGGTATTTTTCTGTTGCATGTCACCATCCATCGTCCGTCAGGCTAAGAAAAGAGTGCGAGGGGAGGGAGGAGAGAATAATACCTATGTATAGTATGTATTCCTCTGCCTGCCAATGAAAGAAACGGTCGGATGCAGCTGAAAGAGTCCCTCACCATCCATTCCACCCCCACCTTCCTTTCCGGTCCTCTTCGTCTTGTCTTTACGCGGTCCTGCCTGCCCGACCCGTCCGGTGGGGTCAGTGAGTGAGTAATTCAGTCGAACACATGATCGGCACCCACTCACACACCCCACATTCCACGAAATCAATGCGCATGCTCCAAAGAAAAAAGGAAGAAGACTGATTCCTCACACACACACACTTAAGTATCCTTCCTTCCTCCTTATTCCCTTTCCTTTTACTAGAATTGCATTCTCTTCACGTTTCTGGATTGAGTGAGTGAGTGACGGTGAGGGGAGAGAGCGGGGCCAACTCCAGCCAACCCAACGGCCTCCACCACCGCCACCACCGCCACCACCACTCTCTACTCCTCGTTCCTCCGGATTCCAGTTGCTGATGTTGATCTATATATATATATATATATATATGAAATAAAAGAATCAAGAAAAGAATGAAAGAAAGAGGTATTTAAAAGTTGGTGATGGTGTTGCTCTCTGGATCTAGTTACATTGTTAAGAAGAGGAAGAGGAGGAGGAGGAGGAGTGGTGCTGCAGCTCTCCTCCTCCTCCTTGTGCTCTCCTCCTCATTATGCTCTGCTGCAGCAGCAGATGTGTCACCTGCCGGAAACCAATCAGTCCTAATAACCGGGTTGCCTCCAACAAATATTAGGCAGCCCCCCGCCGCCTCTAGTACTATTTCTTCTTCATCAACATCACCCCCTACCAATATCATTATGATGAGAACGACGACGACGACGATGCGGAGGAGGAAGAAGAGGAGGCCCCAACCGCAGCAGCAACTCTCGGTAACCGACCATTTCGGAGCACTCGGTGATGGTTCCACCGACGACACCCAGGTACTACTTCCTATCCTGCAGCACCCAACCTAACAACCAACAAACATACCACCATGTCCATGATTTCGATACAATTCGCATTTCCTTTGATTGGTTATCTAGACAAAAATAAAAAATATCGTATGTTTTGTTTAATAAGGCGTTTGAACAAGCCTGGAGCCGTGCGTGTTCTTCCCGGTCTGGAGCGGTGGTCCATGTTCCGCCGGGGAATGTGTACTTGGTCCGCCCCATTACTTTAGCCGGACCTTGCAAGTCCATTGTCAAAATGTTGGTATGTCTGCGTATGTAACTTCTGATCTAGTACTGTATGCTTCATGTTATGCTTAACTGAGTTACATCTTCGGATTGCAATCTGCACAGATCGCGGGGACCATCATTGCGCCATCCGATCCCGACTCCTGGGCTGGACTAGACAATCGCAGATGGCTCTACTTCGATCACGTAAACAAACTCATACTGACTGGCGGAGGAACTATCGACGGCAGGGGACAACAATGGTGGGCAAATTCATGCAAGATTAACGCATCAAATGTAAAGTTCTCATTACACTGTTAACTATATGTCTATTGTGCATCTGCAAGTAGACTTCTCTAACCTCAGATTCTGATTTTTTTTTTTTTTTTTTTTTACTTGTTACCTCCTTAATTTGCAGCCATGCCGCCATGCCCCCACGGTTAGTTCTTCATCCATGAAGCATTAATAGGACTGACAACTTCCCTTTTGCCCTAGCTGACATGGTTGTCCGTCGACTGAAATTCTGAAAACTTATCATGCCGCAGGCGGTCACCTTTCATCGGATCAAGCAACTTAAGCTCCAGGACTTGACTCTGAGGGACAGTCAGCAGATGCATATGACATTTAACAGGTGTTCAAGAGTCGAAGCATCTCGCCTGAAAGTTACTGCACCTGCCAAGAGCCCAAACACGGATGGAATCCACATAAGTTCATCCAACAACGTTATCATAGAAGATAGCCAGATTAGTACTGGTCTGCATCACCATCCTATTTTCGCTTCCCATATATGCTACTTTGCTTAATTATTCAGCTTCCTATCTGATAGCTTAGAAACTTAGCCCACTGAACTAATAATTTTCCATCTCTCCTACTTCGTTCATATGAAGTTCCTATGATAGTCATATTAACCAAAATATATATGCTCCATTGTCCTCTGCAAAATTTGGTCAATTATTTTGTGTCAACAACCGGTCATAAGAACTTGGAAAGTTGTTTTGTGAAGCTAACTCAACATCGTCTTTTTCCAGAGCAGATGCATCTCGTCGGAAAAGGCTTGGATGATGATGAGTTAGGATGCACATAATTTGAACAAAATGTTGCAATTACAAGACTAGCTCATATCATTCCTAGTCCACTTCCTTTTGGTATACTGTACTTATCTGATCCTTGGCTTACTGCAGTAAATGTTAAACGTAGATTGATTACTAAACAAGCTTTCATAGATCATCAAATTGACTATCCTCTGCTTATGGGATGCATGTTGTATGGTGCCTCATAAAAAAAATTTAAGTTGACCTCAAGAAACCAAAACACTGAACTTTGTTTAAAATTTAAGGCTTCATAATAAACAATTGATTATGTCAATTATACAAAAGATATGACAAATGAAGTCAATTAGATCATTGGATTGAATTTTCTTTAAAAATTGAGGAGAAACACTGAGTATTAATGAATCTCCAACAAAACCTAAGCTGGGGGCTGCCTATCCATCTTTAAAATATATGGCAATTGACAAATCTTCTAGTTTTGAGTTGCCTGCAGTTCTTATTTCATTCTTGACTCAGTGGTGGGGCTTTGTATTTTTATCTTTACCTCGTTTGCTTTTCAAAAATCCTAGGGGAACTCGTGAGTTCCTAATTTTTCAAACTCGGCCATGAAAAGCCATTGGATTACATTCAACTGATCCCTTGATTACTTTACTTTTCTATTTCTTTTCGTATGGTGAAATATCATTAGTTGGTGTTACATGATTTAAAGTCTTATTGCAGGAGATGACTGCATCTCCATAGTTGGCAACTCTTCTGATGTCCATATAACAAACATTGTTTGCGGACCTGGCCATGGTATAAGGTAATATCACATATTTCTCTAGCTTCTCAGAACGACAATTTATTTTTGACTTGGCCCTGCATTGTGTATAACAGTATTGGAAGTCTGGGAAAATCAAACTCGTTGAATCAAGTTCGAGATGTACACATTGATCGAGCCTTAATTTCCAACACCGAGAATGGTGTAAGAATCAAAACATGGCAGGTAACGTACACTTGGAATTTATATAGTACTGAATCAAACAAGTAGCACTATATATTCTTTATATAACTCTTATGGATTGCTACTATGTTAGGGAGGTCGAGGTTATGCCAGTGACATAACTTTTCACAATATTCTTATGCAAAATGTTTCAAATCCGATAATCATTGATCAGTACTACTGCGACTCGAAGCTCCCATGTCAAAACCAGGTATGGTGAAGTAGGCTTATAATCTGATCAGCCTAGTGGAAGTTCATTCGTTATAACGTTCTATGTGATTGCAGACATCAGCTATAAAGGTGGATAACGTTTCTTTCATTGGTATCAAAGGGACATCAGCGACAAAGGGGGCAATGAAGTTTGCTTGCAGTGACACATGTCCGTGCGAGAATATACATCTGGAGGACATTAAGCTTTCCTTAGACTCTGGAGAGGATCCAACAGCTTACTGCTGGGAGGCATCAGGCTCAAGTTCTGGCCTAGTTCTCCCTCCATCGTGTCTTTCAGTTACTAATGGCCTAGTCATTGAACAAAATATTGTTTCCGACAAGGCATTCCATCCTATGGAAAAGTAAATATATATACATATATATATATGTGACAATTATTATATAAAATTTAGTCTCTTTATCGATTATCGGTTCTTTCTACATTTTGGGTGTGCTGGACTAGAAGCCGCTTCAGAAGAACATAACAGTAACTTTGAAGCCTAACGTTAGGTTGGATTGCATCTTCTTGCTTAGTTTTAAACTCGAGTCTTCTTGATCATCAGCCCCTCCTGCATAAAACAAGATATGGGTGATCCAAATATCAGATTAAATCAATGGCTACTCTCATGGCAATGAAATGGCTAACCTTGTGATCAGTATTAAGTTCACCCTCTTTCATTCTAACATGAGCACGGGGAAGGGTTAATTACACAAATATTGTTGTAGAATGAAAGAAGTAATATCGAAGTTTGCAGATTTGATCGTCTTTTTGTCGATTACATAACTGAAACTTTGAAGCCTAGAATTAGGTTGGCTTGCATCTTCTTGCTTAGTTTTAAACTCAGTCTTCTTGATCATCGGCCCTACTGCATAAAACAAGAGGTGGGTGATCCAATTCTCAGATTAAATCAATGGCTACTCCCATGGCAATGAAATGGACGGTTAACCTTGTGATCAGTATTAAGTTTACCCTCTTTCATTCTTAACATGAGCACGGGATGGGTTAATCACACAAATATTGTTGTAGAATGAAAGAGACAATCTCGAGTTTGCAGATTTGATTGTCTTTTGTGTTCTTGTTAAGGTCTGTTGATTATGTTATTCACCTATTATCAGAATTATATGAGGGGTACGGGTACCAACTTGGAAAAAAAATTTAAAAACAGATATATATATATATATATATATATATATAACACCAAAGATAATGGCGGTACGAATGCTACTCCCATATAATACAGTTTGTTATAGACATGGGTTGTGTGTGTGTGTGTGAGAGAGAGAGAGAGAGAGAGAGAGTGTTTCTTTCTTTCTATCGAAAAAACAAGGAACATGGAGATGGAAAGAATGAAGCATCAGCTTTTGCTCTCCCATTATCACCACCATCGCTATTCTTCAGCTTGGAAGATATCATCATCCCAGTCTAATCCATCTGGATGGCTATCGGGGAAGAAGAAGAAGAAGAAGAAGGAAGCAGCAGCATTTATATTTTCTGAAGCTTATCTTTGTCTCTGTTACTAGGGTTTCTTAAGTTATACAAAAACTAAAACATATGACAAAATATTATTTGCTTGCCAACATGTTTATATTGTTACAGGCAAGTTTTTATTGATTCTATTACCATTGTATAATGCTAATGTTTATCGACTTTATGATAAATTTGTCAGTTATTGCTTGACAATGCTTATTATTATCACTCAACCTGTTATAAATAGATATTTATTAGTTTCCAATCAAATTTACTACTAAAAATGTCATCTTATAGTGCACGATACAATGAGATGCGTGATACACTAATAAAGCAAATTGACAGGCAATACATATCTCGATTTGACAATGTAGCCTCTAAGGACTGTGGTCCTAGTGTGCCTAGGTTTCCTCGAGGAAGACTTGGCACAATCGACATAGCAATAACAAATAGAAGGTGTTAGGAGAAATATTAAGGTTTTAATAGTGCAAGAATAAGAGAGGAGGATTTATTAAGGGTAGACACCTATATTACCCGGATACAAAAAAATTGTGTTTGTATCCATACTGCAAATCGTGCATGTATGTATAATCATGCCCATATTCATGCTACATAAGTGCCTACTTATATATACTTATCTGAAAATATTGATATCCGTATCGGTATCCACGCAGTTGTGTCTGTATGTTTGCAACATAAGTAGGACTCGTACCACTTGGAAATAAATTTCAACTGTTGTCTACTAATAATTCAGATTAGATATGCTTATATAGACAAAAACTATGTTTCTAGTGTTTCTAGGCTTTTTGGGGGTGGGTTGGCAAAAAAAAAAAACATATTTTAGTCGTTCATGGCGTTAGACAACTACATTTTGGTCATTTGACTGAAAATGATCAAAATATTTCCGTAACAGCCATAAACAACTACATTATAAGGTTATTTTGGTCATTTTAGTCCTTTAAAACTCTATAAAGATGGTTTATTTCATCTATTTTTATCACATATTCATTCAAATCTTCTTATACACTCTTATTCACTTCATCTTTGTGGTCATTTTAGTCCTTTAAAACTCTATAAAGATGGTTTATTTCATCTATTTTTATCACATATTCATTCAAATCTTCTTATACACTCTTATTCACTTCATCTTTGTGCTATAATTCTAGGATTTGTTGATTAGTCTAAAGATCATGGATAATAAACAACAAAATCCGCAACCCTAACAGGCTCAATCGTAGGAGGTACAAGGCCACGGAGGAGAAGGAACTGGCCATTGCAGTCCGACCAATATTTGGCAATACCTTAGCTATCTAAGCATCTAGACCATTGAATGTTACAGTAGTTAAGGGTGTAACTCAAGTTGAATGCATGAAATATAAAAGTCAAATAAATTGAGTACCAAAAGGTGGCATAGGAACATTGTCTAGGCATCTAGATCATTATATAATCCCTTTTAAGTACGGTAATGACCACAGGACATGGAGAATGTAGCTCTACCAAATTTATTTCTTGACTAAAAGGCCTCTTTTAATTTATTTGGTTGTTAGTACTAGAAAGTCATAATTATCATGTATCAATTTTATGTTTTTGTCTTCATGTTTCAGTTTTTTTATTTTTTATTTTTTTTGTCTTTATATTTATTTATGTGTTCTAAGTGATTGTATGCAAGATTGTAAGTATCGAATATTAACTCTGCATATTTAAATTTATTTATTCTATAATTTTTAATTTGTAAGTCATAAAATAATTGCATATAAATTAGAATACCGCATCCCAACCAAATTCAAATAATGATTCTATTGATTTCAAGAAAATCAATCAAGGCCCACAGGCTTTACCCTAGCCTGGTCTTATTCTACCCGGATCGAGGGCCATGACTGGGCTTAATTATTTCAATGAAAGCCCAGCACAGTTCGGATAGTTTGACTGAACTAGTCCGGCACAACCCAAAATTAGATCAAACCCCGGTCTGGCATTGGTCAGCTCAGGCCAAGCCCACCACACACCTTGAATCATACATTTGATATATAAATATGCTAAACCAGCTGGCTGTTCTCTAAATAGTTTCCTTTGCTTGGTGAATCTGGCAAACATATTTTATACACTATTTTGAAACAGAGAAGAGATCAAAATAACTTTAATACCATTTGCAATTTCTAAATGTGGCAGAGATATTTGAAATACTCGCTTGGGTTGGCAGGGCATCTTCTACATTTACATTTTTGAATAACACATTTTCTTATACATGATAGCCATCACCACCTTCCCATATGTAGACAAAAGAGTAACTGAATCCACACAGAAATCTGGATCAATTCAACCTGCACCCTTTCAGGATCAGGTACCCAAAAAATACAAGAAAATTTTATTTCAAGATCCACTTGTTTAAGCTACAAACAATGTGCTTTTGATATTTATTTTGACCAACAGATTAAATTAATATAACATCTCGGATGAATTGGATGTGCTAGCTTCTGAACAAGATAATGAGTGTCTGTCAAGAGGATGGTTCTTCAGTAAGATGGCATGGTTGCTGTTGGGTGTGCTTTCGATGCAAGGGATGAAAAATGCAGACCCTTTCCATGTACAGGTGCGTTTGCATTTCTATCAATCTCGAAATCTGAAAGGAACAATCCACATTGATAACTTTGCAAGATCAGAATATGAATCGTGTTTTTGAGATTTTTAACTCCCAATGCTCTATATATAAACCCAATTAACCTAACAGAAGGCACAGTGACTCTTGGATGGAACTTACCGCTCGCCTGAAGGCAAACATTTCTTCTTGGCCGGACAATAAAGATGCTATTTCAGCAGGGGCAGGTCCTGAACCAATACTACCTGCAGCTAAAACATCTCTCCGTAGTCCCCCACTTTCTGTCTCTGTCTCGAACTGAAAACTGCACAACAGCAGAATAACATCCATCATCCGCCCTATTAACACAACAAATAGCATTCAACAGAATCTAGAAAGTCTGCAAACTTATGTCAGAATCTTTTTAAACAATAGAACCATAAATTTTTTAAAGACAAATCATTTACCCATGTCAAAATTTTAACAGCCAAAAATTTGGGATAACTGTTGGGTATTTGTTTAACTATCAAACTCATGTTAGTTTAGAAACTTATAATGCATGAAGTTTCCCTACCAATATGCCCAAACTGGATTGTTTAAGTATTAAAAGGCCAATTGTAGCCAATTATTTTATACTTATGACCTTCCAAACTAGCAGAATAAACCAGTAACCAAAATAATATGAACTATTGTACTTTACTCTGAACCAAGCATCAAATTATTGCTGCTTCTTCTTTTCCAAAAAAAGAACTAGGAAGAGCAGGTAGGAGTATGTGCAAACAACTTTCTACTTGTAGCAAATTCACAGCAAAAACTTCTTTGGATAGTATATTCTCTAAGTGTTGAGAGGATCTTAGGAAAGTGATATCTAAGCAGTTCAAGATTTACACTGTATAAAGCCCACTACGAGACGGCAAGAATAACTACAGCACCCAGCCACTTATAGATGCTGGTTTCTTATTTTTATTTTGCTATTTATTTTTAGGAAAACTGGAGTCTTTACAGGGTAGTAATAAGCCTACCTTGAAGTCCTGATTTTAGATAATAAATGTTTACATTACCTCTCCAAATCAAAAAGTGTTCCCTCTTCAGTTCCTTGAAATAGATTATCAATAGAAGAAGCTGCTAAACAGAAAAGGCAGCAGTGATGGTTGTATAGCTCATCAATGAGGGTTATAAATCTTCGAGCCTGAAATGAAAAACAAGAAGGGTCGTAATAGTTTATATCAATAAAATGAAAGAGGATAAAGAAAGGAAAAGTAAGTTGTTCAGCTACTCTCTGAATTGGAAGTACAGGGTGCAAAAATATAAACCTTATGAAACCTTTTCATCTTTACTATCATTGTCACTTCGGTCTATATAAGACTACAATTCCAAGGTACTTCCTATAAGGTTTGACTTATTATTAGTAATGAATTTGTTCATCAAAAGCCTATATCCTTAATGGGCCAAAATAATATAATCAATAACAAAGCATTTATCCCAAATTTTTGGGGTCAGCCCAAAATAAAATATATAATCACCATCTAAGAAATCTATAAGCGAATGAGCACGTTCTAGCAATGCTCAGCTTCCATATATGTAGAGAAGAAACATAATGTGTCTCAAAATTATGAAAAGGTGGAATTTACTTCGCCTCCAAAAAAGCAGCCGCAGTCCCAATGCCCTAGAGGGGAAAAAGAAAAAGGACTAGAGTAGGAAAATGGTACCTTGTCTCGAATCCTCATACTCATGACAGGAATATCTGATATGAAAATTGTGTGATAATTCCTAGCTATGGCAATATAATCTGCTGCGCCAACCTGGGTAGAAGAATTAAGTTGAAAGTTAGCAAGAAGAACTTAAAAAGGAAGATGAATCAATGCTTATACTAGTTATCCATAGACTAATTTGCAGTTAAAGACCTCTAATTACATACCTTTTGCACATTAATATCCTGATACTGGAATGCTGGGGATAAAAAAGGAAAACAATGAAAGTAGGTCTACCTAAAGGGAGATCAAATAGAGAAGAATCCCATCTTCAAAACATAATATTTCACTAGTCCATTTCATTTCATTCCTTTTCCATTGACTTGTCATGACAAATGGTTACAAATATAAAGCATTAGAGCCATGCATGTTGGTATACAAATGTAGGTTATGCAACTCTTCTTCTCTCTAGAATGAATTACAAGTAACCATTGCAATATTATTCAATATTAATTCAAAATGTGATTGCTTCCAACAAGAGTCATTAACAGCAGACATTTATATGTCCTAGATTCAAACCTATATAGTAATCAATCCTTTTCATATTAAAAAAGGAAACTTCTAAGCACCCATACTCGTAGTGTGAAACATCATCTTCAATATATATATATATATATATATATATATATATATATAGAGAGAGAGAGAGAGAGAGTAATTATGACCTATTTATTCACTATTGTATTATATATAGACAAGTATATTACCGGGCGCCCACATAAATATTCAAAGTTGAACCTTGCTATTCCATTGCAGCTTTCAGGGACCTCCAGAGCTCTGTTTTTTGGAAACAAGGTTTCAGCAGTTTTCTTAAAAGTTACTTAGGGAAAAAATTGTATTGTGCTTGCCTTCCGAACATCACAGTAATAGTAGCTGAAGTACATCGTCCGCCTGATTGATCAATAACCTGATTCCATGTTTCCTCGAATTTTTTCCGAATGTCAGAACTGGAAGGCCAGAAGTAATGAACCTGCAGTTAATAGAGATTTTCCAGAAATTCATGAAGTGTGTCTGGACTCTGGATATGACAGTTTTAGGTTTTAGGTACATAGTAATTTCCATAAACTGCAAACAATAGGACAAGAAGTAACTATCTTCTTAGGCCAATAAAAGTCATAAATCCTTCAAGAGTAAAATGAGAACTCAACAATTCAACCTTCAGACAAAGCTGCAAGATATAACAAAAAACAAGATCATGAAATTCGATCTCTCAAGTACCGCTAAACACCAAATAGTTAAAAGGACTAAGCAGACAGGATATAGGGTTTCTAGCAAGGGGATTCTTGGTTATGAAGTATCACTTTTGAGATAGATATCCTAGAGAACTGTTGAGGTTAAGATGCTCAACTTGAAGGACTTAATTTTAGGGAAATTTAGGTACAGGTCCCTTGGAGTTTTTGAAATGAACTACAAGGATTCGTTGAATAGTCTTTACCTTATGGTCCCTGGTACTTTGACTGGCGTATAAAATGGGGTGTGCTTGTACTGTACGCTTGTATCATATACATACACCCATATGGGTAGAACATATGGCATAATGAGACGCTTTTGCCATCCTTTTTAAAAGGTAAAATGTTGAAACGATGGTGTAAATAGACCTCTCTCCCAGAATAATCCTGAAGTTTAAGATTTTTTTTTTAAAAGGACTCTTATACCCGTCAAGTTACTCTAACGAGAACGAATCCTTTAAACCAAGAAAATATATGTTGAAGATTCACAAGCATTAAATGCTCAAGAAAAGTAATTGGTTGCTACATGTTGTAGTAACAAATTACTGATATTAACAACACACACACACACACACACACACACACACACACACACACACACATATATATATATATATATATATATATATATATATATATATAGAAGAGAAATTATGAGATATTGGATATCTTCAATGTGGCGGCAAGACTAAATAGTGCATTCTTGGTATAATGTTTGGCTTTTTCCGCCTTCAGTCTTCCCTATGCTCCTAGTTCTAGGTATAATGCTAGCATCGTAGTAAGACATGATACTTATGAATCTACCATTCAGGCAAATAATAACACAATGTGATCATTAATAGTACATGATTCTTACTAATCTACCATTGGATGCAGGTATGAACACGTAACATCTAATTGCACCAAGTCCTACAATGCTTGGATTAGGGAAGCAAGGATGCAGCCAATAAGATGTTAGGTGTCCATACTTGCATTACAATAATCTGGAAGAAATAGGGAAGCAAAGCTTATAAGATGTCACCCAAGACGATGCGGCCAATACGAAGTGTACTTTGACAATGAAAATCTGGAAGTAAAGCTTAGCGATTTTGGCATAGAACTACAATTGATGAATGCATGTATTACTTGCATAGCTCTCCATATCATTTTGTTGTATGCTTGCTGATATGGCTAGTATATTGGTATAGTATTTTGCTGTATGGTATTTTGGGAGCTAATGTGGTATCTTTAATAGTGATATGATATTCATATAATTTATATCGTTTGGGTATTGTATATAGTTTTTGGAGCTATTGTGGTATAGTCAGTAGTATCATGCTACAAATGAACCTAACAGTGTAGTTCAAGAGGAAGTTATAGTCTCCTAGTAATTTCCAGCAAAGATAGAGGAAAGAGTGTAATCATCCAACCTTGAATCCTGGGCCATAAACTATCATATATTTTTCAAAACTTTATACACCACATGGGTTTATGTTTACTGTATAGGGTTACAATACATGTGAACTCCACTTTATAGTTTATACACCAGTCGAAGTACTAGGGACCTATAATATAAGGCCAAGACTATTTGACGGGTCCTTAATAACACATTTCCAAAACTATAAGAGACTTGTACCTAAATTTTCTTTAATTTTGTTGATGTTGTGTGTAAATATTTTGGATGAGAGGGTGAGCCTCCCACTCTAGTTCCTGTCTGAGGTAGGATTTAAAGAGACTACCTAATAAAGAAATAAAAAGGAGATACATGACAGTAGTAGAACAAAAACGTCAAACAAAAAACAAAATTGTCGAGAAAGAAATCTTAGAGTACCTCACAGGCTGCAGCATAAATGTCAAACAAAAACAAAACTGTCGAGAAAGAGCCGTATTGGCAATGCTCATCAATTGTGCAACAGTAGAAACATGACAGAGACAAACTTCTTGTAGCTAAACTTTATCCTAAATGAAGTGGTAAATGACCTCAATATGCTTGGTTTGCTCGTAGAAGAGCAAGAATGACAACTTTATTGTCCCATAGAGGCTGGACAGCTAGAAGGAACACCAGGATCCGTCAAAAGGCTTTTGAGCCAAATAAGATCTAAGATTGCATGTGCCATGCCACAATATTTAGCTTAGTAGAAGAAACGGGCATCAACAATCTGTTTCTTGCTTCCAACTTCTAAGTGACCAAGTTACCTCCAAAGAAAGTGTAGTAAGCACTAGTAGAGCGATGACAATCGATGGAGTCAACATAATAGTTAAGTTTAGAGATAGAGAGGAGAAGAGGAAGTAGGGGAAGAGAGAATATGAGAAAGGAGATTGCAAGGGCCTTAAACCCTATGTTGCATCTCATGTCTATTTATATTGATATGCAAAACACCCACAATTACTATTATACCCTCATATGATAAATAACAAAATAAAATAACTCTAACACCCTCCCTCAAGCAGGAGCATATAGATCAGACATGCCCAGCTTGCTACATAAATCAGAAAATGGACCGCGAGCAAGTGGTTTGGTGAGGATATCACCTAATTGATCCTCTGACCGAACATAAGGAGTGACAATCTGTTTCTTCAGCAACAAATCACGAACAAAATGACAATCCACCTCGATATGCTTCGTGCGCTCATGAAACACCGGATTACTTGCGATAAACATTGCCGACTGATTATCACAATACATCTCCATCGGAATAGGAATCATAATTCTCATTTCATGAAGAAGAGACTGCACCCACATCATCTCAGAAGCTGTATGAGCCATCGCACGGTACTCGGCCTCTGCACTAGAACGAGCCACAGCATTCTGCTTCTTACTACGCCACGTGACAAGATTGCCACCCACAAACGTACAATAGCCAGAAGTAGACCTCCTATCACTGCGACTGCCTGCCCAATCAGCATCACTGAACCCAGTCACCGTAAGCAACTGGGAAGGTTTGTACAACAAACCCTTTCCAGGTGCACCTTTCAAGTATCGAAGAATGCGAGAGATAGCCTCCCAATGTGGTTGCCGAGGGGCATGCATAAACTGACTAACTACTCCAACTGCATATGTGATGTCTGGTCGAGTAACAGTAAGATATATAAGTTTGCCAACCAAACGTCTATAATATCCAACATCCTCAAATAACTCTCCCCTGTCAGCATCAAGCTTGTCATGATAATCCATAGGAGTCTCAACTGGCCGACACTCCAACATCCCAGTCTCGGAAAGCAAGTCTAGAACATACTTGCGTTGTGACAGATACACTCCCTTCTTAGATCGAGCAACCTCGATTCCAAGAAAATATTGAAGAAGACTCAAATCCTTAGTATGAAACTGACGACTAAGGTAGGCCTTCAAGTCCGCAATTCCAGCATGATCACTCCCAGATATAATGATATCATCAACATAAACAATCAACACGATAATACCTGCTGAGGAAGAATGGCAAAACACTGAATGATCTGATGTGGTACGCCGAAAGCCATACTGAATGAGAACTGAACTGAACTTGTCAAACCAAGCACGAGGTGACTGTTTCAGTCCATATAATGCTTTCTTCAATCGACATACGAGTCTTTTATTTCCTGCTACAACATATCCCGGTGGTTGATCCATATAAACCTCCTCCTGTAAGTCACCATGCAAGAAAGCATTCTTTATGTCCAGCTGATATATAGGCCATCGGTGATTAACCGCCACAGAAATAAGAATCCGAACTGAATTCAGCCGAGCCACAGGAGAGAAAGTCTCCATATAATCCACGCCATATGTCTGAGTATACCCTTTGGCAACCAACCGTGCCTTGAGGCGCTCAACAGAACTATCAGGATGATACTTAACAGTGTACACCCATCTACAACCCACTGTTTGTTTTCTAACAGGAAGTGATGTAAGCTCCCAAGTCTGATTTTGATGTAAAGCATACATCTCCTCATCCATTGCACTTTTCCAACCAGAAGATGACATAGCCTGCTTGTAAGTTTTGGGAATAAAAGTAGAAGACAATGAAACAGCAAATGCATGAAAAGATGATGAAGCACGGTGTAATGAAACATAGTTAGAAATGGGATGCTTATTCTTTGTGGTACAAAGGCGGTCTTTTTCTGAGGGCAATAGGAAGATCATCTGGATCTGTGGTGATGGGAGCAGAAACCTCAGGCACGGAAGATGATTGGTTGAAGGCTGAATTTTGCAGAACCACTGGCCTGTCCTTGGATCTCTGATAAACCTGTAAATGGGGAATGGAGACAGAAATTGATTCAGGAATGACCGGAAGTGGTATGGAAGATATCAAATCTGTTGTAAAAGGAATACAACGGTCTCCTGGAGGAAAGAAAGGGGTAGACTCAAAGAATGTAACATCCGCACTGACATAATATTTGCGTGACTGTGGACTGTAACAACGATAACCTTTTTGAGTACGGGGATAACCAAGAAAGACACTTCAGAGATCTATGAGCCAACTTATCTCGATTAGGTTCCAAGTTATAAATAAAAGCGACACAGCCAAACACTCGAGGAGATAAGGAAAAGGGTGCGACATCTGTATGTAATATAGTAAATGAAACTTTGTTATTTAATACAGATGATGGCATGCGATTAATAAGATAACATGCAGTAAGAACGGCATCTGTCCAATACTGTTTGGGGACATGCATATTGAACATGAGAGTTCGAGCCACATCTAAAATGTGTCGATGTTTGCGTTCGGCTATACCATTTTGTTGAGAGGTGTGGACACAACTGGTTTGATGAATCATACCACGATCAATACAGAAATTGTTCACAGAAGATTGAGTATACTCCAAAGCATTATTAGAACGCAGAATTTTGATACGTTTATTAAACTGAACATAGACTTCATTATAAAAGACAGATAATACATTTGGAAACTCAGATCTTTCTTTCATTAAATAACACCAAGTCATTCTGGAATAATCATCAATAAAAATAACAAAATACTGAAATCCTTTCGAACTTTTGACTCTAGACGGACCCCAAATATCAGAATGAACAAGATCAAAAGACTCTAATTGACGACTCTCACTACGACGAGGAAAGGAACTACGGTGATGCTTGCCTAACTGACAAGCCTCACATTCAAGACTAGAAACATGACTCAAACTAGGAACAACTTGACGCAACTTAGCCAAAGACGGATGTCCCAAACGATAATGCCACTGCAACGGAGAAGTAGAAACAGAAGTGAAGGCCTTTCCAGGTAGATCCAAGTAGTACAGTCCATCTTTTTCATGCTCCGAACCAATCGTCTTCTTCGTCCTGAGGTCCTGAAAAATACACGAATTGGAAAAAAATGTCACAGAACATTGAAAAGATTTGGTTAACTGGCTCACAGATAACAAATTAAATGGAAAATTAGGCACATATAATGAATCAAATAATGATAGTGATTGAGTAGGGTGAATGACACATTTCCCAAGCACAGGACGAGTAGACCCATCAGCCAAGATAATATTATGTTTCATGGAACTACAATTATGAAAGATAGATGTTATACCAGACATGTGAGAGCTTGCTCCTGAGTCGATGACCCAAGAGGTGGATGGTGACTGGGTTGCCACAAAAGCAGGATTACCTATATGTGCCATGGTTGCAGTAGGTTGGGAGGTGGTACTAGCAAGCGCGTTCAACTTCTGGAGGATCTGTTGAAATGGAGATGAGGTATCGGACGTTGAAGTCTGATTGAAACCCGAAGTATCATCTCTGGGAGCAGACATGGTGTCCTGGGACTGCATATTTTCATCATGCACTTGATGTGCATATTCTGGTTTGCCCCATTTGTCCCAACAATAGTCTTCTACATGACCGAGCATTCCACAATAGTTACACTTTCGTGGTTGACCACGGCCACCACCACCACCACCGCGGCCACCACCACGACCATTGTCTCTACCACCACGGCCTCCTCCTCGACCAAAACTACGACCACCATCTCTACCGCCACGTCCAATACCACGTCCACCACCACGACCAACAGCATTAGAAACTAGGACAGAAGAGTCAGTACTCGGCACCACAGAACTCTGTCCCAGAAAGAAACGATTGAGACGGGAGAAAGTATCTGCCACCGTAGGTAACTGCTCTCCAGCAAGGATTTGAGCTTTATAAGGTTCGAGCGCAGGATCCAAGCCGGCTAGGATGAGTGAAACATGAAACTCTTCCTTCTGTCTCCGAGCTTCCTTCAAATCAGTAGTAACAAAATGATATTGAAGCAGTTCCTCCCACAAAGCCTTCTTTGAAGCCAGATATTCATTCACAGGCTTCCCATTTTGCTTTGTATTGAACAATAACTCGTACAACTCATAGGTACGGGCAACGTTTCGCTTCTGCGAATAAGATTCTTCCAGAGATGCCCAAATCTGTTTGCTTGATTCATACCACTGAACATTAGCAGCGATATGTGGTTCCATACTATGCCACAACCACGACATAACGTATGCATCTGCACTCATCCAATCTTCATACTCAGCGGACGTTTCAGGCAGGGGTTCTTCGGTCAAAAACTTCAACTTCTTCGCCCTTAACACCACTTTGATAGACTTGGACCAGGTAAGATAGTTCGCACCATTGAGTTTCACCACTGTAATCGACTTTCCCAATTCATCATTATGAATAACAGTAAAAGGAGAACCACCTCCGCTACCACCACCACTATTAACCTCGCTAGAAGATTCGGTCCCCACCATACTTGCAGATGCAACAGAAAGACGAGATCTTTGAAACCCTAGATCTCACAACGAATCTCAACCGACGACGAATAACCAACGGAGATCTGTAGAAACCCTAGATCTCATAAACGAACCACGAACGACCACGAACAACGAACGACGAACGGCGAATCATGAAAAGTAGACGAAAAACAGTTCGATCGGTCCTGTCGGGGATGGGATGTACAGTACTTACAAATATATGCTCTGATACCAAGTTAAGTTTAGAGATAGAGAGGAGAAAAGGAAGTAGGGGAAGAGAGAATATGAGAAAGGAGATTGCAAGGACCTTAAACCCTAGGTTGCATCTCATGTCTATTTATATTGATATGCAATACACCCACAATTACTATTATACCCTCATATGATAAATAACAAAATAAAATAACTCTAACAACAATCAACATCAACATAGGTTGTACAAGACAAAGAGGAGGATGGTCGGTAGGCAAGAGCATGTCCCGAAGATTTCTTCAAGTGGCAGAGAATACATTCAATCACATGAATAAGAGAATAGGAGCCTACATTATAATGGTTGACTGTAGGCAACAATGGGGATGTCTGGACCATAGTTTGCAATATCGGTCGATACCAATCCGATACGGTCGATACCGATGCAGTTTGGTATATCCCGATCCGATACCGACCGATATCCGATATTGGCCGTTACCGACATCTGGGGGTCTCTTTTCCGGTTAATTCGACAAAAAAATTGAACGAAAAAGACCAATCAACAAAGATGTAAAAATATAGTAAGGTTGTAAAAGCATGCAAAAGAAGAAAACTTATTCGTCGCAAGTAAACCAATAGGCAAGAGTGACTATTATTTCATTCAATTTTAAAACTACTAAGAAATAACACTAAAAATACTTAAAATTATGTTTAAATCTATGAAATATATTTTCTAAAATGTTAATAATTTATTAATATTTTTTTTATATCAAAAAAATCCTATACTCCGATCCGAAACCGCCTACCGATAATGTCGATCCTGATACTCATAGGAATGGTCCGATACCGATACTGCGAACCTTGGTCTACACGAGTTATCGTAAGATATATAAGTTCATTGACATGATAAACATATATGTCGGGTTCTTGGAAAAGTGGATCAGAGGAGAAGATTATATGAGAGAGAGAGAGAGAGACGAACATTATGATCCATAGAAGTCAGCCGGATGAAAACTAAGAAAGTCGATTTCCTCTGAGAGATCTAATCAATATTTTTGCTAAGAGAAGAAGGAATCTATCTAGCGAGCAATTTAAATGCCAAGAAAGTACGGAAGAGACCTAGGTCTTTGGTGTGAAAGTGTTTGGACGGATGAACCTTAAGTTTGGATATCTGAGCAAAGTTATCACTAGGGGCAATGATATCATACACAGATGAGAAGAATGAACATATCCTGGGATTAATGATGGATGAAGAAAGAAAAGTCGGCGTCAGTTTAGGAGAAATTAATTTGCTGAATAATATGGTTGAACTTGTAAAATCTTGCTTGGAGAAACACTTTGAGGCTACAAATAGATATGCGTACATGACAAACAAGGTGCTTCCCCACACGTTCATTCATAGATGGGAGGTTGGTATATTTAAACTATATCAAAAAATATCTTGTTAAGAAAGGCATTCTTAACGCCAAATTGATGTAGCGTCATCTGACCACTTGGTAGACATCTTATGCAAACATTCGATGATACTGACGATCACACCAAATGTGTAACTAGTCTAAAAAAATCATCCAAAGCCGAATTGAATGTTCACATGACTAGGAAATCTTTTAGTGAACCGACCAAATACTCGTAAACCAAGCCATACGGTATAATCAACATTGTACATGACTTAATCACATGAATATTACGATAAATAATTGTCACAAAAATACACAATTAATATAATAAATACCTTATTTAGTTTGATCAACATCCAAATCCAATTGCATATAAATAAGATTACATTAATCCAATTCACTAAATGAATTGGCTTGAGGGCACAAATGTCATTATGGCAACACTACACTCCGGCAGCCTGTCCCCCTTTCTTGGAAAACAGATAACTAAGTACACCACCTTACTTAAAGGGGAATGTAAACCAGGTATTAGGGAACTCATCTCTACCCATCTTCCTTTGTTCCCTGATATCCATCTTCCTTTGTTCCCTGATATTGTGATATTGCTTTTGTGCGTGCGTCATTGTGGGCCAACCTCTACTACTGCTTGTGGCTGTACACCCTCAAGTGTTGACCTTTACTAAAACTTCTAGTTGTGTATCGATCTCTACTACTAACTCTGGTCGTGTGTCCTCATGCTTAGACCACTACTACTATCTTTGGTTGTGCGTCGCTGTTCCTACTACTTCTGGTTCTGCATCCTTATGTGCTGATCCCTGTCGTTGGCTACTCTGCCTACAGCCTACTACTATTGTTATCTCTTAGGTCATCTGTCAATGTTTGCTATCAACTATGCTAATATTGTATTTTCTGGTTCTACTATATTTTTTTTACATTTTAACAAGCTGGACATATTTTACATGGTCGAATTGAGAGGGAGCGTTAGAGTTAGCAAGTATGTAGTCTACTATAGTCTTATAATGGATAGAGTTGTATGACGAATGTTCTCCTATATATATTTATGTACTCAAACTACATCAATGAAGCATCTCAATGTTGTTTTCTAAAGTTAAGTTAGATATACAGATGAATGCATATCTATATACATATTAATAGATCTTAATAACATATATATATATATATATATATATATATATATATATATATATATATATATATATATAGGTCAGTCATTAATTACCGTCCTTGTTATGGGCTACTAGCACCAAGACCCCTTCCATTTAATTAAAATTTTGTCCGAGCTGGGATTTGAACCCACGCCCACTCCTCTCCCTTACAAGTGCTACTGCTGGACCACCCCCTTGGTGGTGATTCTATGTATGTATCAGATAGACCCTAAGAAGTAGTTTCTCGTATCTTGATGCTTGACTCGAGCATCATGGTGCCAAAATCATGTAGAGCCATGTTTTGGGTTAGGGAATCTACAAATTGCCAGCTATGTCAAACACACGTGTAAACAAGTATCACTTTGGCTACAAGTCAGCTACATATATGGTTTAGAAGCATGTCCATGCAGCTGAATTTAATATGGATGATTGACAAATTTAAAAGAGCTGTAGATGACATTTATTTTAGATCACCTGATCTGTTTTCTCTTTTGGTATCATTCGGCGGTAATCAATCTCACTTCCAACAAAAAATTTCTTACAATTCTCATCCAACTTGGCTAAAAAAGCTTGGAAAATATCCCGCTGCATGCCATCCTGCAATTCCAGGACCAAAGAGAGAAGTTAATAAGCCTGACATCTACCGCCTGCATGGCTTACCTTCATATTCAATGAAGACTTAATTATCCCGATACAATATTTCCAACAATTATCAATGTTAAAGGATATGATATGAAGGCTTCATGTATGCCAAACCGTAAGTAGAGATATTTCATATTAAACCAAATATCGACAATACTGACATCTTCAACATTTTCACCAAACGAAACAGATGATATTGTAACGACCTAAAGGATAAAAAATAAAAATAAACATCTTTCTTCTGTTAAAATAAGAGAATGTTTCACCTTGCTAATATAAACTGATTACCATAGTTAGCTCTTTCATCATGCAATTTAAAAAGAAACTCAAACTGGGCATTTAAGTGTTACAAGATAATTAGAAAGACCTATGTATTTAACTTTCCTTTGAGAACTCCATGAATCATAAAAGTAACCAAAAAGGGATGTTGCGAAAAAATCATTGGCCCATAAAGTCTCCATAGATAAAATACAAAACTCGAAAACAATCAGGATTTACTTTTTCCCCTTTTCCCATATCATGTAGTTATTGCTATCAACATCACAAGTAAACAACACATACCTTCTATGAAGAACTTGACCCCTTTTCCCATATATATATATATATATATATATATATATATAATTTTATTTTTTTATTTTATTTTTCAGGTGAGAAACCATATCTTTTATGAGAAGATGAGAAAGTGATTGTAGACCGTTAGATTAAAATCAACGGTTAATGGTGTAGATATTTTAACACGTACTAAATTAAATATTTCCTTCTACACCCGAATTTATGGTAATCCACATATATTCTCTTCCTGTGTTTGCTCCCTAAATATGAAAGCAGCACGCGGCTGACTTACGCTCCCAAACGTATCGAATTTGCTCGAAACCAGCAACTTGTCAGTGCCTGCTTGCACCGTCAGATTTTCATTAACGGTTTAGATTTTTCAGTTCTTTTCCATCCTATGGATTACTCACTCTTTAGAACTCATCATGCTGCCATGGACCCATGAACCCATGCATCGTCGAGCTGTGCCAAAGACCACACAACATTAAACAGAACTTGCCTTGCCTGGTCGATGTTTGAAGAGCTAATAAGCCTGCTCTCGAGCCCTATTTCATCACCCGTCCAAGCCCGGTCGGAGGTCATCACCGTGGACATTGCTGCAACCCTCACTTTCACAATCTGTTGGAGAGTTCCATGCCGAAACTCATAACCGTCTTCGGCAAACGCCCCACACTATCGCCACCTTAACCATAGTAGTTTCTCACATGAGTGAGTTCTCATCGAGCTTGTGCCGAAAAGTCAGGCTCATGAACATTGACCAAACTTGCAGTACAATAAAGTCCACTCCAAAATTCTACAATGAGTTTGGGAGTACTTTTGTGCTCCCCGTGAAGCTCATGCTGGCACATAGTGCCAACAAATGGACACAGGTGAGTTGCTGGTTTCGTGGTGTTGGCTTCCATGTCACGGAGAAAGGGAAGAGAAAAACACACACATACATAACCTAAACTATAATAAATTATAATAAGCACACACACACATAGTAGTAACACAGAATTATTATTTTAGCAAATATAACCTAAACTAGAATAAATTAGGATTGACTAGTGCAATCAAGTCATTGACAATAGTCAACAATATAATAAATTATAATAAACACACACACACATAGTAGTAACACAGAATTATTATTTTAGCAAATATAACCTAAACTAGAATAAATTAGGATTGACTAGTGCAATCAAGTCATTGACAATAGTCAACAAACATAAAGGATGGCAATAGAGAGAGAGGGCGAGAAAGAGTGGTGGCTGAGGAGGTGAAAGGGGTCTGGTGAGAAAAGCAGAGGTGGGTTCGTTTAGGGCATTTAAGGAGTGCCATTTAATGTTAAAAGGTCGGTCTATTGGATGGTAGCAGGCCAGAGCAGTTAGCCCATACTTAACCAGACATGACCCACCAAATTATGTGATTTGCAAATTCGAACAAATCCTAATGAATCCAAATTCCCATTTGAAATAAAAAAATATATAGTTAAGGATTCACGTAACAGTTCGCGAATCCGGATGAGTTCAGCACAATTCATGAACTTACACACAGTCATTTGGGCAAAATACTTGCTACATAACTTCAAAAGAAAAGACAGCAATTCATTTCATTAGCATCCTTGGTTTGGTTTTTTTTTGTTACTATGTATACTTTCAGTCAAAGAAGGCTCAAAGAAACTGAGCTAGTACTTACAAATGGTTTCCAGGACATCAATCCTCTGTACGCAAATCTGGCCAGGGAAAATATAGACGATACAGGGGCTTGTTAAAATGCCTAGACGGTTAGCTGGTGGCGGATAACTTTTGTAGGACATGCTACAATTCATAGAAGGATCATTGGGAGATGGGTAACTTTCCATATGGTCATTTAGTTCAAGCTCATGTAAAGAAGCAAGCTTCTAATATTTGAACCCAAACTATGAAAAAAGTTAACAGTAAGAATAATATGTAGGAATAACAAAAAGGATACTTGCAAATGGGAATTGCATTCATCTCTTAATGCACAATATAAGCAATAGAGGAAAATTAAAATTCATTTCTATGGAAAATATTCTGGAGTTTCAATGCCATTAATATCATACACTAAAATGACTTCAATTAATGATTGGATATTATAGATATTACCGAATGTTATGACTCAAACTACTGCATCAAATGTGAAAAGAAGACTTTGACCGGTGATTTCAAACCAGTTTTAAGTTAAAATCTAAATCATCATAAAGGATAACATACCTGATTCAAATCCTCAGGCGCTCTATTACTAGTAGCCACAAGAACGGTCCCACTACTGAGTAATCTGCTAAGAATTCCAGATAAAGCCACGATAGCAAATACATCAACGGTCTGTATTTAAAATGACAAAAATGAAATTAGTAATTCATAAATTATTATTACTGAACTGCATATACATAATTTCTTCAGTTTTTAGATTTGAAGTTATCTAAAAGTTGATGATTAAATCATCAAATATATATCGGAGCAAACAGAAATTTTGGTTCTGAATTAGCCCAATGTACAGTTTCTCATTCTTGCCAATGACCTGCACTATTACTAAGATTATACGATAACAGATCAAGCTCAATTTATTGCTGCACACAAAAAATTCCATAACAGGTTATAGTCGTAATTTCCAGGTTAAAGTCCTCCCCCTCCCTTCTCCCTGTTCAAGCCTTCTCCTATCAGAAAATGGGGTCATTAATGGTCCAAAGGAGCACCAGAAAAGATCCACAAAAGAATTGCTAAAGTTTTATGACCCGCTGTATCAACCCTCTGTGCCAAGTTCCTAGAAAGGAAACTGAGAACAAGGAGTGCATTGAGATTAAAATAAGGCCTGGTATTCAGTAGGTAGACCTGGTTTTGCCATCCTGCAGTTCAAGCTAATACAAGCAAGAAGCACCTTCCAAGCCCCTGAACTAAAAAATAGTCGAGACAGAGAACCCTCTTTTATAGTAAGGGAACTTGGAAGGTGTTCCTTGGTTGCATGAACTGAAATTTCATGACCAAAAAGGTAGGTCTCTTCCTCCTTATCATGTCAAAAGAAAATAAAACCACTTCTATTTGCACACAACAAACCGTAAAAGCAACTAACCTGTTATTCTCGGTTTAAATTACTCAAAAAGTTGTTGTAACGAACATCCAAGACAAAGATTCATGGTACCTGTATCTCGTCAAAACAAAGAATGCTTGCCCCACCATGCTTTGTTTGTTGGTCAACAAGAAACTTATCTGCTACTTCAGGAAGAATATGTTTGGTTTGTACCTCCTGTTTATATCTCTCTTCTCCAACTAACCACTCTTTCACTTTCGTATCAAATGGGAGATTTGTAATCCAACTAAGAATTCTTGACTGGGAAGATTTTTCCTCAACTTGATTCTTCCACACATTATGCATGTGTTGATTTATCTCAAGCATTGCCTGCAGACAAAAGGTAATGAGCTGATGGACCTCATGGAAACTAGAACAAAAATGGATTCTTACAATGTCAAAGAAATCCTGAAATTCCTGGAAACTTCACATACATTTTAATCCAACAAAATCAATTAAATTTCTGATCCATACCAAATGAGTGTAATGTAGTCAAAATAAAAGTTCTAATAAAAAGAATATTTTCAACTATACCTCAGAAAACACCAACACAGATATAATGATTTCTTTTTTCTTTTTTCTTTTTTGAGGAATTGCTAGATTAACTATTTTTCCACAGCAAGTTAAACAGACACTATAGAAAAGCTACATTGGGATTACTGGGGTCAGCTCTAACAGACACTACGGTGTAGAGGCTTTACATAAAACTGGATGATAATACCCAGATGACTAAATGGGTAGAAAACAGATAACTTGATTTTTCTTGCATTTAATAAATGCTAATGCCAATATTGCAACCCAGGTCAATAACACTATCTTTCATTAAGGTAGTAATACAGATTTTTCTTCACAGTACTTATCAACTAAATCCAGATGAATAAAGGGAAGTTTCAAGAATCTTGTTATAACTTATAATTACTACAAAGATGTGGGTGTGTAAGTCATATGAAAATGATACAACCAAAATTGGATCAACTTTAATGAAAAAGTTTCTTGCAGATAAACAAGTCAATGTGGACCTCAGGCAGCTTATGGAAGAACCTTAGCGATGATGACAACACAACAACAACAAAGCCTTTATCCCAGACTTTTAGGGGTTAGCTAAACCTTAGTAAGACATGAAATAAAAATTTCTATACGAAACAACCTTTTACATTTGATGGACATAAATACTGATATGTGGGAATATAACATGAAGAGTCATGACTGCAGGACAAAAGCATGTAAATAAGAATTGGTTGTTTCCTGCATGTTGTAAGCTGAATCAGGACATAAGTTGAGTAAAAGAGGTAAAGCAAAATAAGCAACACTCACCTCATGAAAGTGAAACCTCCTACGGTGTTTAACAATACCTTCAGTGGCACAATAAAACATGTCCATCAGCATTGTTTTCCCTGCATAATACAGACAGTATGCCCCTTATATAAAATAAAATAAAAGCTCAATATGAAGCCAGTTGACTTAGATGGCCTAAAGATAGAAAGCTAGTCCAAAGCTCCCTCAAGGGCATGCAATATAATATAAGATCTCAAATCAAAAAGAAAACGTGTGATATTCTCACAAGGTAACACTTTCAGAAGAGGCTGCACTCCTAGTTCACGATTTATTTCCTTGTGAGTAATTATTGGATTAATTTATGACATACCACTTCCAACATTTCCATACAAATATATTCCTTTTGGAGCTGCAGGTGCAACTGGTCGCCGACCAACTAATGAATCTAGTTTCCTCTCTCTGTTTAAATAAGAGACCATTTTCCCAACTCCAGGTTCACGATTACCCTGTCTTCTCCTGTTTTTTAAGCATAACCATGATCAGACATTCAAACAAGACGGAAATAAATCAGAGATAACTTCTCATTACTATATTATAGAACAAAATATCAAAACAGGTACCATTATAAAGGGTAGGATAAGCAAGTAAACATATACAAGGTGCCTTATGTCATTTATCCAGAGCTGTTTGAAGGCAAAATATATTCGCATGAACTATTCCTGCAATGGCATTCTCCATGTTTCTAAATCAAATGAACTATGCTGGGAATATCAATAGCCTGTTCTGATGATATCTAATGGGAAAAAACTGAAGGCAAAATATCCCTACCAATTCAATATGAGCATAGACTCCATCATCATCTCCATACATGATCTAAACCTTCAGAATGGGGTTGTCTATATACCACAAAATATCCAAAATGAACTAGAAAGCCTTTATTACGGGCTGTCAACCTATCATTAATCCTTTGTGTTTATGCCAAATTCCTAGCCCAGGTGACTACGAGCAAGAGAGGGCCATACATAAAACCTAGAATCCCAGGTAGACCTACACTTTTGGTTGACTTAAGCTCGTGCACCAATGAAGCACTACACAACAAAGAAGTCAAGACAAAGAGGTAAGATGGGGTGGAAAGCAAAGATATAAGACTAGTTTTACCCACATATAGCAAGGATATTAAGCCAAGCTAAAAGTATTGTCTTTTATGAATAATTATACTTTAGAAGCCAGAAACTCCTAGGAGGTCAACGAATCTCAGTAAGAACTTCAATTCGGCAGTTCTTACTTGGGAGCTCGTTTTTCCGGCGATGGGAGCTCGTTTTTCCGGGGACGGGAGCGCGTTTCCCCGGCAATATGAACGCTTCCTATAATATTACCATAATTTTAAAAGAGGACATAAATTTTGGAAAGAAAGTTAGAAAATTTTTAATAACGTTTATCAAAGTACCAAGAAAGTAAAGATTACTTACCTTGACATCATAAAAAATCAACATGCGAAAGATCTCCTTGTAACTTTGAACTCAACTTTATAAATTCTAATAAATATTAAGATATTTATAAGTTTTGATAACAATAATTAATAAATATAAAAATTTATTATCGCATGCTCCCATCACGCTCCCAATTTTAAACTCTTCTAAGTAGTAGTGGTCCCCTACTCCCGCTTCTGGCTTCTAAGAATTACACACTAAAAACATACATATGTTGGCATAGTATAAGAACAGTAAGTATTAGTATGTCCTGGAAGGAAGTCTAGTAAGATTGTAGGATCGTGAAACTCTTAATATACCCTCAGTTTTTTCCATACCAATAATTACCAAAAAAACTTGGTCGAGTTGTTGTGCTATCTTTCATCAACAGCATAAGGAGACGTCACATTGATGAAGCAACACCAAGCAAATAAATTCTTAGCGTGAGACTTCATATTTCCAATATTTTATTACCCAGAAAATCAGTTGTATTTGAGGCCGAGATACATTTTGTCACTATTGGAAGGACAAATCCAAGAGAGATGATAAATAGGCACCACTTTTTTTTTTTTTACGATAAGACGATTGCAAGAATCTAAAGCCCCTAAGACAACAATATTATCTTTGTTCAATGGTTACTTCAGGTATGCAGAATGGTCGTAAAGTACAAGTATATAACTTAATTGGAAGAGCTAAACATGAAAAAAAAAACTAAATGCATAGCCACAGTGACAAGGAGATGAGGATTTGATCTATCAAACCACACTTCATATACTAAAAAGCAAAGCCAATATTATAAATATATTAAGTTAGGAGTTAAAAGATACCAAGCAAATTATGTTTTGCTCTGTACCACATGAGGATATGGCTTTTGCTAATGCTAGATAGGAGAAGGTGCATAACATAGTTGAATAGAAAACGGTACTCATGTGGTCGGGCCCAAAAGTTTGAAAGGAGATTTTAATACCTTTATGCACATATTTGAAACCTTATCACATTTCCTCCAAAATCTAGATGGGAATTTACAATGCTCAACTTTAATTAAATATCAAGAACCTAGATCTCCACTATTGTAGAGGTCCTATAAGAATGTTAATTTTGCATGCAACACAACTAGGAGACTAAATGAAGTCAACCTCATGGATACAACATGATAGTTGCTTGTGTTAATGTCGTAACCATATGACTTTTTTCTAAATCTTTACTTAAATGAACTGATAGTTTATTACTAAATTCTAGTAAAATATAATCATTTTCCCATCATAAGGTGGAAGGAAAGATATTTAAGACACAGATTGAATATAGGATCTTCATTAGCTGGACACATGATAATTCATGTTCTTACCCAGATGGACAAGTATTAAGACTATCTTGAGCCTTATACTTAAACGTATAACCTCCACATATGTTTATAATTACTATCCATGATAAAAAGCATATATCAGTAGTTCTCACACTTGCCAGACAACAAATTTTATCAACAGGTATCTTTGTGAAAAATCACTGATATGTTAACATAGATGTGTTTCAACATGGCACACAAAAATGTGAAACCGAACGCAAATTTAGTTAACTCATCGCCTATGAAGCATAGGTACCGGTACGATCATCTGGGTATGGGGGGAGAGAGAGAGAGAGTAAATAACAGTATGACAAATGTTCATGACTAAAACTAGGAGTCTAAAATTATTCACCATAGTCATCAAACGAATTTTAATAAAAAATGATTTGGTTAAAGCCCACCATTTAGTCTAAAAGAATCAACATACTGTAGTTTAAATTTAAAACTTAAGAAAGTTTGATTTCTAAAACATTAAGTACCCAAGCTGTACTTTAAAATACAAGGTCATTCCAATGATCTCCACAAACTACTAAGGAAGTACCCAAAGTAGAAGTGGGAATAAACCTAAACAATAAAATTTGGGTACGTTTGTGGGACGTACCCAGGAGTACCCAAGGAGCGTACACCGTATGGGTACACCTTCCCAAATGGAGTACCCATGCTTCACAGCTAATAGCATTCACCACCACCGTCTTTAACCAAGAAGAAAGTTTCTCACCTTAAAATCCACTTGTCGAAAAATCTACTTCGACTATTGCTTTCTTTTGCCCATACACCTTTATTTTGTTTGAGCTGAGCTTCCTCCACCAGAAGTTGGACCCTCTCACTCTCTCTTTTCTTCTCCCAATTTGCCAGGTTTACCTGCAAATTACATGTAAAAATGGCAATGGTTCTCAAAACAATATGAAAAGCCAAAGTTTTTAGAGTATGTTGTAAAAATGCGACAAGTACATATAGTACTTTCAAGGCATACATGGTATTGCTCCATTTCTTTCTCATACTGTTCCAATCTATGAAGCAGGCCTTCTAATTCTGAAGCCACTTCTTCCTGAAAGGTATCGTGTCGAAGTTTTCCTTGCCTAACCATATCCCGGTAGAGAGCAAGTGGGCCTTCAAAAGGCACATAACAAAAGAAAATAGAGAATTGAGCCCAACAGATAAATGCAGAAACCGAGACATAATACAAAAGTGCTCTAAATCACTTGACATTTAAACAGCTCCTTCAAAATAATTGTATGCACTTACATCTGTGCATTTATGTTTTATCTGTGTGAATGTCTATCATTTGTGGTTCGATTAATGTTTCAAGGAATGAGAATGCTTTTAGAAAATGGACCTACAACCCTTGCTTGTGGACCAGCTGCAGAGCTAAGACATCCATATGTAGTATGTTATTAGCTTTCTTTAACTAATTTTCTTTTTCAAAAGTGTCTCCTAGTTGCTCTCCCCCAGAATCCATCTCCAGGGACCAGAAATACATAACGGGTTCTGGACACCATATGCTACAAACTACAAAGATCTCACAAAAGTTGTAGGCAGTGTAGAGAAAGAGGAAAAGGGGAGAATAATAGGATAACTTATTGAGGCATATGAACCCTTATTTATATGATGAGGGTTGAGGTTCCTATATCATATTAACCAATGTGTGACTAAAGAGAGTGCCTAATAATGAGATAATACTCTCTTACGCGCTCCCGCAAATTGGAGAGTAAGCCCAGTTTGTAGACAAATTGTACAAACAAAGGACGAGGAAGAGCCTTTGTGGGAATATCAACCAACAGTGCGTCAACAGGAACATAGAGATGGATACGAACTTCTTGAAGCTTGACTTTATCCCAGATAAAATGACACTCAGCTTCAAATGTTTGGTATGTTCGGAGCTGGATTCTCAACGATGTGCAGCACATCTTTGTTCTCAACATAAAGTAGCCGGAGAAGTAAACACCAAGATCTGATGGAAGGATTCTGAGTCAAATTGTCTCGGAGACAGCATGAGCCATGGCGCAGTACTCAGCTTGAGCAGAGGAACGTGCAACAAAATTTTGTTTCTTGCTCCTCCAAGTGATGAAGTTGCCACCAAAGAACGAGCAATGGTCACTAGAAGAGCAAAGATCATCAATTGAGCCAAGGATGAAATAAATCCATCCCGAAATCGAATCCAGCTGCCTACTTCATCAAAGGCATCCACTTCAGCCAGTCTTGTTGTGGACTCCCTATAACGCTTATGCCTTATTGGTCAACGACCAATGCGCTCACCTATGGGTGCTCCCCGCTCTGTTACACACCCTCCCAACCCTATGGTATTCGTCCCACACCAAGTGGTGTTCTTATCATGCTAGTTGTACCTACTCCTCCAAAGAATGCTACACTCAACTCGTTGCAATACTCGGTCAACAATTGATACTTCGTTCTATGATCATTGTCAGCTCTGCCAGGTTGTGACTCCTACTTACTTTGTCATCAGCTACCCCCATCTGGCATTGATACCAACGGCTTCTTCCCATCAATCTTCTGGTAGTACTTCGACCATTTCTTACAAAGTTATCGCTCATGTTGTACATCCTGGAATGCCCACTCAACAGTGGATACTCAATTTGGGGCTACTCATCATGTGTCCACTATTCTAAAAGGCGTGCCTAGGCGGCTGGTGTCCGTCCAATGCCCGCCTAGGCGCCCGCCTAGTCCCCCTGACGTCCGACTATGCATGTTATGGGATTTTATGAACTTTTTATGCAATTTTTATTAGGTTTTAAAAAAAAAAAAATTGAACCGCCTACATCTAGGCGCTAGGCGGTGGATGCCCGCCCGCCTAGCGCCTAGCACTTTTCACAATCTTGCATGTGACATAATCCTCGCCTCCTCTATATCTCACACGTTCACTCTACTTTGATATAGATTGTCAATCCTACATCCTTGCATATCTCTTGTCGAGATCATTTTTTCGTACTTACCTCATTTTGTTTCCTATGTTTACTATGTTCCTAAATTATTTGATAAATTTCTTTTTTCACCTCTTAACTAACCGACGAGCACTAATATTTTACGTTTACATCATTCTCCTGCTAAGAGCACTATCTTTGCATGGAAAAGCATATTTGGACTGGGTATTGACATGACAGTTTCTACTACATGGACAATCTTGTTCTACAAAATGTTTCTTTACCATCTCCTACTTCGACTGTCGTCGTCCCGACGTCACTCTTTTAGATTGTGACAATATGCATCGACGTATTATCCACTTGTTTTAACTCGCCTGCAATTATGTTCTCCGACAATTTAAGGGACTTGTCTACTAAATCCCTTAACTCCATGTAATGGCTACAAGTTGGACAAGCAAGCTGCCAGTCCTTTACCCTCTAGTGAGCATATTTCATCCTCTTTGTTTGACTTGATCCACTTTGACAACTGGGTTTTCTTTTCTCGACTTCCGAAAGGAAACAATCGATATTATGTTCTCCTCATCGAAGATTGTACTTGTTTTACCTAGATCTACATGCTAAAAGAATCTGATGTCTCCAAATATCTTGAGGTTAATGGTTGGCACTCAGTTCTCTCGCAATCTCAAGATATTTTGCTTGAACTCAACGAGAAATTCACCTTGCACTATTTCAGAGAATTTCTTGCTTCTCAATGAATCTTATTTCAATTCTTATGCCTACCCGCAGAAAGACGTCGCCAAGCGACTTCACAGATACATACTTGATACTACACGAGTCATTCTCTTAACTTTGATTCTCGTTCAGTTTTAGTCTAAGATTACTCTCACGAATGTGTTTCTCATCAACCGAATTCCCTCATCTATCATTGGTAATTTCTCTCCTAACAAGAACCTTTACAACTATGCTCACATTTATTTTCTTCTCCAATTGTTTGGTTGCAGTTGTTTAGATCTGACTCCTCCACCTATAGAAACAAATTATTCGCTCGGCGCCTACTATGTGTCTTGGGGTACAGTAACATGCACAAGGGCCATAGATGCTATGATCTGGTAGCCAAATGTCGCCATATCTCGTCATGTATCCTTCTTTGAATATCTTCCTTACTATCACCAACTTTATCCTCCTTCGGAATTAACCTTCTCTCGCCTGCATGTCTTCTCTCTCGAGTGTGCTACCTCTTTACCAAACAACATTGCCTCAACAAACACCTATTACCCAAATATAATATTTTAGTGTCATGATCATTCTATGATTGTTGTTGATACTAGATCCCATTGCCTTACCAATACTATCGACGAGATCTCCTGTGTCGATGTATCCACTCCTTCTCCAACAAAGATGTCTACTTTCCTTGCATCATTTTGTCCTAGTATCACTCTATCCGCAACCACTATCTACCATATCGTTTAAATCAAATTACTTTTATGTATCCTACTCTTCTGACATTCTTCGCAACTACTTCCAATCACTAGAATCCTAAGTCCTATACGGAATCTGCTACCGTACCTAAGTGGCAACAAGCCAAATCTAATTAGCTTCATGCACCTCTTCAGACCCATGCTTGGGATATTACTACTATGCCTATGGCCAAATCCCCAATCAGTTGCAAACAGATCTACAAGATTAAAACTCCAATAATAGTACCATTGATTTTTAGACGATTCATTTAGCAGCTCGTGCATTCTATTAGCAACACAGCATTGACTACGATCAGACATTTATCTTGTAACCAAGATAACAATCATTCACACTCTTCTTGCACTCTTTTCAGTTCGCTGATGGACTCTTTATCAAATGGACGTGAAAAATGCCTTCATTGTGGCTTGATTGAGGAAGTTCCTCGGTCGTTTCCCATTCACAAGGACAAGTTTGTCATCTGTGCAAAGTGATCTACAAGCTCAAGCATGCTTCTCGAGATCCACTACAACAACTCACGATGTTGGGTTCACCTCATGTCAGAATAATTTGACCATGTTTATACATACCTCCGGGACCTTACCTTGATCGTATTATGCGAGTTAAATAGCACTGGTATCATTATGTGAGAAAGAGGATCTTAGGCATCTTCAGAATTTCCTTGCTCTCAATATTGATCACTCTCTCCTATGGATATCTTCTCTCTCAACTCAGTTTATTACTGAGATTCTTGACAGAGTCAGTCCTAGTGATACCGAACATCGTCTGCGTCTATAGAATTGAATATCAAGTTGTGTCCTACGGATGGTGAGCTACTCACACATCCTTCTCAGTACGGACATTTGTTGGCAGTTTAGTTTATCTCAACAATAAGTAGGCTCGTCATCTCTCATGTTTTGTATATTTATCATCTTATTTGTTTCAGCTCCTCGCAACAATAATATTATATGGATGGATGTTATTTGAAACTCATAATATTAATATTTATGAATGTTATGAATTTACAGAGATACAATTTTGACAAATGGTATTAGTCCCAATGTGTCGATAAGGAATATTATCGATAAGGAACCTTACCAACCACCACCCCCACCCCCACCCCCACCACCCCACCCCCCACCCCCCACCCCCACCCCCAAACAACTGTTTTTTCACGATAAATGTTATCTACTGTACTAGAGTATGTATGCACTGTGTCACATGCACATGCATCTATTAAAGAGAGATGCATGCGTACATGAGTTTTAAATATTAAATATAACTTCTTCTTCTTCTTCTTTTGAGATGCTCGGAGTAGCATTCGGAACTTTATGCACGCTGCATTGCATGACTTTTGGATCCATTGTCCCTAACTCCCACCATTTTTCTATAAATGGAAGGAATAATACGTCCCCTGGCTCGATCCACCGATCTTCCGCCACCCAGCTAGGGCTTTATGTCTCTCTCCGGTAACCACAAGGGTCACTCGAGTTTGGCAAATATAACTTTTTAAAACTTGGGGGTTTCTTAGCTTTCTTTATGACGACGGACAACTGCTTCAAATTTGCTATTGTAGTTAAATAGTAAAGATTTATGTAGATACCATAGTTCTTGTTTTTCCTAACAAGTCAAGATATAAGGATATGATACGAAGCCTACTATTATACATGATGGTGTCACATATATAAGACTCATAACTGATTGATATCAATCAATTGTATCTGATAATAACAAGAGAACATTAGCCAGGCGTGATGAAAAAAAAGAAAAGAAATAAGAAGAATAAGAAGAAAAATCCAACGGGGGATCTCATGAAAATTGGGAATGGAAATAAATAGAGAGAGAGAGAGAGAGAGAGAGAGAGAGAGAGAGACTTGGAATCAATCGACTACTACTCACCTGCTGGTGGGCTTGGGCGGGGTACGGGAGTACCGCTGTAGCAGGAAGCCCTGATCCTCTGAAACAACAAGAATGTGGATACAACAGTTCCACGGAGTTGGGCATGGTCATGGACACGGACACGGACACGGGGGGCGTGGGATATGGAGGGGAGCGCCGCCCGGTAGGAGGAGGAACCTCTCATTCTCATCATCATCCTCTCCTCCTCCTCCTCCTCCTAATTCTCAAATGAACAACCAAATGTAGAAAGAAAGAGAGGAAAAGAGAACAATCACTGCATCAGCATCAGCATCAGCAGCAGCAGATTTATAGGGGCAAATGATAAGGGCACTGCACATTTTACTCGGGGCTAGCCCATTTGAACATTTGAAAAAATTACAAGTTTGCCATCATGAAAGTTACTCGGGGCTAGCCCACTGTAATACTCAGGACTGTCAAAACGTTGACAGTCCTACAACTTGGAAGGACTGTCAACATTTTGACAGTCCTACAAATATATAGGACTGTCAAAAATGTGACAGTCCTATTTATAAGGACACTGCACATTTGAGTCTGGGCTAGCCCATTGGGAATTTACCAAAAATTACAAGTTTGCCAGTCTGCTAGTTAGTTGGGGCTACCCCACACCAAAGTATAAAAGTCAAATGGGTTTCTACTTTTGGCATTCCACCTAGACTTAAGACACCCTCCTTCCACCAAGCCCAAACCTAAATTTGGAAATAGGTAGTTGTGGTTGGAGGAGTAATTTACTTTGGTGATACCCCAAGGAATATTCTTCCGGTATGTCTTCGACAACCTACTTTGAATAAGTTTTGCAAATATGCGAAAAAGATTTAGTTTATTTTGATAAATGTAGGAACAATGCATGATAAAATGTTCGATGACGAAGTCGGATCGTCCAATTCATTAATTATGCACTCCGGACGTTCCGAAGTACAAGTTGGTTGTTCCGAAGAACGTACGGTACGTAAAACAAGAACCCTAATTTGACAGTCACGAGTTAGGACTGTAAACATTAGACAGTCCTATCTAAATATAGGACTGTCAAATATTTCACAGTCCTATATTTATATAGGACTGTCATAAATTCTACAGTCCTAAGTAAAAGTAGGACTGTCATAATTTTCACAGTCCTATATTAAAAAAGGACTGTGAAAATAGTGACAGTCCTGGATAATTATATGAAGTTATTAAATTTTATATAATTTTATATTGGTTATAGGACCAAGCTTGTTCAGATATTGTGGGACATCCTGCTGTTGGTGTTGATGTGGAGGATATTTTCTCAACGGATATTGAGTTTGCAAGCCATGAAGAAGCATTAGAGTGGTGCAGAGAAGTTGGGAGACGACATAACGTAATTATTGTTATTGCAAGATCCATCCGATCTCGGCCGGGCCGAAAATATCTTGAGCTTGGATGCGAAAGAGGAGGTGTGTTTAGGCATCATAAAAAGAAGGGTGTTGTTGAAAAAGAAATCCCTAAGAAAAATGTTGGGACGAGAAAATGTGGTTGTCCATTGAAGGTGTTGATTGTAAATGTTGAAGATGTGAAGTGGATAGTCGAAGTTAAGAATGGAAGACACAATCATCCTATTCCAGGGACACTTACGGGTCATGCCTACGTGGCACGGTTGAAGGAGGATGAGAAAAAGTTGGTTGAAGAAATGTACCTTTCAGGAGTTGCACCGAAACAGATTTATTCTGCTGTCAAACAAAAACAAGATGGGAACAAGTCTACTATGAGGACGATCTATAATAGTTTGGCCAGAGCAAAATGCAATAGTATGAAAGGAAGAATGGCGATGCAGCAAGTATTGAAGTTGCTTGCGGAGCATCACTACGTGGAGTACCATAGAAGACATCCACAAACTGATGAACTCCTTTCATTGTTTTGGGCTCATCCCGATTGCACACATTTGGCTAGGTCCTTCGCAGACGTGTTGGTCCTTGATTGTACATATAAGACCAACAAGTTCAAGATGCCTCTTTTGCATGTTGTCGGGTCTACGTCTACGGGAAAAACCTTTACAGTCGATTTTTGTTTTATGAAGAGTGAGACAGTAGAGGATTACACATGGGCGTTGAGGAAACTACAATCCCTTTACACAGGTTACAAAGAGCCCTCTGTTTTTGTTACTGACAGAGAATATGCATTGATGAATGCTATAGATATTGTATTTCCTCATGCGCATAGACTACTCTGCACTTGGCATATAAATAGAAATATCCATGCTCAATGCAAGAAAAAATTTGAAAGTGTGGACGGTAAAATTGACATGCTTCGCTTCGAAGAATTCTACAGTGATTGGAGTCTTGTATGGCGAGCAAGTACTACAGACAGTTACGACGCAGCATGGTACATGTTCCAACAAAAGTGGGAGCCAAGTAACCCAGCATGGTACATGTTCCAACAAAAGTGAACATATCGAACGGAGTTTGGAGGCAAAGTCCGTTGTTCGAACTCCTAAGCTAACTATTCGAAGGGGGAAGAAACAGAAAACGATAGACGCAGGCACGGCGGAGGGTGTTGACAACTTTTCTGTTTCTTATACTCTATACATTGATAAATTCCTACCTGAGATACGGAACTTCATTTGGTCTATTGATGATGTTCCTGCGGATGGCCACTGTGGATACCATGCACTAGCAAGACAACTAGGCTATTCAGTGGAAGCAGGATGGCGACAGGTTAGGGCAGAGCTGTACCAGGAGTTGGAGTCGCGACTAGGCTTCTATAGCCAGATACTTGGCGAAGAAATTGTTGGGGATTTGTTGGCAGGCATACCTTGTACGGAAACAGTTACCGGACCTGAGCATTACATGGATGTCCCGCCTGCTGCTTACGTCTTCTCTAATAGGTATAAGTTACCTATTGTAATTATCTCACAGGGTATTAACAATACTTTCTTTCCAATGTGTGCCCCCCCGGCCGAACACCGAGTATCCACTCTATGTTGCATTGGGCTTGTCGGACAACACTTCGTCATCCCAAGGTTGATCGCTCATTCTCCTATTCCGCCACCTTCTACGCTTTGGTATAAACACGCACCTGAGGAAGCGATCGCATGGACGACACCCTACATGGATGCAATGGCGGCCTATAAGAAGATGATGAAGATGGAGGGTCCAAAAATTATGTCGGACGACTACTTTGATATTTTAATCGATTGATACTGCCCCATGTGAAGATGTATATTGTGTTGATCCATGTATGTTTAAGTGTATATTGAACTATATGTTGTACCTATTGTAATGAAAAGAGTTATGAAGATTTTGATTGTATATTGCGCATTGCTGGACTGTCATTATGGAAAACTGCCAGGACTTTTGGACTGTCACAATTTTGACAGTCCTAGTGTAAACTAGGACTGTCAAAATTGTGACAGTCCTAAAGTTTACTCACTGTCTATATGTACATTTATATAAATTTAGGACTGTCACAATTTTGACAGTCCTAGTGTAAACTAGGACTGTCAAAATTGTGACAGTCCTAAAGTTGACTCACTGTAAATTTTGAGGAAATATATACCTTTAGGACTGTCACAATTTTGACAGTCCTAGTGTAAACTAGGACTGTCAAAATTGTGACAGTCCTAAAGTTGACTCACTGTAAATTTTGAGGAAATATATACCTTTAGGACTGTCACAATTTTGACAGTCCTAGTGTAAACTAGGACTGTCAAAATTGTGACAGTCCTAAAGTTGACTCACTGTAAATTTTGAGGAAATATATACCTTTAGGACTGTCACAATTTTGACAGTCCTAGTGTAAACTAGGACTGTCAAAATTGTGACAGTCCTAAAGTTGACTCACTGTAAATTTTGAGGAAATATATACCTTTAGGACTGTCACAATTTTGACAGTCCTAGTGTAAACTAGGACTGTCAAAATTGTGACAGTCCTAAAGTTTACTCACTGTAAATTTTGAGGAAATATATACCTTTAGGACTGTCACAATTTTGACAGTCCTAGTGTAAACTAGGACTGTCAAAATTGTGACAGTCCTAAAGTTTACTCACTGTCAAAATGGCAACAGTCCACATATCAAAATATACAGTTTACCCACTGACCAATATGCACAGTATACAGATCAAAATAGTTATAACAAGGCAAAATAAACTCATAGTGTCACAACATAGCAAAATTAACTCAAATTGTCACAAGACATATTCAATCAAACTTTTACAACGTTTACAACTCAAATTATAGTTTAAAGTTTTACAACGTTCACAATTATACAAATCAAAATGAATGTTCAAACGTCATGGCGCCTCTTCGTGCGTTGCTCTCTAGTATCCAAGAAAGGATATTCTTCAGCGTTGTCGATATTTTGGAGTTCGTCATTGATTGTCATATAATTGGAACCCTGGCAACTGACGAGGCTTCTTCCCAACTTCTTAACTTTCCTTGCCTATTCATGAAAAATGAAAATAATTGTTAGCCACAGTTACAAATATCAAACTTAAACTCTACAAGTAGGCTCACCATCTTGACCAGTGCAGTATATAAGACCGATTTGGGAGGAAGATCTGACGGTACACGCACAATATCCCCTCCGCGTTGGAACAAGGTCGGTAGTCCGACACCGGCGTAGTAGGCGAGGTAGTCGTCACTGCACTCCGCCATATTGACTGCTGCTAGTCGGCCGGTATCTCTAATGACGTGGCGTTGCCACTCGGTGAAGAAGTGCGATACCCAGTTGAAATTTGCAGGTATATAGTTTAGCGGTTTTGTACCGCGCGGAGGAGTTATCATTTGCAAAGTTCGCCTTGGGACAGTTTGTACGTAGCCAAACTGACGTAGCACTCTATCCGGCATATAAGCCTCCTCGATCTCATGACAACTGATAACACCGTGATATAAGGCGACTGGTTGCAACGGACGGGTAGTCTGTCGCAAATCACGGTATGGATCCCATACAATCTGCACCGCATAAAATGTAGCATAACGTCATTTAGCATAACATAGTAAATTCATACCAATTAAGTACAATATTAGGTCTAAATTCACCTCTTCTGTCGTCATTTCTTCGAGTGCATGCCGTAGAGCGGCCAATGTGTGAGAACGTTTGGCATCTACCTTACTTGGCTTCCATCGGCACATTCTAGGCATGTTCTCGTCATACCCTCGGTTCAGGCTCGCCCGCTGCAGGGTTGGAAAGTGGTCGTATATCCATGCCTACACGTTACCGGAAATATATTAGTCCAAAAATAAACAACACAATTTCAATTTATGTAAACAAGTTGACAAAGATATATCTATACATGGAGTAGAGTCTGGCATCCGGAAATAGTCTTCGAACCCACACGGGATGCCGTACCAAGCTCGCGGTAAAGGTATGCCAGTATACCGCTTCCCCAAGAAATTTGCTCCACCGTATCAATGTTGTCCAAATTGATGAGATATTTCGCATTTATGGACGTTCCAGACTTATCGGTAATGCCGACAGCCCCTAAGATGAACTGAATATATCCGCGGGCCACATTTTCGCTATTATCAATTTCAGGGACCGTCTCAGCGAATATCTCCTCCAAATATTTTAGAGGAAGTCCGTAGGACTTCTTGAATTCTCGAATACTAGTAAAACTAGTGGCATCAACTCCCAGACACCCTGATACATAATCTACCATATAGTCGTAATAGTTGATGCTCGAATCATCAAAAGTATGATCCTGCATGGGACGACCATCAACCCTAAGTCCCAATATATGATGGACGTCATCAAGGGTAATCGTCAACTCCCCATTGGGTAGATGGAAAGTGTTGGTCTCTGGATGCCACCGTTCTACAAATGCTGAAATCAGTGCATTGTCCACCGTCGTATATGAGTAGCTACCCAAATATTGCAGACCGGTGGGACTGATTTTTGACTTCACATCATCTCCCAGTAATTCATACCGCCATGTATTGCATTTTTTGCCATGGTTGATTACCGTCAACATACGAACACTCTCCTGAAAAGTCAACAATTGGATGAAATAAAACGTAATGTACTATCAACTTTGAACTTACAACTATATATAAATGTATCATAACGTAATGTACTTACCGGATTGTTCCATATTTGGTATGCAATATGGTTTTCGATCGACGGTAACATAGAGCAACCGTTTGGACGAGTGTCGCCTGGACTATCTGCCTGCTCAGAAGGTCCCGAACCATCAGTAGGCCGGTTTCCGAGAGTTCGTGGAAGACTCTCGACAGGACTATCTGCAGGCTGAGAAGGTCCTGAACCATCAGTAGGCCGATTTGGAACATTTGGCATGTCCTCATCGGAGGAGGAAGAAGAGCCGGAAGAACTAGGAGGAGCACGTCTCTTTGTGGCAATCTTCTTCGCCAATGGACGTCTCCTCACTTCAGGGCGTGCCTCGGCCTCGCGGATAGTCACGCCTTGTGAAACTGTGCGTTCCTTACGCATCGACGCAGTAGGGCGTCTTCTCATTTCTTCATCCACAGTGTCCTTTCCAGGGGCATGACTATAAGATACAGACAAAAATTAATTTCTATTTTAACATAATAAGTGAATTTTTTCCCAGGACTGTAGCCATTTATACAGTCCTGTAAGTATACAGGACTGCAGTTTTCTCAACAGTCCTAATATTTTAGGACTGTTGAATTTCCTACAGTCCCATATATAGTTAGGACTGTAGGAAATTCGACAGTCCTATATATATATAGGACTGTCGAATTTCCTACAGTCCTAACTATATATGGGACTGTAGGAAATTCTACAGTCCCGCTCGATACTGCTCGACAATGTCGAGCAGTCTCGACATTGTACGCCCTAAAATCATGTTCCAAACGACTTCTATGTCTAAACTACATCCTAGACTCCGCCAAGGACTAGTATGCCCTCATTTGAAAGAAAATAACTCAAATTTTTCAACATGAAAGATGATTTCTTATAATTTTTGGACAAATTTTCAAATACAATAGCACAAGGAGAATGATGATTTCTACCTTGCTTCTTTCGAGACTTTGGGAGCCATCGACAACGAGGAGGAGGACAGCGGAGTAAGGCCGCCGGGAGGGGGTCGGCTGAGGAGGGAAAGCTCCGGTCGGCTGAGGGGGGAAGCTAGGTTTGAGAAGAATTCAAGAATTATAAACTTGTTTTACTAGAGGCTGCTGCTGCTTGCTTTTTTCATAAGCCTGGGCTAGCCCCAAGTATAAACTTGGGCTAGTATGAGTAAATGTTCCTCTCTTGTGGGCTAGCCCCAATCCTGGGCTAGCCCCAAGTAAAATGGGCAGTGCCCTTATCATTTGCCATTTATAGGTTAGGTCCATACCACACGGCATCCCGACCAAACAACCGGCTACGTGTTCAAATCCTCTCCCCTCGCTCGCTCGCTCGCTCGCTCCTCTCCGCGCGCTCCTCTCAATCAGTGGACAAATTAAAGTGATGGCAACCAACCGGAGGATGCTCCAATTAACAAAGACAAATTGTAATGTTTAGGATAGTCCAATTTTTTAAAAATTAATTATAAATTTGTCATTAATATATTTTGCTTGAATGCAGTCTATATGTTCATATAAAAGTCAATAAAATTTATATCCCAACCATTCTCTTCTCTTCTCTCCATGCTCTCTTCTTCATGTGCTTCCTTCTTCCAAAATCTAATTTCTAACCATTTTCAAAACCCTAGACACTAAAGTGAAGATTGGAGATCTAAATCCTAGTCCCACTACAAAAAGAGTTACAATATTCAACCGTTATTTGGTATGTCATCGATTAACTATGACGATTAGGTTTTTCAAACATTAGGTTCACATATAAATATTGAATTATATGTGTTTAATGTAGGAGAAATGCAGCTCGAAGAAATTGGATCATCTAATACACTTAATCATCTTTCCGCTACGACTAAAGAACTCGTCGGTTCTTCCGAAGCACGCTCGGAAAAGAATTTGACAATTTATTTTCGAAATTTTTTGCAGTAGTACTGTGGAACTAAATGACAGTCCTATAAATAAGTAGGACTGTCAAACATCTGACAGTCCTTTCTTTTCTTAGAACTGTAAGTGAGTTACAGTCCTGACAAATAATAGGACTGTCACATTTCCTACAGTCCTAGTTATTTTGAGGACTGTCAGTATTTACTACAGTCCTAATTTTCTGCAGTCACTTCAATTTTAAACAGTTTTAGTAACTTTAATTTCTATTGTAGGGGTTATCGTCTACCGATATTGTGGTACCTCCTCCAATTGTCGTTGATGTAGACAATTTATTCTCGACCGATATTTGCTTTGAATTAGACAAACAAGAATTACATTGGTGCAGAGAAGTTGGTCGAAAAAATAATATAGTCATTGTGATATCAAGATCGGCCTGAAACCGTCCGGGACGTAAAACTATAGAGATTGAATGTGAAAGATGTGGTTTGTTCATGTATCATGGAAAGAAAGATATAGTTCCCCAAAGAAAAGTTCCAAACATAAGCGTTGTACGAGAAAATATGGTTGTCCGTTCAAGATCTCTATTGTAAAAATAGAAGATGTGAAGTGGATAGTCCAAATGAAGAATGGAATCCACAATCATGCTATTGCCGAAACACTTACGGGTCATCCCTATGTCGAACGGTTGAACAATGTTGAGCGGAAGATAGTTGAAGATTTGTCTAGTTCAGGAGTTGCACCCAGACAAATTTATTCTGTCATATGACACAAAGACGAGAATAATAAGTCAACAATGAAGTCAATCTACAACGCAATATCGAACTCAAACGCCAATAGTAAGAAAACAAGAATGCGATGCAGCAAGTATTGAAGTTGCTTGCCGATAATCATTGTGGAGTACCACAGAAGACATCCACAGAGTAATAAAGTTATTTCAATATTTTGGGCTCATCCTGATTGCACACATTTGGCTCGGTCCTTCGCTGACGTATTGGTTCTTGATTGTACATATAAGACAAATAAGTTCAAGATGCCTCTCTTTCACGTTGTTGGCTTCACCTCTGCTGGAAAAATATTTTTAGTTACTTTTTGCTTCATGAAGAGTGAGAAACTTGAGGAGTACGTATGGTCGTTGGAAAAACTAAAAGCACTTTATACCGGACACAAAGAGTCGTCTGTTTTTGTTACTGATAGAGAATATGTCATAATTAATGCAATAGCTATCGTCTTTCCTCACGCGGATACACTATTATGCACTTGGCATATCAATCGTAATATTCAATCACAATATAAGTTGAAGTTTGGAAAGGTGGATGATAAAATTGACGATGACATTTTCAAAAAATTCTACAGTGATTGGAATCATGTATAGCGAGCCTGTAAACCCCCTGATTTTTCAGGAATTTTTAAAAATGGATTTTCCATAATTTTTTGGATTTTTAACTAACTAAAACTAAGGTATTTTGATTTTAAATAAATTTTTTAAATGATGTTAATTAATATTAAAATATTATGAAAATAATATTTTTGGGTGTAAAATGAAAAACTGGACATAGGATAATTTTTCGGGAATTTATTGTACCCCGGAAGCATTTTTAAAGCCCTAAAAACCAAGTTTATAATAAACCAAAATAAACCCTGAATTAAACCCGGTTTATTTTAAAATAAACCAAACCAACCCGAACCGAACCGAACCGAACCATGGAGAGCCAAACCAAACTGAACCCACTCTTAACGGGTCGGGTCGGATCCGAATTGAACCCGACCCGGACCCGTTAACCCGGCCGAAACCCTAATCCTAATCCATTTCCCTTTTACTGTTCCGGCCACCTATATATCCCCCTCGAAACCCTCGCTCCGCCGGCCGAAACCCTAACCTCCTCCGTCCAGAACCCGCAGCGCCCCGCTCCGGTCACCCTCGGCCGCCCTAGCCCTAACTGACATCGCCTTCCTCCTCCAGAACTTCCTCCCCCCTCGACGAGCTCCGCCTGAACCCTAACGTCTCCGCCTTCCCTCTCCACCGTCTCTCCCGATGAGCCTCGAAATCCCCTGCCCTAGCTCACCTGAACCCTAACCTCCTCGAACCCCCAGCGCCGCCCTGACTCCCAGCCCCGCTCCACCGACGAACTCCCTAGAGCCCCGCCACTCTCCCCCCCGTAGAACCTCGAGAGCCTCCGCTCCCCGCTCCGCCTTGCTCGACATCATCCCCTCTGTCAGAGCCACCACAGCCTCGCTGGATTTCCCAAACCACCACCACACCACCAACACTTTACCTCCACCATCGTCCCCGACGTCTCCCTGCGACGCCTCCGCCTGAGCCGACGAGCCTCCGCCGCAGCAGCGCTGCCCTCCGCCTTCCTCCACGAGCAACTCCGACGAGTCTCCGCCTGAACCCTAACCCGGACACAGCAGTACCCGGACACAGCAGCACTGTGCAGTTGTGTCGTGTCACCTCACGGACACGAAAAAACCCCGTTCTGCGTAGCCCCGTTCAGGTAACACGTTCTCTCTCCTCGTTGCCCCATTTTTTATTCTGTCAGTTGTGATGCATAGGCTATGTAACCCTCTCGATGCCCGTGCAACTCGCTCGGTGCATCGCGTCCTGTGACGATCGTAAACCGCGATCCAAAAACAGGAAAAACAATACCCCGTTTTCTTCCGGAACTGAGTACGCCCCGCCAAACGGGACGACTTGGTCACGCACGGTCTTCACCGAAAGGTGCACACCGTTGATACGGACGTGCGGAATTTCACAAAAGTTGATTTGGATGTGCGTGCAAACCGAAATCAACGCGTATCCGCCGACAACGCCCCGTATCGGCCTATTCTGGAACACGTTGTAACTTTGTGTACACAAGTCGGATCAAAACGAAACTTGTGCCATCGGACTCGTAGCAATACGCTGGTCCTGTGACCCAAGTTTGGTACAATTCTGAGAACGTTGGCAAAATCGTGTATCATGGGCCCTACGGCTCTACTTGACGGGCGATTTTGTGATGGGCTCATCGGAACCCAGTTCTGAAAGTTCCGTTGGGTTCGTATCATCGCTCTGGACTTGTTGACACTAAGTTTGACGAATTTGGAGATAATTAGTTCTGACACTTTTTTCGGTGTGAAGCGGCCCACATGTGGACCCCGCTTTGACCAGAAACTGTGATTTTTGTCCTTGTGTCCAAATTGGACTCAAGGACAGGCGTTTCTAGCTATTTGATATTTTCTGAATCTGATGGTAATATTTATTTCAGCTTTTGGAGGAGTACCTGCAGAATCCGCTAATACAGGGACATCTGTTGGTATTCAAACCCCAGGCAAGTGTACCTTGCCAACATTGCAGTTTTGTTACTTATTTCCTTGACTTATTTATATATTGATTGTACATGCTTAACCTAGGACCGTGTGACTTACTTAGCGTCCGATTAATAGTCGGGTGCCAACACCGTATGCGGAGTTGTGTAACGTCACCTAGAGATGGATATCGTGACCCTTTACATTCTCGTACTTGTCTTATCAAGTACATCATAACCCAGGATACTTGACACTATTCATGAGACAAAATCTTCCTGAGATATTCATGGTGATTCTGTATAGGATACAGGTTTATGACATATACTTTATACCTTCTTAGCTATCATTATGACTTATTGCATCAGTTAGAGGTCATGATCCTGCGTGACATGGACATGAGACGTCGTGGACATGAGACGTGTGATTACATTGGGTGGGGAGAGTATTACCATATCAAAGGCTGATTATATTATATATTGTTATCTGGAGGTGCTTTGGCACATATACTGGAGTCGTGATACTACTTGCTTTGGCATATATACTGGAGTCGTAATACTAATGTTGTTATGGGTTTTTCCGACACAGAGCCTATAGTAGTCTCAGCCTGAGTATGATTAAAACTCTTATTTTGCATATCACTTAGATGGTTACATAGTTTGCCCTATTGATATATTTCATATACTGCATTTATCTTGGCATGATGTTTCTTGTACCTTGTTACGTCCCTCTGAGGACCTGGTCCCTTGCCAGTTTTGCAGCATAGACCATTGTGGAGCCTGACAAGAGTTGCTAATGTGTGTTGCTTTGTTATGCAGGAATTGGTGTCAGGTACTTATATCATTTCTTTCAGAGTATTGTTTATTATTCATATTGTTTATTCATCTGCTGATATAGCCTAGTTTTATAGACTCATATTCCTTCCTCGAGTCTATTCGAGCTTATGGGTTACTGGCGGCCGACTTTAGCATATGTAGCTCATTCTTGTATATTTCGTTTATTGTGGATTGAAACATAGATATTTATAGATAGTAACCTTATAGTACAGCTTATACGTATTCGAATCGGACCAGAGTCTGGTCGAATGCGTAGCTGGCATGTTACGTATTCCTAGTCCTACGTATTTTGGGACTGGGGCATGACAGAGCCAGTATAAAAGACAGTTACGACGCAATATGGTACTTGTTCAAAGAAAAGTGAAAGAAGAGAGAGCCGGCATGCATTTCTTATATCAAAGATACATGACTAGAACCTCATAAAGAACACTTTGTCTTAGCATGGACGAATAAGATGAAGCACTATGGCACAGTGAACACCAACCAGGTTGAAGGATTACACGCAAAATTAAAACAACATCTTATAAGGTCATCGATCGGTAATTTTGTCTCCATTTGGCAAGTTGTCAATTGAATGTTAGATTAGACGGTGAACGAGATTAAGGCATCATTTGAGATAAGCCTAAATATTATAAAGCATGAACATAGAAATGAACCCATCTTGGATGCTTTAATGCATGTAATATCTCACAAGGCATTGGGCTTACTATTTGAGGAGATAGGTAGGTCAAAGATCGTGGGATTTGATCCCGAAGTTTGCGGCTGTTTACATCGACATATGCTGGACCTTCCTTGTGCACACTAGATTAACGAATATCGTCCTCAATCTAGACCTATTCCAATAGATGTTGTTAATCAACGTTGGATGCAGTTGTCGATAATGCCCGTGATGAAGAAGAGTGACAATAAAAAAAATTCTTTGCCACAAGTAAAACTTTTTCACGCAAGGTGGTGTGCCTCATTGGGAGCGGAGCGGGAGTCCATTGAGCTTAAAATATAAGAAATTGCTAATCTGGTAACTACTAGAATGCACGAGTCATCCGTTGTTTCCAATTCTAAGGGAAGACCTTAAACAAGATTGAGTAATTTACAGAAAAAATAATGGAGTCAACTAAGAGAGATCCATCGTTCTTTGAGCATGTTGAACAAAGTTTTGTCACGACCCGCACTCGGATATTCAGGCACGAGTGCATGATTACGCCAGCCTATATCGCAGAATCGGCGGTAGAATATTGTCTGGGTCATTTCTAACTATCTAATATCACAATAATATAATATGGTACATGTCAATCATCTCAACTCCAAACGGAAGAACAATATGGTATCTCTCATAAATATCTAATCTCAATCACAAAACAAACTAAGGAAGAATAGTGCACGAATGGAATAGCGAAGGAAAGATTAAAAGTATAATCCACAATCTGAAATAATATACAAGATGTGAATCCACAAAAAATCTAATACAATCTAATATAATGTAACTAGACCTCCTCGGGCTCTGCTACTAAGTCCTCCTGGTCAATAAGAGTGTCCTCTATAGGTACACCGTCCTGCGGCCCATAGTAGGTGGGACACTGCTCTAAAAGCCAGTCATCTGAAAAAATATATCCAGTCAGGATTGGAGCGAAGTACATACCTCTGAAAGCAGTTTCAGTAGCATAATCGAGCATATAAACAGATATAGAAATGAAATACAAGATCACTAAACATATGAATGATGAACAAGATATATACAGGTAATGTATGAGAATATAGATCAACAATATGAATATCAGCAATATGATGAAGTAAAACTGCAATCTAAACTATCTAATGTGCCTCAGAATACGAGTTCATTATGTGATCGGGTTGGGTGAACATGATCAGGTAAGACAGATTATAAGTGAGGTATGTAATCAGAATGTACACGATTTGTAACAATGGCTTTGATCACATAATCAACTCCTACTCTCCCACCCCCAACTAATACCGATGGATCCAGTCGCGACACGCTACGAACACAAAAATATAACCACTGTCACGAGCAGTGGGTGTACGCGGATATCATAACCACCGTACACGAGCGGTGGATGTACACGAATAAGCACACTGAACACGAGCAGTGTGTAAACATGAAGTAACATCAATACCCATTATATACGATGAGATACAATGTACACGAGTACCCGCTGAACACGGTAGGGGATAACATCTCATGACGGGATCCATATAGCACCAGTCCGTGAAATCACTGTGTCGGGATCAATGTATACAATTCTAGAATATGCATATATACAATATTATGAATTAAAAACAATCAGAGAAATATACTCGCCTGACGTCCTGAGCAAGGTGTGTCTCTCGATGCCCAAGCCGGTGTCTCACAACCTATATATGGTATGTTACATCAATACAAGGTTCTGAAAATGAAATAAGTAAAGTTGATACAATTCTAGGTCAATACGCCATTTCTAGGTCAAACTATTGAATTCTAGGTTGCAAGAGTCAAATGTTTAAGTCACTAAGTCGATACACTATGAAGCTATGCTATACAGCTAAGCTAAGAATAAATAAAACATTCAAAGAGCCGTATCCTAAGATACGCAAGTTTCTAATATGAAAAAAATAGTGTTTTATATTTATACGAGACTATAACAAAACAGTTAATTTGGATACCTTGACCTTGCACCAATGTGTATCGCACCTAACTTGATACCCAATCTCAATACCTTGGGTATTGGTCAGATACTTTGGTGATACATTGGTATCTCAAGGTGAACCAAACTCTAAATTAACTAACATATATAGAAATCCCAACTAATACATATATACCTATCTCAACTAACACCAACTCTATAAACTAATCATTATAATATATATATATATATATATATATATATATATATATATATATATATATATATATATATATATATATATATATATATATATATATATATGTCAAGTTAACATAGTTAGTTACTAATAATTACTTAGCTAACTAATAGGATATATTTCTATACCAACAATGAGATACCAACCGATATAAACCACTACTATTTCCAACTAATAGTCTAAACTAATACACCTGGTACTTATTAACTAATTAAATAACTAGTACACTTAGTTATGTAGGTGCTAACCATACCAACTACTACCCAAAACCCCGATGCTTCCCAGTGAATTTCAGACATAGAAAGTGTTCGGGCACCGAACAGTAAACTAAAATCCATCTCTATACTAACTGAATTGCAGGAAACTGATACCTGAACAGTGCAATCACCCACTGGTATTGTGCTCGGGTATCTGCACAGTGAACTGCACATTAAAATCTGCCATTGCCCTCTCTTCACTGCATAGTGAACTGCCTGAAGTTGCTGGCTGCTGCTACTGAATTTCCTTACCCGATGCTACTGCTGCTTACCTATTTTCCTGCACAGTGAACTGCCTGAAGTTGCTGGCTGCTGCTGTTGAATTTCCTTACCCGATGATGCTGCTGCTTACCTCTTTCCCTGTACAGTGAACTGCCTGAAGTTGCTAGCTACTGCTGCTGAATTTCCTTGCCCGATGCTGCTGCTCATGCTTACTTCTTTCACTGCACACAGTGCAGTGCCCACTGTGTTCACTGCACACAGTGCTTCTGGATATTGCTCTCTCTTCACTGCACTCACACCCACACAGACACATAACACTATACAACTAGGTACATATATATAGGTACATACACAAACACACACATAGGTATAAACACATGTAGATAACTGAAACCATAAACTTAGATAGTTGTAAAGCCTCTCAACAACTCTAATGTATAACACTACCATATATATATACCAATACATATATACATATACACCTACATATAAATCACTAGCTATGTATGTATATACTTATCCCCATATATATATATATATATATATATATATATATATATATATATATCTAGATACTCCTATTATATATACATATAGATACACACCTATACGTAAAACCAAAATACACTAATACATAGACTATATATCATATAGAGAGCTTACAAATACATAACTACACATGCACGTATAATGAGAAAAAAATATCAAACACATGGAGCGCATCGCACCCGTATCACACTTTTCTATGATACGCTTGCGATACGGCCCCAACACACAACCAAATGTATCCCGGGGGATACGAACAAGTCCAATACATAAATTACGAATAATATGTATAGCAATTAGTGTGTCTACGTGTCCGTGTCACAATATGATATGCACAATACCTCGTGTCGGAGGAAAACCCCCAAAATTAACATATTTCGTCAAATTAACGAGATACGGCCTACACATATCCAATTGTGGATCCGACACTAGTCACAAAAAAGTAATCAAATGTCAATTAGATCTATTAGATCTAATGACAAGCACTACATGTGCCAATCTCAAAATTCCCCCAAAATTGATACCAAAATGGTCATAACTTCCACCGTAGGTCTCCAATTGACCCAAAACCAAATCCTATGGGTAGCCTATGCATGTGGGTTGGTTTCTTATGGTAAAATCTCAGATCTAGATTCTATTAGAAGGGAGAAAACTGAATTATACCTATTGGGAGATGGATTCCCAATAAAAAGTCCCCAATTACCAAATTTTTTATCTTCTTGTAGATCTTGGCCTCCTCCTCCTTGCTCCTTGCTTCCTTCTTGTAGACCCTTGATGTAGAGGCCTCAATGATGAATTTAGAAAGAGATTTGTGAAGAATTGGTGGAGAATTGATGAGGGAAATTGGAAGAGGGAAATATAGATCTAAAAATTTGGGGAAGAAATAAAATAAGAGCACTCTCTCCCCTCCTAATTATGGCTGGTCATAAACCCCTCTCCAAGCAATGTATAATGTTCCAAATATCCCTTGGGGCCTCTCATGAAAAAATAATTAGGGAGGGAAGGTTCTAGTCTAATGGTTTCACTAATTAATTAAGTCTCCTAATCCATGGGCCTAATTCATGGCTCAACTTAGACTAGTCTAAAAGTTTGTTCATGAATTCTAATAAATTGGGTTAGGTCCACTATATAAGTCCAAAATAAATCTACAACTAGCAACAATTAATAATACAATAAATAAATAAATCATGCATGCATGCACAAATATTAAATCTAAATAATTCTAGAATAATAATACACATTGACAATTACCAAACTACCCTTGGATGAAAATGTGAGGGTGACAAGTTTAGAACAAGCTCAGTCTACTACGGTTGTCAATATTATGACCGGTACGAAACGGAAGAGTAAGCTAACTGTTCGACGAAAAAACAGAAAACAGACATGCCAAGCCTTGACACCGTATATATTGAAGGCTTCCTACCTGAGATACGCAGTTATATTTGGTCCATTGATGATGTTCCCAAGGATGGCCATTGTGAATTTTATGTGCTTGCAAGACATCTTGGTTATTCGGACAAAGAAAGATGGAGAGATGTTAGGGTGGAGTTGTACAAGGAGTTGGAGTATCGTCTTTCATTCTACACTAGCATGTTAAGCGAAAAATATGTTGGAGAGTTATTGACAAGCATTCCTTGCACCAATACCGCTACCGGAGAAGAGCACTACATGCACTAATACTATTACCAGTTCAAGTATAATTTTGTATAGTGTTGAACCACTTTTGTATAATGCTGAATCACTTTTGTATACAGTAAAAAATGAAATAAAAAATCCATAGTATTCAGTGTATCAGTGAAAAATCTATAGTATTTAGTGTATCATTGAAACTATATGTCATTACTATTTTATACCCATGTCTTTTAGGACTGTCAACAAGTTGATAGTTCTAGCATCATGTAGGGCTGATGAGTAAGAAGATCGTGACTCCTTACGTGAATTCTGCAGAGCAGCTTGGTGATGTGTTCACATTTTAATCCAGTTCGATTATTCATGCCTCACATCGACATGGGAACAGAACTGAAAGCAAGATGTCCAATAACAGATACTGACATCAAACATTACATCGATCAAAGACCCATGCTTGGGAAGTATCTCATGTCTTTCCCTTACCAAGATATAGAAAAAGACTGAAAGCAAGCAGCTCATGGAACATCTCCCACTTGCCCTGCTTTTCTCGATCTTCTATCTCGGACTACGTCATGATCGGACATCCACGCAATGTATTTCACTCATAGCGGTAGGAAGAGAGGTTCGACGCAACATGTCCGCAGGTTTATCCTTTGTCTCGGATTGGATAAGCATTGGAAGAGATCTAAAAGAAAATATTTCATTGATTGAGCACCCATTCCTGTGTTTGATGATGATCCAACCTGCTATCTCAATACATAGATTTTTCTTAGGGATACAAAAAAATAGTCAGTAGTGAGACTTTAATGGCCTAGTACGACCAAACAGAAGTAGAATTATAGTCTTCCTCCAGGGATTGGGCATTCATGAGCCTTCCTTTCTTTACGAGATCAGGCCAAAAAGAGTAGCACTAGCTGAGCAAATATTGCACATTGATAGGCTTCCCCAGTCAACATAGAGAAGGACAGTCGATAGAAGCAACCATCGGAGGAACAGGACTGAACGGACTCAAGTTAGATTGTGAGTTAGAGATCCTCATTTAACACAAAAATCTGTAGTCGGATCCGGTGCCTTCCTATGTCGGTTGATAACTGGATTCCTTTTTCTTTTGAGTTGAGAGTGATTAGCGAGTAGGCATTGTTAAGCCCAATTCTATCAGTCAACAATCTCGGTAGTGCCTTCCTTCGGTGTCTAACTGTATTCCCATAGAAAGGAGAGGCACCGGGAGGAATGGACCACCAATGAATCATGCTTCCTTATCTTCTTATTCCCCCATTCCGTGGATTGGTTCCAACATCAAGACCGGTGGAGTAGAACTCAACTCAATGCGCTTACCAACTATTTATTAACCGTCCCGTGGGAATCTCTTATCTGGACAGGATAAGAGCAAATAACCCCTCCCCCCCTCTGCTCTGAAGCAGGACGGACTTTCAAGTCAAGCGAAACTCTCTCTTTATTTAAATAAGTTGAAATCACTTCTATCACCTCCCAGCACGGTCTCCTTCTCATTGCGTTCACCTCACTATCACTTCCTTGTCCTCTTCTTTCGCTGACCTCTTTTCACTACTTACCGCGGAGTGGGCTTGTTCGCCTTCGGGCGCCTTGGTTTGTGGTTTCAGGAGCTTGACACCTTGCGGGCCTCGAGTGCTGTACTGATTGATCGTGCGGCGAGGGCCGAGGGCCTGGCGAAGGTGTCAGAGAAGGGTTGGCACTCCAGCGAGGAGTCAGCCAAGGTAGCTCGTAGGGCTGAGAGAGAAGCGAGGAGGGAGGCCGCAAAGGGGCGTAGCGAAGGCGGCTCAGCGGTCGGCTGAGGAGACTCAGGAGGCGCGGACGGCGATATAGAGCATTTAGAAGAAGATGGTTAAGGCGGACGCGAAGCTTGCGACCTTTGGTGCCAGTCTATCCTCGTCGAGCTCTGATGGTTCTCCCAAGAAGAAGAAAAAGAAGGGGAGAAAGGACTGAGGTGGAGTTCTATTTGCTATGGCGTGGCCTTGATGATGTCTATATCTTGCATTTTCGCTTTTAGTCTTTGTATTCTGGATTTGGATCATGTATGACTGGTGTAGTGATTGATAATAACTCTGATTAAATGTCATGATGTTGTTGCTTTGTCATGCTCGGTGCCTTTGATGTTTGACTCATAGGTTTTCGTATATACTTGTTTCAAAGTTGTTTGTCATGCTTTATAAATTGGGAACATATATATTTAGAAACCTTATGAGGGTTTACTGTTTTAGTGTTTGTAAATACAAGCAAACGCCTTTGCTGGAAAAGGGGCTTTTGTTGCCTACGCTTCGCGCCTCGAGAAGCATCGGACGAGGATCCGAGCCAGACTGACCAACTTGTTAGTGAGCCAGCGTTCCGTCATAAGCATAATAGGCGAACATTTGTTGGCCTCAGAAAGAGTTCAGCAGAAGCTAAACCTACCACCCAAACATCTTTCGGTGGGACTGATGTCGGATGGTGAGTCTTCATTAGCCGTCTGGGAACTCTCATAGAATAGTCAAGAGAAGAAAGGTACTCTTTTACTCGTGGAAGGCTAGCGACCTAGTCTTCTCTATCAGGAATTCCTTAGGTCTACTATTGACAAGCGTCAGCTTTAGGCACGAAGCGTAGGGGTCCTTCGGTTTGCTTAAGCCTTGTGCGCGGTGAAGGGTCCATCCGAGATTAAGAAAAATCTTCTCTGCACATCAAGATGTCAAGATCTATCGACACTTAAAAAGTCAACTTCCAAGGGCAAAGGTGTCACGCCCCAGTCCCAAAATATCGAGGGACTGGACACGTGGCAATGGCCAGCAGCACACACAGATGGACAAATCCAATTTAATGGATCCATCGGGGCATGCTTAAGCTGTAATATAAGAATAATGGTCTAAATATACTAATCTCATCCACAGAATAAATACCACAATATCAGAATCATAAAGCAAGATCATATCTCAATACAATATAAACTCGGAAAATAACCCGACGATGAGTCTGATACATCTGTCAAGATACAAGAATAAAGATAACGACAGCCAATACTGAGTATGGAACAGTATATACCCAGGAGAATACCTCGGTGATCACTCGTCTGCTGAATCTGGTACTGCTCCCGTAACTGCTTCTGCTCCTGCTAATGCTCCTGTACTGTATAACTCTGGGTGGATCTCCTCTGCTAATCCTGGGGACATAATCCGGATCCAGGTCCTCAGGGGACATAACAAGGTACAGAAAATACAAGCCATAATAATGCAGTAAAATAGTCAATGAAATAAACAGGGTAAATATGTAACCATCCAGGTGAAATGCAGGTGAGAACATCACCAGTACTCAGGCTGAGACTACTACAAGCTCTGTGTAGGGGAGCCGGTAGCAGTGATATCATGTAGTTGTCTAGCTCGGAGAGAGACTGAGACGCCGGCATAATATAGTCAACCTGTAGCCTGTGTGTCTCTCCAGCAATAAATGAAACAAGATGGGAACACTATATAACCAGCTAAGTGATATGCAAGATGAGAGCAGCACTAGAACTCAGGCTGAAACCACTACAAGCTCTGTGTCGGGGAGCCGGTAACAGTGATATCATGTGGTCGTCTAGCTCAGCGAAAGACTGAGACGCCGGCATAATATATAAAATCAACCTGTAGCATGTGTGTCTCTCCCCACCCAATGTAATTATACGTCTCATGTCCATGAGGCCCCATGTCCATGTCACGCACAATCATATCTAATGCAACAAGTCATATAGTATCTAGGAACATAATGTCAATGTCAAGTCCTGTATCATATACAGAATCACCACGAATATCTCAGAAAGATCCTGTCCATGAATAGTGTCCTGGGTTATAATGTACTTGATAGGATAAGTACGAGAAAGATGGGGTCTCGGTATCCATGTCTAGATGACAATACACAACGCCGCGTACGGTGTTGGCACCCGACTATGAATCGGATGCTAAGTAAAGTCGCTCCTAGGTCAAGCATGAACCACAATATATATATATATATATATATATATATATATATATATATATATATATATATATATATATATATATATATATAAGCCAAGGAAATAAGTAACAAAGACTGCAAGTTTTGGCGAGGTACACTTGCCTGGGGTCCTGGCTCCAACTGTAGCTCTGGTCTCAGTGTGACTGCAGGTACTACTCCGGTTGCTGAAATAAACATCACCATTAGATTCAGAAAATATTAAATAGCTAGAAACGCCTGTCCTTAAGTCCAATTTGGACACAGGGGCAAAAACGATATTTTCGGGTCAAAGCGGGGTCCACATGTGGGCCACTTTGCACCGAAAAGTGTGTCAGGGTCAAAGGTCTCCAAATTCGCCAAACTCAGTGTCAACAAGTCAGGAACGATGATACGAACCCAACGGAACTTCCAGAATTGGATTCTGATGAGCCGATCACAAAATTGTCCGTCAAGTGGAGCCTGTGGGGCCCACGATACGCGATTGTGTCAACGTTCTCAGAATCGAACCAAACTTGGGTCACAGGACCAGCGTGTTGCTACGAGTCCGATGGCGCAAGTTTCGTCTCGATCCGACGTGTGTACACAAAGTTACAACGTGTTCCAGAACTGACAAATACGGGACGGTGTCCGCGGAAACGCGTTGATTTCGGTGTGCACGCACATCCAAATCAACTTCTGCGAAATCCCACACGTTCCTATCAACGTCACGCACATTTCGGTCAAGACCGCGTGCGACCAAGTCGTCCCGTTTGGAGGGACGCACTCAGTTCCGGGGTAAAATTGGATGTTGTTTTTCCTGTTTTTGGATCGCAGTGTGCTATCACCACAGGACGCGATGCACCGAGCGAGTTGTACGGGCACCGAGAGGGTTATACAGTCTACGCGTAGCAACTGACGGAAACTAAAACGGAGTTGCGAGTTGAGAGAAAATTGTACCTGAACAGGGCTCCGTGAACGCTGAATTCCACGTGTCCGAGGGTCAACTTCGTATCCTGGACGTGTCCGCTGTGTTGTTCGTGTCCGAGAACGGCCGTGTCCGTGCTAGGGCAGCGGACGGCTGACGAGGCGAGCGGGGCGGCGCTCGCGAGTGGCGGCGGCGGAGATGGGTGGCAGTGGCGAGGTCGGCTGTGCCGCTGCTGCTCGTCGGAGGGGTTCGGGCCGGAGTCGTCGAAGGGGAATTCTGGACGGGGAGGTCGACGGGCTGCTGCGGGGGTGAAGTCGGCCCGCTCGCCAGTGGCCGGTGGAGATGGCCGGACGAGGGAGGCCGCACGGGAGTCGGGTGCAGGCGGACCGCTGTGGGTCAGGGGGAACTGTACTGTCGGGACCGGAGTGAACCGCTGGGTCAGGACCGGAGTGAACCGCACAGTGGGTCGGCGGGGTGCTGGCCGGCCAGAGCGAGGTCAGCCGCCGGACGGGGGTGGAACTGAGTTGGAGTGGGGGGGGAGGCGGTGCACAGCCGGAGTCGCACAGTGGCGGTCGGGGGCACTACACCGGTCGGTCAGGGACAGCCAAGGGGGCCGGAGCGGATTGGCCGGCGCTCGGCCGGAGCGATCAGTCGCCGGAGCGGTCGGGGGAGTACAGGCCGGGGTCTGGGAAGCACAGTGGCCGGCCGGAGTGTTTCTTCAGAATGAAGAAGGATGAAGAAGAAGAATAAAGGAAGAAGAAAAGAAGGATGTACAGTAATATTAAGGGGGATGTCGGCTGGACATAATTTCTTAGGTTTTTGGAATAAGAAAAGGGAAAGGGATGAAAAGTTGTTTATATATGCTTGACTTGGGTTGGGTGCTTGACCTAGAAATATTTTGACTTTGGTCAATGCTCTCCTTGGGATGGGCCTTGGGTTGACCTAGGATTTGGGCTGGGTCAATGCTCCTTGGGCTCGACTTCGGCTCTCCTGGGGTTGTTGGGTGTTTGGCACGGGTTTAATTCGGTTTAATTCTTCAATAGTTTCTAGGGCTTTAAAAATGATTCTGGAGTCCAACAAATTCGCAGAAAATTACCCTATGCCCGGTTTTCCATTTTACGCCATAAAATATTATTTACATAATATTTTAATATTAATTAACCGCAATTAAAAATCATTAAATTGCCAAAGGCCTAGGTTTTAATTACAGAGAAATCCCGAAAAATTGCAGAAAATCTAAATTAACAATTCTGAAAATCAGGGGGCTTACAAAAGGAAAGTGGAAGGGGACTTAAAAGAGGAAAAACAAAAAGTGCCCCTATGACTGCTAGTGAAAGGGATGAAAGTATAGTTGTGCTCCAGTTGAACGGGTAAAGGTTCTACGGTGAAGAGCCCGGTCAAGGAGACCTTAATAAAGAGAACATTAAGGACATCAAAGGGAAATTGAAAACTCTTAGATAGGACGATGCTTCCTCCAGGCGCCTTCTGTAAATCTAACCAGCTAAGCTACCTAAATAACCTTTCACATGTTGAAAGGGCAGTTCCGTCGATTTCCAATCTCAAAACTGAGAGTGCAAAGTCACAAGATGATGAGCTATATGTGAAGTTCAAAAACCCTATATTGAAAGTCAATATATAGCTATGGTTATTAGACTCAAAGATGTCTCTTTGCAAGGCACCAAAGGCCCTATTAGCCTTAAAATATTCAATTCCCTGCCTTGACATCGAGATACCTGCTACACTCGAAAGAAAACCTTACTACCGGGTCCTCTTGCTTTAACTCACTGGTGTTCACCGCCATTACCTCCCTAACGGTCGTCTCACTTTGTTCGCCTTCGGGCGCCTCCTCACTGCGCTCGCCTCACTTTGACTCACTTCGCTCGCCTCGCCTCGTTCAAAAAAGGGCTTGCCTGAACTCTGATTGGATACTAAGAGGTACGCAATTATATGATAAACCAAATGAATAACCAAAATAAATTTTACTTTTATTAATGTCGAAGTAACTTTCATCAACTAGTACTATTCTGATATGAACCGTTGGAAGTAATTGGTTAGATACATTGACTTTCTATTATAAATTATAAAAATATTTACAGATCAGGTAGTTACTGGAACTAAGTCCTAAATAAAACTTTCTGTATTTCCATATTTTATTCTCAATTTTATTTTGGACTGTCAAGTTGACAGTCCTATATGATGTTAGGACTGTCAAGTACTTGATAGTCCTAATTAAAACTTTATGTATTTCTCCAGTTTCAATTTGGACTGTCAGGCTGACAGTCATACAAGATGCTAGGACTGTCAACTTATTGACAGTCCTAGTATCATGTAAGACTATCAACTTATTGACAGTCCTAAAGGACAGGGCTATATACATAGTTTCAATTAGGACTGTCAATAAGTTGATAGTCCTAACATCATGTAGGACTGTCAACTACTTGACAGTCCTAATTGAAACTTTCTGTAATTCTCCAGTTTTAATTTGGACTGTCAAGTTGACAGTCCTAAAGGACAGGGCTATATACATAGTTTCAATTAGAATTGTCAACAAGTTGACAGTCCTAACATCATGTAGGATTGTCAACTACTTGACAATCCTAATTAAAACTTTATGTATTTCTCCAGTTTCAATTTGGACTGTCAAGTTGACAGTCCTAAAGGACAAGGCTATATACATAGTTTTAATTAGGACTGTCAACAAGTTAACAATCCTAATATCATGTAGGACTGTCAACTACTTGACAGTCCTAATTAAAATTTTCTTTATTTTCCCTGTTTCAATTTAGACTGTCAAGTTAACATTCCTACGTGATGCTAGGACTGTCAACTACTTGACAGTCCTAATTGAAACTAGGTAATACAGAAAGTTTCAATTAGGAGTGTCAAGTAGTTGACAGTCCTAGCATCATGTAGGACTGTCAATTTGTTGACAATCCTAAAAGACAGGGGTATAAAATTACAACCACAGAGAGTTTCAATTAGGTGACCACCAACAATGTATGTTTTTATAATATGATTTTGAAGTTTTATACCAAAACATCATAGAATAAGTTTCCAAACAAGTTTGATCACAAAATATCATATAACAAGTTTCCAAACAAGTTTGATCATAAAACATCATAGAATCACAAAATATTACATAAGTTTCATAACGATAAAATATTACATAAGTTTTATACCGACAAAGTCTCATAGTCCAAAAGTTTCATAACAAAAGTTACAATATCCAAAAAAAAGTTTCATAATGAAAGTTACTACAACCAAACTATTTATCATTTCTTCTTTTGGTACACTTTTCCCTAGAGAGGATGAAGTCAAATTCGGTAACAGAGATGTCGATTATTTCCAACTCTTCACTGATTTTTCTGTACTTTTTGTCCTTACGTGGGCGAAGACACTTTCCCAAATGCTTTACTTTTTTAGCATCTTATGACACCACAAAAAATAGGTTAGTTTATAAATAATTATAAATCTTTCAAATCTACAAATTATTTTCTCACTATATTAACCAATGCAGTATACAAGACATTTTTTTCCGGGAAGAGGTGCTAATACTCCAACAACATCGGGTCTTGGTATGTCAGGGTCCAATAACTTTGGATGGTTGTATTTAGCATAGTATGCCATGTAGTCGTCGTTACAGTCCGATATCTCAAACACCGGTAGTCTCTCAGAATCTCCAATAACATGTCGTTGCCACTCGGTGAAGAAGTCTGAGACCCAGTTTAACTGGGTCGGGATATAGTTCAAGGGTTTCATCCCTCCCGGAGCACTTACTAGTTATAATGTGCGCCTCAGTACCGTTTGTACGAAACCGAACTGACGAAGCTCTCTATCAGACATATAAGGCTCCTCGATACCATGGCAACTTATAAGACCGTAAAATAAAGCTATTGGTTGTAATGGAAGGCTACTCAGTCATAGATCATGATATGGATGCCATACTATATGTAACATAATTTAGTAAATTAGTACGACCCAAAAGAATCTAACAAAAATATGCTCTATTTTTACCTCTTCTACCGCCATATCTTCAATTGCGTTACGTATGGTGGCCAATATTTCAGCACGTTTGGCATCAGTCAAAGTTGGCTTCCATCGACACATTCTAGGAAGTTGCTCGTCATAGCGTCGATTAACCTTAGCCCGCTTCAGTATCGAAAGGTGCTCGTATATCCATGCATGTACGTATATTAGAATAGTCAACATTTTAACAACGAAATATCATATTATGTATAGAACTGGACAAAAATATTTCCATGCCTGGAATAGAGTTTGGCATCCTGCTATTGTTCTTATACTGACGCGGGATGTTGCTCCAAGCTCGCGGTAAAAATATGTTAGTGTATCGCTTCCCCAAGAAATTTCATCCACGGTATCCATGTCGAGAAAATTCAATAGATATCTGGCATGAATTGAGTTTCAGACTTGTCCGGAATGCCGATGGCTCCTAAGACGAAAATTAAGTATGCACGGGCCACCATATCGATAGTTTTCCATTCGGCCTCCTTGTCATTGAATATCTCCTCCAAATATTTCAAAGGAAGACCATATGACTTCTTGAAATCTTGAAGGGTTCTAAAACTACTATCCTCAACTCCAAGAGAATATGATACAAAGTCTATGATGTGTTCGTGCCACGATAAGTCCTTCTCAACAAATATATCATTCATCATGACCCGACCTTGGACATTGAGGCCCAATATGTGATGGATGTCGTCCAAAGTAATCGCCATCTCCCCCGTTGGGAGATGGAAAGTGTTGATCTCTGGATGCCAGCGCCCTACGAATGTTGATATAAGCGCAGTATCCACCGTATTGTACGCGTACAAGGCCAAATTATACAAACCGGTAGGAATAATTTTGTTCCTGACGGCTTTCCCTAATCGTTCAAACTTCTAGCTGTAAACACCCGTATTTTTTTAAAATTAAAATATAAAATTTTGGGATTTTTTCTATAATTTTTTAATAATTAAATTAAATGTTCTTTAGGGATAAATATTTTTACCTTATGAAAGAAATCGGTACTTGTTGCTGTCCTGTCGGACCAATCAAAGTTTGAGTATAAAATTAAATATTAAAATATTATGAAAATTATATTTTTGAGTGTAAAATAAATAATTAGTTATAGTGTAATTTTCTGGAATTTATTGGACCCAAAAACTATTTTTAAACAGCTAAAAATATTCTTTTTAAATAAACCGGATTAAACCAACCTGAACCGAACCGAACCAAGCCTAAATAAACCAAACTAAACCCAACCAAACCTTAGTGGGTTAGATCTAACCCGACCTGTACCCGCTAACCCGTACTCGACCCGACCCATTAACTGCTACAATAACCGTAGCTTTAATACCCTCGACCGTTTCCTTCCCCCGCCGTCGGCCGTTTCAGCCGCCGCCGCGACTTCAACCCCGGTCCCGCTCGTCTCCCCCATCGGCCGCCGCCCTACCCTTTCATCTCCCTGCAAACCGCCAGCCGCCCTCCCTATAAAACCCCCATGCCGACCACCTCCACCACCATCACCATCATCATCCACCACCGCCATCGAGCCTCCAGCGACGACCCTCCGACCATCGACCCCTCTTCGCCAACCTACCCCGAGCTCCCCACGGCCACCCCGACTCCGCCGGCGACCATGACGACAGTAGCCCGCAGCCACAGCATCTGCCACCGACCGGCTGAGCACCGTCGTGCCACCCCGTGCACGCGTAGTACAGTCGATTCCGACCCATGTTACGGTGAGCTTTTCTTCCTCCTCGTCGCATTGATTTTCGATCGGTCTGTTGCGACATGTTCGCTGTATGACCCTCTCGAACCCTGCGTAATTTGATTAGGGTATCGTGTCTTGTGTCCGTCGCAAACCGCGACGCAAAAACAGGAAAAATAGCCCAATTTTGGACTTCAGAAACTGTCCCAAACTCACAAGTTCACGGCCATTTTACGTCCAACCTGGTTAATAATTATAAAAATTCACTTGAACAGTAAATTAGATAATATAACTGAGTTTTAAACCCTGTAATTAGTTTATTTTAATGTGCCGTAATTTGTATTTTATTCGCGGGTGAAATCGACCAAAAACTTGGTTTTTAAAACCCAAATTCTTCCAAAACTGGGTGCGTCCCGCTAAACGAGGCGACTTCGTCGTGTGCGAATTACAGCGGAAGGAGCATATCATCAATGCGGACATGTAGGATTTCGCAAAAGTTGGTTTGGATGTGCGTGCACACCGGAATTAATGCGTATCCGTTAAAAATTGTCCCGTATCGGGCATGTTCTGACACTCATCATAAATTCGTGTATACTTGTCATTTCGCAACGAAACTTACGTCATTGGATTCGTAGCGTTATGCTGGTCCTGTGACCCAAGTTTGGTTCGATTCTGAGAACGTTGACGAAACCCCGTATCGTGGGCCCTACGGCTCCACTTGATGGGCGATTTTGTGATCAGCTCATCGGAATCCAGTTCTGGACATTCCGTTGGGTTCTTATCATTGTTCTGGACTTATAGACACTAAGTTTGACGAATATGGAGAACTTTGTCTCTGGCACATTTTTCGGTGCGAAGTGGGACACATGTGGACCCCACTTTGACCAGAAACTATAAATTTTGTCCGTGTCCAAAAATGGACTTATGGGTAGGCAATCCTAGCTATTTCATGTCTTTTGAGAGTAATGGTAATGTTTATTTCAGCATCTGAAGGAGTACCTAAATATCTCACTATTACCGGAGCAATTGGAGGAATTCAAACCCAGGCAAGTGTACATTGCCAAACTTGCAGTACTTGCTTCATATTATTTTCTTGATTTATTTATGTTTTGTAACTGTTCAATCTAGGACCGTGAGATGTTGCTTAACGTCCGAATAATATTCAGGTATCGACGCCGTATGCGGAGTCGTGTAACATCACTTAGAGAGTTGATACTACGATCCTATATTTTGTGCTTGCTTTATCAAGTACGTCATACCATAGGACACTTGACACTATTTATCAGACAGAATCTTTTCTGATATATTCATGGTGATTCTGTATAGGCTTACAGGATTCGTGCCATAGTCTTACATTATACATAGATATTATTATGACTCGCTGCATTAGTTAGAGGTCATGATCTTGCATGTTATGGACATGAGACGTCATGGACATGAGACATGTGATTACATTGGGTGGAGAGAGACACACAGGCTACAGGCTGATTATATATATATATATATATATATATATATATATATATATATATATATATATATATATATATATATATATATTACTGTAGTGTCGTAGCCACTACATCAGAGCTAGGCCCACTACGTGATATCACTGCTACAGGCTCCCCGACACAGAGCTTATAGTGGTCTCAGCCTGAGTTATAGTGATGCTCTCATTTGCATATCATATAGTTGGTTACATAGTTTGCCCTATTGATACATTTTATATACTGCATTTATTTGGCTTGAGTTATTCTTGTACCTTGTTATGTCTCCTGAGGACCTGGATCCGGATTATGTCTCCAGGTTTAGCAGAGGAGATCTACCCCGAGGTATACGGGACAAGGAGCAGACATTGGAGCAGTACCAGCACTAGAGGACGAGGTGATGCCAGAAGATTTCTTCTGAGTATTTTGTTACTCAGTCATTTCTGTTCTTGATACTCTATTTCCTGTCTCGTGGATTTCTGTATTAAACTCATTATCGGGTTATTCCCCGAGACTTTTTATTGAGACTTGTTGGATATATTTTATTTCGATTATTCTGATATTTGATTTATGTTATCTTCTATGGATGAGATTAGAATTAGAATGTGACTTGTATCATAGACCATTATATTGTTTTACAGCTTAAGTACACTATAAAGGGTCCATTAAATTGGGTTTGCCCATTGGAGTGTGTTCCTGGCCATTGCCACGTGGCTAGTCCCTCGGTATTTTGGGACTAGGGCGTGACACTAGCTATTGCACTTCTTCCCGTGGTTCACGATCGTCGTGAACATACGATAGGTCCTTTGAAAAGTTAACAATCGAAGAAAATTAGCTTCTTGAAATATATAGCAATCTAAATCAAAACTTTATTTTTCATAACGTAGTGTAGCTACCGGCTCTTTCCATATTTTAAATGCAATATGGTTGTCGAACGACAACAACATAAAGCAACCTTTTGGACGAGTCAAAATTGGACTAGTCGGTTGCTGAGAAGGTACTGAACCATCATCTAGCCGGGTTCAGGCAGTAGGAACGTCTTTGTCGGAGGAGGAAGCAGACAAAGGAGTAGTAGGAGCCACGTATTCATCGGAAGAGGATGAAGACGGAAGAGTAGGAGGAGCCGGTTTCTTCGAACGAGACTTACACGACGGTGTAATGACTGGTTCAGCTTCGGTGATAGTGAGTGGTCCCTCAACAACACGGTCCACATTTCTTTCCTTGGCGTCGATGTTGTGGGTCATTTTCTTTTCACAGCTACCGATTTACTGAAAAAAAATTAGATATACAGATAAACAACTGAGATTGTAAAAAAATTCTACATTCCAATTTATATGTAGTACTGTAGGAAAATCTACAGTCCATATATAATACATAACTATAGTCTTTCCTACAGTCATACATATATAATAGGACTGTAGTCTTTCCTACAGTCCTAAATATAATATAGGACTGTAGAATTTGCCTACAATCATGTAGGTTTGAAGTCCGACTTTCGACGTTGTTCATTTTTTTGAAACCCTAAGTTTGATTTTTAGAATCCATCAGTTCGTATATAAACCCTAAATTAGTTCTAAAATAATTTATCTAACTATTTAGGCATTAGCAATGATTCATGAAAATAAAATCAAATTTACACATAAATAAAATCAAAACCCTAATGGAGGAAGAATATTAGATACATACATAGATTTTGAAGAAGGTTTGGGTGTCATTGCTTGAAATCAAAACCTTAATGGGGGAGTTGGAGAGAAAGGGGGAAGGAAATATGAATAAGGAAAGAGAGAAAAAGGTTTGAAAATTTGAAGTGAGAGAATAGAAATTTAGAATAAAGAATTTTGGGAAGGTTAGGGGGGTTGGGCTATCCTAAGTAAATTTTAGACTGTCCTCGGTAAAATTATAAAAGTCTGGGATGTCCTGAAATAATGGGTTGTCCTAAGAAAACTATGGAGTACCTATAGAATTTTCCTTAAAAAAATAAATCACATTTATCATCCCTATTGTTGCTGCCCATTTTACTCTCATGGTACACAGACATGCATTTGTTTCTCCCAACATCTCTCTCTCTCTCTCTCTCTCTCTCTCTCTCTCTCTCTCTCACACACACACACACACACACACACACACACACATACACACACACACACACACACACACAAAAAGATTGGGAGAATGAACGTATAATTATGTTGATGAAACTCTTAGGTGGCGTTTGGTTCAAGTTTTTGAGGCTTGGGAATGGGTTTTAGATTTCTTACCCTTGTTTGGTATGTGTAGGATTGGAAATTAGGGGAGAATAGGAGGGGCTTCATATTCCCATGGTTATGGAAAATTAATTCCCAATGCCCCCCTTGGGAATAGTTTGCTTTCCTAGGAATATTACTTGAATATTTTGTTTAGACAATAACACCCTCACTTTACTTTTAAAATTTTAACTTCTATCCCAAACATGCAAATTTAGGTAATAGAAGCATAAAAGGTATTTATAGAAAATTAAATAAATTAAGATTTCTTTTTCATATTCTTAACCTAATATAACCAAACATGGGTATGGGAATGTTGAATTCATTTTCCATGGGAAATGAATAGAAAATAAATTTTTAGGAATACAAAACCTTCATCCAAATGAGCTAGGGTCTGCTTGGTAATGGTTTTAGTCAGCTCAAAAAATTCCCAAAACTGATGTAATATAATTTTTAGTCGCTTTATACACACCCTGAATCGGTGAATTTTGAGGGGTTTTATTATTTTATTTCGTTTATATCCTCACCAAAAAATATATAATTATAATTACTAATACCCTAACTTCTTTTTATTTCTCATCTGTGTTTCTCTTCTACTTCTTCCAAACTATGGCTACTTTTTTTGATAAGTTTTAAAAAAAATTCTCTCCTACTTTTATCCAGACATTTCTATTATTTCTTGTGAAATATGGACTTTTACCTCCTGATTGAGACGTAGACTGGGTGACAGTTTTCATGCTCATGACCATTTTGTTTATATATGGACATATATATATATGTAATTTTATTTGTGTAAAAAAATTTTAGAACCACTCGTTAATGAATTACCAAGTATGGGTTGGACTGATTTAAAAGTCGCTACTTAAAACCATCCAAAATCGGACCCCTCATAACCGCTCATAATTGATACTCTAAAAATACCTCATAAGTGCTACCCCTACAATTGCCAAGCAAACCCTTAGGGGCAGATTATCCAAAGTGTGAAAGTGTCATTTTTAACATGTTGTAATACAGTGTACTTGTAATCATGGCCGATTCTAAGCTCATGGGGGGGCCAAGACGGACTTTCAATATGAGCCCCCATACATAATGTAATTTTCTTTTAAAAAACAAAATAAAAGTAAAAAAAATATTGCCACTATTAAGATTTGAATTAAGAACCTCTTTTGTACTAGTCTAACATAATAACCACTATCACAATTGTTTTATGTTAAGGAGGGCCTATGGTACATACTAGTTCTAAGTTAGATACAAAATTATTTATATATTTTTGTTTAAACTAATTATTTTGGGCCCTCCTAGTCCATGGTCCCTTGGCTGTCGTCCTGGCTTCCATGGGTTAGGGCCATCCCTACTTGTATTAAAGGTATAAATATATCACTATCAAAAAATATGTGCGTAGTCTTTTTTCCCTTGTAAATATATCACTTTTAACATTTTGTTTGGATGACAACATGAAAGTGTAGTTAAGGATTAAAAAAGTAGAGAGAATAGTAACTTTCAATGGAGTTACAATCAATTTATGTTACAACTGGAAAATAAAGAATGTCATTTTTAATTGCAATAAAATGTCATATCACATCCACTTGCAATGGAGTTGCAATGCCAACCTAAACAAGGAAACTCCAGCGGTGTGTAGACAGTTGCAATAAAAGTGCCACTTTCAAGGCACTTTCAACACATTTCCATCTTTCCAAACATCCCCTTACAGCATCTCCAAGTCTTGTAATGTTTTGTATTCCTATGTGGCATAAGCCACAAAATTATTTTTTTTCTAGGTGACACAGGACAATGTCTTTTCTATGTAGCAAAACTATATATACAAAAGACAATGAAGTAGAAAAGTTTTCTCCAATACAAAAGTGTTTAGATGCTTACTTTTTTCAATTCAAGACGACTTCTCCTATTCTTCTTTTTCTAAATTTTTTTTATTCATAATTGATGACATGGAGGTGAAGGCATTTTCAAGTGCATTATCTAGAACTAGACAACCAATTTTACAATGGCTTCTATAATTTTTGTCATGTAAGCTTCACAATTTACTTCACAATTGCATTGGAAAGGATTTTTTTTTAAATAATTTTTTGTCATTCCTATGTGGCAACAACTTTTTTCCAAAGTCATAATAGGGTTGGAGATGTTCTTAGAACATCTACAATGCAAAATTCTTAATTTTCCTACGTGGCAATTTTAAATAGATGTTTCTGGCAAAGTGAGACGGTGTCGATTGGTTGTTTTTGAAAGAATTTTTTGTTTTTGTGTAAGAGAATCGTATCATAGCTTTTGTTAAGTGTGTAATTACAAGAAGAATTCTGTTTACAAGTTTGATTCTAGAAATGTGTGACAAAGTAGTTTGAATCGACATAACCTCTTTACTCCTTGATGATCGGATGCAAAAAGACGGAACTCCGACGTGCTCTCAATGCTCAATGTACTTGTGAACATAGTGCACTCGGAGTATATTATCTTCTTCTCTCTCTCTCTCTCTCTCTCTCTCTCATGTTGTTTTTTCTTTTTGCCTCACTTCTTCTCTATTCTTTCACTTGCAATAAATACATGGTATGTATAGTTACAAGCGGCTAGGTAATTTGTTGGATTCATACGAGAAGTTGGTTCACGTCGCGGGAAGCATCTAGCATCGATTGAGTATTTCCTTCACGTAGGAGCCAATAGGGACTGGCCACATATCAGAGAGCATTTATGGTACACATTAAGTACAATCACCAGTTGTCAAGCATTAATTATCCACTTTATGTCAAATCACGCTTTAGACGACTGATTAGACATCTTAAAAGGCATGATGTCCTCTGATGTGATTGTACATGTCCCTCATTAGTGAGGACAGCGCATGCGTGCTATGTTGCCAAATGAGCTTCACCTGAGGTGGGACGGAAGTGTGTTCCTTGCTAGTGATCTTCATGCAAGCGGGAGGGAAATGTGTTTCCTGCTAGTGAGTCTTCATGCGAGAGGGAAGTGTGTTACCTGTTGGTGAGTCTTTACGTGAGAGGGAGGGAAGTGTTCTCTGTTGATGAGATTCACACGAGCGAGAGGGGGAGGGGGAGGGAAATGTTCACTACTTTGATTGCTTCTGATAATTTGCTTTGTGCGTGGAGAAGATTGGTTTGCATGGTTTTACTGCTTTGGAACTTTGTCGTTTTAAGGATCTCCAATAGAGAATGTCATGTGGTCACATCATATGTGGCAAAAAAGATTTCACAATTTACATCTTATAACAAAAGTCATCTCCAATGCAAATGTCTTGTTTAAGTTTTTTTTCACACGTGGTAGTTAAATTTAATCACATCAATTTTTTTTATTTAAAAATGTTGGCATGGCCGTGAAGTTGATTGTCTATTAACAAACATCTTGCTTCACGTTGTCTTCTGAGATAATGTCCTAGCCAAAAAAAAGTTAAATAAGAATTTTGCATTGGAGATCGTATTTTTGAAAAAAAAATTGTATTTGTCCTATGTGCCACCAATTTTTAAGACTATCACGCTCGCATTGGAGATGCTCTTAGGTTGGGTTTCAGATGGCTTATCACGGTTGCTTACGCTTAATTTATTTGAAAAGTAGTCCCAAAATCTCTTTGGTAACAAAAACTTTTAAATGTTAGATCAATTTTGTGACAGCTTCTGAAAGCGTATGGGAATCAATGATCAAAATCTATCTTTGCTACTACTTTTTAAAAAAATAGCAACGATACCGACCAGGGCTTAGGTTGGGTTTGGATTGCTTATCACGAGTGCTTTGCTTTTTCTTTGTCAAGTGGTTAAGAAACCTATTTGGTAATAGCAACTTATCAAACAAAATTTTGAAAAGTAAATTTGATTATGAGGCAGTTTTTCAAAGTAGATGGAAGGTTGTTATAAAAATATTTGGTTGATCCTTTTTGAAAAATAGCAAAAATGTAAAAGCAGGATTTTTTTTTTTTTGTAAAAAGTTGATTGAAAGGAAAACTTTTTGTATTGCCATAGGCAAATTTGTTTATGCACTCTTCACTAAGCTTTACAAAAAAACTCTAGAACAAGTTTAGGTATATGAGGAAGTATGTAGATAGAATATTGATCAAAACGCGACCACTTTGCTCCGTTGACAATCTGAACCAAGATTGTTGTGAAGCAAATGGAGAATAAGCTCTAAGATTGCTCATGCTATCGAGAGTGATCACTGCTCTTTTAAAGTATTTACTTAATTAGCCCCCTTTGAATAGCCTAAGCACGAGCTATTTATAGCTTCACAGGGGACTGCCCCTTGATAACTACCTTGGCAGTTGGCAATATCCCTCGGAACTGCTCACTAATTATGCGGGAAGAGTTGAACTCCATATGGAGTGTCCCACAATTCGCTGCTTTCACGGAGAGTGTGGTCACTTCCACATTGAGTGAGACCACGATAGGTTGTGAGTCTCTTATATTCAGTAAAAAAGTAATTAAGGACATGATGTCCTAATAGCAACAACTTACTCAGAACATGGGATGTTACACCCCTAAAACCATCAGTTAGACAAACGTGCAGTAGCGTAAAAGCATAATATTGCGACTCCGCGAAAGCGAGTATTACAGGAATGTTGTGGAAGCCAATTCAAGAGTGGCATTATTATAATGGCCCGCTCCACATAATACATTATGATGGTTTGTTGCTCTAAGAGGCTTGATTGGACTTGGTTTCATACGAAATATTTATGCAGAGTTTTTTGTGATCGGTGTATTGTCCCACTGTGGGCGGAGGCATTGTGTTGGTCTCATGGATTGTATCGGCTGGTTAGTTCTGAGTTATGTGAGCAAATTATGGGATTTGGGTGGTGATACAGAGTTGTTTAATCTTGTCGGATTGGATGATTATAAAGAATGGATTCCCCGTTTAGTTATACTAGTTAAGAAGATTGTGCATCACGTCAAATCATATTGTTAAGGAATTATTACACCCCAGTACCGAAATACGAAGACGGACATAGCCAGCTATCCCGTTCAAGGTACTATACGTCGTACGACGATCACGGCTATAACAAGCCAAAAGAAGCATGCTACAATCAGGTCACTTAGGATCACTCGAACATCTATGTCTCAATCAATCAAACAAGAAACAGTAAAAATAGAGCATATATGATAAAGCAATAAGGCATCCCAAATGCTCCATCAAAATATTCTGAGAACTAGCCATTACAAAATATGTGAGGCCAGTTGAGATACAAGCATACATGATGGTACTACAGCTGCATCTTGATTTAAATACAGTCATGAAAATGAAGCTAAATATCCAGACATGCCGGTTAACGGGTGCCGGTGGCTAAATACCTCAAAGAGTAAAATGTACAATGATGAGCAGGGGGAAAAAACTCACTCGTTATCCTCGGCGGTCATGTTCCTGGTGCTCGCCATGAGTCGAAAGAAAGTACGCTGGATCCTCGGGTGCTAGTTCGAAACCTGGCCATGCAAAACCAGTGGGGTTAGACCCCAAATAGCAAGTACCACAAATGAGGCACAAATGGAGAAACAAAAGCTCAAGGCAATATATATATATATATATATATATATATATATATATATATATATATATATATATATATATATATATATATATATATATATATATATATATAGGTTCTGTGTCGTAGTTTTGGTCCACGACCTATCCTAGCACAATGGCCCAACCCTACAACCAAACAAGGATAAGGGTTCAACCATCACACTATGATAGTCTATGTCCCTAGTCTACTAATAGAATAATACAATCACAAACAAGTTAAGTTATATAACAGACAATCACTTATATGGCTTGCTATTATGGAGTCTGAGGCTATCTCAGAAATAATGCATAATATGTATCCTCAGATCACACCATTGTTGAACATGGGATAACCGAGCCAATAAATTATTATACACATACTTCACGAATTGTACCAGTTTCCCATAGGGCCACTGCGCTAGATCATGGTATTAGCGGTTCTAGTGCTCCTATAGGGAGACAATGGCTCGACATATTTATAATAGGTCAGATAATGTACTCCACTAAGGCGGATGATATACAGTATCTGTGGTGGCTAGCCCGACGCCGAAAGGTTCGTTGGCATAATCTCGGGATATCGTTCCCTCCCCATGATCTACGAATTTTTATTGCTTAATTTAACCCTACATTGCATTGAAATCTCAAGACGTGGTCACATGAGAATTTTTCATAAGATGTCGTACAGAGTACGGGCACGCTAGATACGAATCCATATCAGGATCAGAAGTTCAATCTGGATTCACCGAGCGTATATGCAACATTCATAAATTAATAACCTAGCCACGCTTTGATACTTGACTCGAATATCATACATGTGCTGGAAAAATATATATATATATTATCACACATTCACGAGTTATAGGAGGCATTCTCGATGCACAACCTAAACATGAAATCACTTAACACGTAACACTTATGTCGCACCTCAGTGCACATTTAGATCATGTACACTTAGCCCGCAATAATTGTCTTAGCATGGATACGAGAAATTGAGTCGAGGTTACCAAACTTAACAGTTGGTCACATGAGTTACTATCACTAGTATAGGTAGCTCATGTCATGCACATGGCTGGTGAGTCACTTATTACATAGTCTAGTTCATGAAACATCTTGTTTAACACATGTTCATACCATGCAGATAGGTAGTATAGCCACTTGGCTCATGGTCTAAGTCTTCATATGGTCGGGTCTAATACACGGTTAATTTTAGTACATAGTTACATTTAATCCATATCACTTTCAATTCTAAGATATACACATGAGATCACAAGGTCCAATAAAAATTCTAAATTCAAGATTTAACACAATTTAGAAAACTAGGCATAATTTTTTCATCTGAACTCCAAATGAGGTGATTCAAAAAGAGTTGGAAAGGCAAGACAGAGATATACAACTTTTATGGTTTCAGTTTTACAAGATTCTAGATAAAAAATTAGTTAAATAGGCAAAAACAGTCATTTTGGTCATCATTCGTGCGGTGCACTGCATGCGGCAAGGATTCTGTGCATGGCACACTACGTGCGGCCAGAAATCTGTGCACGGTGCACTTCGTGCAGCAAAAATCGTACGCACGGCAAGGAATTGTGTGCGTGGCAGAAAATCTGTGCACGACGCACTATACACGACCAAAAATTTGTGCACTGCGCACTGCGCGCGGCCAGAAATCTGTGCACGACAAGAAATTATGTGCGCGGCAGAAAATTTGTGCACGGTACACTGCGTGTGGCCAGAAATCTATGCACGGCGCACTATGCGCGGCACTGTTCATCGTCCATGTCTTGACAGGTCCGAAAACATGAGTCTCTAACTTGTTTCCTTCATAATTTTTTTATTTTAACTCCAAATTAAGTGATTCAAAAACCAAAATGCATGAAATAAAAATCTCTAACATATAGTACAACTAGTTTTCGGAAACAAAAGTTTTAATAGATCAAAACCAAAAAAATGCTAGAAACTCATGAAAACCCTAAGTTAGAAATATAGATCTACTAAATTCTATCCATAAAAACCAAAAACTCTAAGTATTAAACATGCTTAGAATCACATAATAGACTAATAATATGTAAGGTTTCACCATTTCTCATGCAAGATGCACTTGCCTATGGAGGAAGAGAGAAAATCTAAGAGAGTTAAAAGAAATGGAAGAATGAAAAGAGAGAGAGAGAGAGAGAGAGAGAGAGAGAGAGAGAGAGAAGTGTTTGGCTTATATATATGGGTAGGATTGGGTGAACCATGGTTCAAACCATAACCAAGTCCTATCCTCATAATAAACCCATAAACCAAATTAAACCAAAGAATGAGTCTAGTCTCCATGACATACAACCTAATTATCATGCAAACAATAAATAATACGTTCCAAGTACGTATATCGAGAACGGGGAGTGACAGAAATCAAGTAGTATCGGCTTGGTCAAAATGATATGCGAATTTTTATATGTGGGTGGCTCTAGCCTTTCTTTTCTACTTCTCCACGTCCTTAATAAGATCCATTCCCTTGTTGTCTTATATCGTTTGTAGATTAATAATGCATGGTAGATTGCAACTGATAAATAAAAGTCATCATGCATGTTGTAATACTAAGAATAGAACACTGAATGACTGTAACTATTGGGGCTATGCACGAGATATTATGTAGTAAGCTTCGGATATGAAGCAGACAGTTGTGGTACGATACCATGGAACTATCGGTATATAAGTTGTAGGCTTCATATGAAAAGCAGACATTTGTGGTTTGGTAGACTGTTGGATTGTGGTTTGATACTATGGGATGATTGGTATATTTAGGACACGTGGGTCACCATTGAAACATTGAATGACTATGTTGATAGCGCGAGAATGATCGACTATTCGATTGTTTTTCTTATATTTTATGTACCATGCATGTGTTTATAGTTAAAATGTTCACATTTTTGTTTGGTCATGGACAACTTGTGCACAAGGTTTGACTTTTTTTGAACGATCGTCGGGATACTAGAATCGTGTCAACCTAGAAAGAATTATGCGGAACATGCTTCAGAGCACGAGCTATTGCAGGACCTTCATTGAGGCTAGCTACCTACTCTGGAAGGACGTATCCCAATACCATGTGTAATCACCCTAATTTTTAATTATTAAATATATAAATAAATAAATATATATATATATATATATATATATATATATATATATATATACACACACATACACAAGAATATACATATGTCATATTAAACAACAAAAATAAAAATAGTATATGTATAAATACATATATGTATATATATACGTATACATGTGTAAATAAATAGTTAAAGAAAATAATTCGTATTCCATAAAAAATATAGGAATTTTGAATAAATAAAATTGAAGAATTTTTAAAAGATAATGTTATGTTTTAATTATAATTAATAAAGTAGAAATAAATAAAATAAACTAATATTAAATTCATTTTAATATTAATAAACTATAAATAAAAAAGGGGAATTAGGCACCACATCCAAAGCCTTAAGGCTAGCTCCAAGCACAACCCATGGGAGAGAGAGGAGGGTAGAGAAATGAAGAGAAAAATAAAATTGAGGGATATAGGGAGTTGGAATGAATCCTAGCCATAGGATCATCCACCTAGTGGATCCATTGCCCCAACACTTCATCTCAACCACTCGAAACAAAACCAAGAAACCATTGTTTAATTTTATGCTTCATAACCAAGTAACTAATGGACGAAATGATGCATTGGATAAAAGAAAATGATGAATCATTGATAGCCAGACGGTATACTGGCGGTATACCGCGATATATCAGTCTGACTATCAATTTCCATTTTTGAACAAAAAAAACTCAGGAACTCTGTTCTTTGCACGGGTCTATGGCAATGTCAAAGGATATTCTACAAGTTCATGGTAGTCTCTCATATCAAAACGATATTCAATCACGAAAAATATATAAAATATGACACACGAAAATATAAATCACAATCACAAGACTCAATTTTTGTGAAAATTTTAAATACAAAAAATTCATAAATACAAAAATCCATGAACGAATGTGACACCCAACAATTGCCAAGCAAACCTTAAAGAAGGATGGTCAAATTATTCTAGGCTCTTTACTTTTCTTAACTTTATTTTACTTTGTAAATTTCCTTTTTTTCTCCCATATTGCTTTCCATCTTAAGATGCCATTATGGTTTTTAGATATAAAAAGAAACAAATGAATAAGAGAAGAGAATGCCGCAAGGACGTAGTCCAACAATTAGATCTAATATGGGTTATTGGGGAGGTTTGGGTGTAGAAGCATGAAAAATACGCTGGGGAATCATACGCGTAAAACCCTCAACATGCAGGAAGCTCGCATAAAACAGAGCTCCAGCATTGGGTGACGTAAAATATGACTTCAGAGCCATTGGCGTACAGCAGAGCTTCAACGCTATTTCAGCGTAAAACATAGATCCAGAATAACCTGCGTAATGCAGTATTTCCAGACTGCTTCGGCGTAAAAAGGTTACTACATTGCCACTTCGGCGTAAAACCCGTCTGCTTTTAATGCAGCGAGAAGTTGAACGAGGAACTCTTCGTATTCCTCGAATGAACCTATCAGTGGAAGCAGTGAACCTGACTCCTGACAAAGAGTACTACACGGTGATCGAGAGGACGGATGTAATAATGACTCTGCACAGAACTCCAAACTGTCGTCTAGTAACATAACCCTTGATATAAGACGTCGTTTACGCATTCAAGGAATACGCTGCCTATTCTACACAGGTAGACGTGAGCTTTACGCTCAGGATGAGACAAAACCAACAGCCACGTCAAAAGCTGTCCTTCGTACAGAACTCGAGGCACGTCTTTGCAATTAATGCGCGAGATGGGGGCAGATCTCTGCATTTAATGCACGAGATTTGGTTCTACTTTTTGACTGGATGAACTATAGTTAGGGCTAATACGTCCACATCACTATCCCCGTACATTACGCCAACCAGGCTATTTTTAGCTATAGGAGCACGCCATACGCTATCTCCTTGAAATACGCCGACCTGGCTATTTAACTATAGGAGTACGTCGTATGTTATCTCCTCGAATTACGCCAACTCAGGCTATATTTGTAAAGGTGCGTGATAAGGCTATGTGGCCCAGAATACGCTCAAGACCTCAGTCAAGGAGGAATAACTGGCTATCTTTACGCTGGTTATCTATCCATGCAGCATCAAGCTTTACGCAGAACTTGGCTTTTATGCCGACATGATAGTTATTTGGCTTCTACGCCGACATGACAGTTATTTGGCTTCTACGCCAACATGACAGCTACTTGGCTTCTACGCCAATATGACAAATACTTGGCTTCTATGCCAACTTGACAACTATTCGGCTTCTACGCCTACTCGGCTTTTTGTGCCATCTGAACAGCTATTTGGCTTTTACGCCAACGAGACAGTTATTTGGCTTTTATGCCAAATATCTCTACGCAAGGGGCAGTTATCTACGTGGCTTGCATGCCGTGATCTTCGACGAGCGATTATACGCATTACCTCATAATGGGACACGCGTCACACGTCGATTCAGAAGATCATTCATACGTGGGTAGCAGTTATTATAACCGCCGCGTAAAAGGTGAAGCTCTCTCCGCTGTTCGGTTTCTATGCCGGCTGCGACCAAATTCTATAAATAGAGACCTCCGGCCACGGAGGTCAAGGGGGAAAAAAAGGGTCGAATGCAAGGACAGAGATCAAGGTCAAGAGAGCACATATAGAGAGCTTTGGCAACGAGAGTTCAACTTTTCCTGCAGTCTTTGAAGCTTCTTTTTCGTCTTCTACAGCACTTCTTCGTCATCGAGTGGTCAAAGGGACAAAGTGATCGACCGCAGATCAGACTCCTATAGCAATATTTCCCCAGAATCAAATTTTTGTACTTAACATCCTCGTATAGGATTAATTGTACTTCTTTTTCTTGTTGTAAACCAAAGAAAGGGTTTCGTATAAACCTAGTTTCAATTTCTTTCGTTTATTATCAAACACAAGATGGTGACTCTGTTGGAGACTACTTTCTCATCTGACGAGAAAGTCATTGCTCAACACGATGCTATATCCGTAGGATCAATGAAGAAGACTCTGGTCGTCCAATTCGACCAATTAGCTTACGAAGACATGCTTCGAGCAGAGGTTAGCTCTCATTCCCTCTCTGTCCAAGACAACAGGAAGTTGCATAAAGTATGGATGCCCCGGACATCCTCTATCCATCCTGCAGGCTCTCTCTCTCCGACCAACAAGGTTGTGACATCGCAACCTCCGCGCCCCGCACGTAAAACTCTGTCTCCCGTCTGTGACGTGGTAGACAGAGCTTCTGGCAATGCCTTAGTGCCAATCCAGAAGTCTACTCCGCGCCCCGCGCATAAAACTCTGTCTCCCGTCTGTGATGTGGCAGACAGAGTATCTGGCAATGCCTTAGTGCCAATCCAGAAGTCTACCCCGCGCCCCGCGCATAAAACTTTGTCTCCCGTCTGTGACGTGGCAGACAAAGCTATGGCGACTCTGCTGGGGACTACTTTCTCATCTGATGAGAAAGTCATTGCTCAATACGATGCTGTATCCGTAGGATCAACGAAGAAGACTCTGGTCGTCCAATTCGACCAATCGGCTTACGAAGACATGCTTCGAGCAGGGGGTAGCTCTCATTCCCTCTCTGTCCAAGACAACAGGAAGTTGCGTAAAGTGTGGATGCCCCGGACATCCTCTACCATTCCTGCAGACTCTCTCTCTCCTATCAACAAGGTTGTGACATCGCAACCTGTGTGTCCCGTGCGTAAAACTTTGTCTCATGTCTGTGATGTGACAGACAAAGCTTCTGGCAGGGCCTTAGTGCCAATCCAGAAGTCTACTCCGCGCCCTGCGCGTAAAACTTTGTCTCCCGTCTGTGACGTGGCAGACAAAGCTTCTGGCAGTGCCTTAGTGCAATCCAGAAGTCTACTCCGCACCCTGTGCGTAAAACTTTGTTTCCCGTCTGTGATATGGCAGACAAAGCTTCTGGCAGTGCCTTAGTGCCAATCCAGAAGTCTATTCTGTACCCTACGCGTAAAATTTTGTCTTCCGTCTGTGACGTGGCAGACAAAGCTTCTGGCAATGTCTCAGTGCCAATCCAGAAGTCCACACCGTGCCCCGCGCATAAAACTCGGTCTCCCGTCTGTGACGTGGCAGACATAAATTCTGACAATGCCTCAGCGCCAATTCAGAAATTCCAAACACGCCCCGCACGTAAAAATATATCTTCCCGCTACAGTGAGGCAGATGGTCCTTGCAATCACCGTAAGGGAAAACATGTGGCAAATATTCCAACCTCTCGGCTTTTACGCCATCAAGAGAAGAATTTGCCTGCCCTTCAGATTACGCGAAATACTAACGGCAGATTGAGGACTTCCTCAGTTTTACGCCAACCTGTGCAAAGCTCCAGATTACACCAGGATAAGCCTCTCAGCGTAAAGAAGACCTGTTTTACGGGAAGATACGCTCCTCATGGATCATGTGCTACTCACACGGCTGAACTGCTCTACTCATATGGCGAAAGTGTTCTGATTCCCAATATCCGCAGGCCCACTGATGTAAAAAGGCAGAATAAGCCTTCTTCTTCTTCTTCTGATTTGCGTGATTTCTTGATCCAGAAACGCAAAGACAGGGGTCAAAATCAAGATTTAGTGCCCCTAACTTCCAAGTGTGGGGAGATCATGTGGGAAGATGCGTCAACATCTAATATCGTCATGACAGGTGGGTCACATGAAGAATCTGTCTTTATTGTTCAACCTACTCGCAACGATCAGCATCAAATAATCTTTGGTCAAATACGGAATAGACCGATTGTACAAGAAGATTCTTACGAGTCTGATGCTGGGAGAATGCAAATCCACAGATATAGCCCACAGGCTTTAAAGATTATACAAAGCATGGGTTATAATTTGAAGTTGAAACAAGGCCTCAACTATGAAAAAGGCAGACGAACACCGTTGTATGGTAATCCTTATTGTCAACGAACTCGTTTTGGGTTGGGGTATACCGCATTTATTGCAAACTCCAAACCTCGAGAGTCTGATCCTGTAATACCAGAGGCAAGTCCTTCTAAATCAACTTCTGTGGACAAACGCCACGACATGTCTGGGGGTAGTCTACCTCGACAAAATAAGGCAGCATCCAAAGCTTGGGGTAGAATTCCCTCTGTGTCCGAAGATGATGCAACGATGACCATCTTCCCGGAAGACCGTAAAACTCAGGCATCGGGAGCCCAAAGGCCGAAAAGCACTTTTTCTTTCAATGAAGATGACATCATTGAAATCTTCAATATATTGATGAAGGAAAACAAACTTCGGCTATCCAACATCAGATATCCTGAAAGGGCTGACAAAGTCGATGACCCAGATTATTGCCTCTTTTATCGGTACATTCATCACCCCACAAGGGCATGCTATGTACTAAAAAAGAGAATCCAGGAGTTGATCGATGCCAAGGTCATCACTTTGCATTTATAAATGAGGGGATGATCACTGCAAATTAATTTCACTCTAACGTGACAATTTGCTCCCTCAAGAAGTACCGGACGATGAGTCCCTAGAAGTTTCCCCAACGGATTCTTCAGGTTTATCCTCAGGAAAATCACTCCACAGTTAATTTTTCGGACATGAGTTCACATCCATATTACCTCTGAACTATTGTCCAAACATTTGTTTCCCCAACTGAATTTGCCATGTCCAAATAACCTCTGAGCAAACTTCCCAGTTTGTGGCTATAGATCAGTTCACGTCTATACTACCTCTGAACTACGTCTTTCTATTTTTTTTTGACCCACTACTTTTTCGCACGTTAGTGCAACTAACAGGTTTGAGACAAGTCCTGACGGATGCTCGTAAAATATGACTCTGTGGGGATGAACATGGACTGAATCTTTCTTTCGTGGGAAAAGAAAAATAGTTCAGAGGTAATATGTCCCACAGGGGAGTTTTTTTTTCTTTTTTTCCAGCAGAGTAAATCGTTCACCACGAAAATGGTCATGTCCATATTTCCTCTGCCTTGTTTTCTTTATCTCCACAGAGTCATATCTTACCACGTCCTCATTACCTCTGAAGAAGATATTTTTAGAACTTTTCCATGTCAACATTACCTCTGAGTGAAGTTCCTCTCTTCGACTCCCTACTATCACGTTCACATAACCCCTGATAGTGCTAGTCGTTTCAGCTTATGACCTGTACTTAAGAGACGCCATGGGTAATAAGTCCACAACCCGGATGTACAAATTGACTCTTGGTTTTTCATCCCCAGCAAGTGCCTATGTGCAACATTTTCTCCTTTGTTACAAATTCGTGTAAAAGGCCATCATTCGTGTCCAAGAGTCTCGGATACGCAATGGATGATGGATCCTCAAAATTCTCCCAGAAGAGCAATCCTTAGGTATATTTCGCACAATGACTATTTAAACCAGTCAGTTTGACGTTAGCCATGTTCATATTACCTCTGAGCTATCGTCCCATCAATCTCCCCAGCGGAGCGATCCTGGGTCTATTTTCATATTTGGATAGACCACACTCAATGAATCACTCTTTCAAAGAGTTTTCAGACATCAGTTCACGTCCATATTACCTCTGAACTGCTGTCATAATATTTTCTCTCAGGCTGAGTTTGTCATGTTCATATTACCTCTGAACAAACCTTCCTGGTACGGCTATCGATTATCATGTCCATATTACCTCTGATATCGGTTGTCATCTCAACTTAACACCCGTACTTAACTCTAAGTACGCCAGTGGTGTTAGGTCCACAAAAACTGTCATGTTCATATTACCTCTGGCAGGGCTTGTCCTAAACTTATTACTTGCACTCTCGTGCACAAGAAGTAGTAGGTCTACCAAAAACATTCTGTGGAATGCCCGCAATGGAAACTAATTGTTCATGTTCACATTACCTCTGAACTATCCTTATTTTTCCCAGCAGAGAAAAAGTCAGTTCATGTTCATTTTACCTCTGAACTATATCTCTCCCCTATCCCCATAGAGTCATATTTTACCGCGGCTGTATTATCTCTGGCGGGACTTGTCTCAAACCTATTACTTGCACTCTCGTGCGCAAAAAGTAATGGGTCCACAAAAATCTCCTAGCAGGATGTCTTTTACCAGCCACAAAACCTATCACGTCCATACTACCTTTGATAGGGCTTGTTTTGAACTTATTATTTGCACTCAACGTGTGCAACAAATAACAAGTCCACCAAAGATCCCCCAGTGGGATGTCCTCAATAAACCAAAATTCGCACAAACAATCATAAAGAAATGGAGGGTCCTTATATGATTGGCAATGGCGCTTATAGATTAGCCAAGTCTAATAAAAAATTTGATAATGGCTACTATCAACTACAAATTCCCGAAGAAGTACTATACTTGATCTCCTTTGCTTAACGGAGTATGAGGAGGATCTTATTCTGACGATACCATGCACAAAGGTTAGCTGGATCATATTCTATCAGATTCATATGACCTCTTAATGGATATGCTTAACTAATTTGTAAACCTATCATGTTCATATTACCTCTGATAGTGTTTAGTATACAAATTTAGTTGGATTATATTCTATCTGGTTTATATTACCACTGAATAGATTTACATTCAGCAAAATCCTAACGAAAGTATGTCATGTTAATGATACCTCTGATATCACTTTCACCCTAGCCTATCATTTATATTCAAAAAATGATGGGTCCACAAAGTCAGATAAAGTCTCTTTATTATCTCTGGGAAGAGCAAATTACATAAAAAAGCAAAAAGTACATCATTGGGGAGGAGCAGTCAAATCACGAATCTGTTGCGCCAAGGCGGCCATTCTCTCATTCCTGGAGTCCAAGACGTTAGCGCGAGCCCGCTCCAGTCGTGCCTCATCATCACTCAGGAGGGATAGTTCAGACCGAGCCTGTACAAAATCGGCACGAATGACGCTCGCATGAACCAAGTTCTGCTGAGCTGTAGCCACTTGGCCCTTCAGCACATCTCGAGCCGCAGACGACTTGAGAGCCCACTCCTTTTCCTGAGCGAGTTTAGCTTCCAATTTGCGGACCCTCGCTTCATTTCCCGCATGTTCGGCCTCACACTTCGTTAGATGAGGAATAACCTCCTCCAAGATGGCCTGCTCTGCATCCATCTTCTGCTGCTGTGTCTGGATGGATTTATCTAAGCATTCCATCTGTTCAGCAAGCTTCGCAGTCATATCATCGACGTTGCCTCGAGATAGCTACAAATATTCGTTAATGGGTTGCTCTAAACCATTAACTATTTGCTCCAGCGCATCAACTCTTCCAGCGTCATTGAAATTTTTGATCGGCGCTATCGCAAGCTGGGAGGACGTCAGCAGATTATCAAAGCTCATGTTCTTCTCCAGCACCATAGAAATCAACTCCTTCAAACTGCGGTAGAATAGGCTGGTATATTGTTCAATCAGCATATCGAAGACCGGATGCACGCTAGGAGTGGCTGCAATACCAGGAAATCTCCTTCCAGGAATGACCGCGGAGGTTTGCCACGGCCGTTGCCTCTACAGATGGCGCTATAAAAGAACGAACACCACCAACAGTTGAAGTTGTTGGCGTACTCAACGAAGGAGGCACAGTGGCGATGATGGGCTCATCCTCCTCTGAAGATATCTGAACTGCTGTTGGTGAGACGACACTTGAAAATATTGCAGACGAAGGATCGACAGCGTCAAAGCATGCCCCTTCGGTATCAAACACCGTCGTTTCATCGGTAGTATCCGCAACAAAGTCAAAGGTTACATCAACTCCGCCCTCGCCTGAGATGTCTTCACCTGAAGAAGATAAGAGAAAGTTAATATCAAATTGATGTTAATTTTCCTAAAAAAGGCGTAAAGACAACATTTACCCATGGCCGATGGTATATATGTCGCGTCCGCAGCCTGAATAGCTAAATCATCTCTTAATGATGCTAGACAAGCTATCATACCTGGAGAAGAGGGTGCACCAACTGACACTGGCGGGTAGTCTTCCCAGTCTTCACCAAGATCCACTCAAGGCTCATCGGGTGGAATCTCGTTGGAAATACTTACAGACGAAGTAGGGGTTACTCCCATTATTGGTCTGGAAAAAGGTATATAGAATCTTATTATGCTCGACCTCGAAGGCGATCTCGTAGCACTACCAGAAGCGGTAGTAGCAGCACCGATCTCGAGCAAAGAATCTCTGGCACTGCCAGCCAAAATTATGGAGGTTCCCTCTCTAAAAGGCGAAGGACCTCTGATTAAAGAATCATCCCCAACAGGGGAGACGACAGGCTCGCTCCTAGGAGCCCCCCTGGTGGAAGCCCTTTTCGGACCTCTGGCAATCTTCTTCTTGTGGGGAGAAGGCTCTTTCAGAGTCGAATCTTTCCTTTTTGGGGGGATAACGAGAGGCTCTGTCGACGGAGCTATTATGCCTCTTGGTATTGTTAACAAGAACTCGTCTGTCCCGGTGGTGTCTTTATTCTCATCCGAGGAAACAGACGGAATCTCCATCCTTCCACTAGACCTATGGGAGGGCATCCTAAAACTTCCATGAACATCAAAATCACGATGGAAAGAATTGATGGACGCATAGAACTGCGCATATGAGTGAAGGATGTGCAACTCCATAGAGAGAGAAGTTGCGGGCACAGCAAAAGTTGCACCGGTACAGCCCGTGATGAAGTACCGCCATCCTCTGGCTCCATCAATAAGTCCACCTTTGGACTTGAAGCTGGTAATGGCATTCCCCATATGCAACTGGTCGTACCCAAACTTCCTGGCGAACAGACTGGGCAAATAAGGCTCCAGGTAGCAGTGGTCATCGCTTCTGTACAGCAAATGGGAGGGTCTAATGCAGACCAACCAGTAGAATGCTTCAGGAGAAAGAATGGTCCTCCCATGGCCCCCATCTTTAAGTTTCTTTCCCTGTTCATTGATATGTACCGGGGGGACGATACAGAAGAGCTTCCAGCTGTGGGCAACATTTAACGCCCGCCGATAATCTATGACGGTCGCCACGTTCCAAGAGGAATTCTTGTAATTCAACAAGAAGTTATTTCCCGAACCGCTGGCAGGACCAGGAGACATCACCCTGGTGTTGTGAAGAATTAACCATCCCATCAAGTATAGGAATGGTAATTCTACTCGGGGAAAGCTTTTGCACTGCGTATCATCATCTAGCAGTCCATCAGTAAGGGCCCTCAGGCATGCTTGTATTCTACATACCATAGCAGGAAGCAGGCCCAGTCTTGCTCCGAATACCAAACGCATTGCAGGCTATAAGGTGTTGCGATGGATGCAATCTGCAGACGCGATGCCAGGCACTACCCAGTGGCGAAGCCAAACGGAGAGGAAGCCAGCCAATTAAGCTTCCCTTGACAGAGGCTTACGACAATGCCTCATATAACTGAAGGCTTTTGTGCCTGAAGGGCAAACCTTTATCTCCTCATCAAAATATGATCTGGAGCCCCTGCGTCTTCAATAAGGTCATCGACCGTGTTAGCATTGAGCATGCTCAGAAGGTTCAAAGGCCTATCTCGGCTATATACCACCTTGATCAGCTTAATATTTCTGGCCTGGTGGAAGAAGAGATAGGTTGCTCACTTGTTAATGTGAGCCAAGTCAGAGGGCTCCTTGTAGAAAGTGGTGCAGGCAAGATAATGGCACATCAGCTCCTGATATACTGCCACTATCCGAGGGTTTGTATCCCTCAACTCCATATTTGTAGGGACGTACTCTTCATAAGGAGCATCCCCCATTGGCAGCTTTGAAATCTCTGCCATCTCATGAAGGGCTAAGCCCAACTCACCCAGCGGAGTGGCAAAAGTCCCAGTGAGAGAGTTGTATCGCTCCATCAAGGCTAAGAACAAGTTAGGGTTGATAGGTAGCCAAACACTTATGGCACTCACGGCCGCGAACAAACCAATACTTTCCAGCTCCGTCTGGAAGTGCTTCAGGGCCCAAGCAGTCAAACTGGCCCATCGAAGATTCCCCGGGCTAAGCCATCCACTGGTCCGAGGGTTGACCCTGGGGTACATTTCTCCCTGTCCCATAAAGTCATTACAGAAGGTCGATATCTGAACAGGCTGGATCAGCGAAGTGTCCTCACTCGGGATACTACCCGGCAGCAATCCCCTAAAGGGCATAACAGGGCCCGAAGAACGGCTCATATAGGCCCCCCGGTCGTATTCCTTGTTGTATAAGATCTTCCCCGGTCGACCGTGGAGATCGGGAGTCAGGGTCCAAACCATCTTCCTAGGATGTGTGGCGTGGAAGAATGCAGAGATAGGGTGATCCCTGAGCATCCGGGGCAGATACATGACCGTGCCCTCAGCAGTAAAAAAACTAATCCTCCTTCTTGGGTTTAGTCTGGGACTGTTTGTCGATCACATCCCCGAACAAGAAGCCTGGCTTCTTATACTCTGTCCCGTCTATGTATGTCAGAGGCTCCCCACTGATCATACTCAACAGCATGCGTTCTCCTTGGGACGAGATTAGGGTTCCCCTTTCTTCAGAATAATTGGCTCCAGAAATGGGAAATGTCACATGCGACAAGTCCTCCAAATAATTCGAGTTCAGCATCCCGGCAGCAGAACCCATCATCTCAGCCAAAAGAGGGATCTGCAAGTCCACTACAAAATACAAGAAAACCAGTCAGTTTCTACACTAGACGATACACTCTTGCAGTTTACGCCAAAGATTATCAGTCTGAGTTTTTACGCCAAGACTACAAAAACTTGAGTTTTACGCTGGAATTCATTTCCGAGGCGTAAAATTCAAGGTTGGCAATATACACCAAAATCTAACAGTCTGAGCTTTTACGCCAGATTGACAAAATTTGAATTTTTACGCCGGAATTCATATCCAGTGTGTAAAATTCAAAGTTTGCAGTATACGTCAAATTTCGACAGTCTGAGTTTTTACGTCAGACTGCAAAAATATGGAGTTTTTACGCTGACACATTAGGAATGTGCACATAATAATAAAACATCTCCGTACATCATCATCCTCGAAGAGGCTCTCAGTACAAAAGATGACCTTGCGCGTGCACGTACAACGTGTGCGAAGGATTTTCTTTTTCTCTCGAAGTATTTACCTGTAATGTCCGAAGAACAGCTCGACGGTGGAGCGCTGCGTTCTGATCGAGGCTCGTTCAGCCTAATGGGAGTTGCTCATGCTTGAGCAGTGGAGCGAGAAGAGGAAGCGACCTTCTTTCCCTTAGCAGTGGAAGTCTGTTTAGGTGCCATGGCAACTCTGAGTTCTCAAGAAAGGGACGAAGAGGAAGGGTTCTTGGAAAGCAAGGGTTTTGGGAAGACAGATAAAAGTTTTTTTCTCTCAGGACCTTGGGCTATTTATAGAGTTCGGATAACTCTTCAAATTCCTAACCAAATCCGATATTTAATATTCGGTTATGATTTGGGACCACGTCAGCCTATCATTTGAAAAAAGAAGATGGACAATCAATGGATCCAGAATTTACGCACAGAGCAGATCTATGATTTTACGCTAAGGAGCTTTTACGCTCGAGAGGCTACAAATCTACGGTTTTACGCTCAGAAGCTATAAGTCTATGGTTTTACGCTCAGATGCTTTTACGCTCAGATGCTTTTACGCTCACGAGCTTTTACGCTCAAGAGGCTACAAACCTACGATTTTACGCTCAGAGGCTACAAATCTATGATTTCACGCTCGGAAGCTTTTTACCCTCAGAGGCTATAAATCTACGATTCTATGCTCGAAAGCTACAGACGGCCAATTACAAGGGTTTACGCAGAAGATACTCCTTCTTGGCTACAAAACATTCCAAGTGCCTGAAATACACAGAGTTCAGCATTGAAGATGACTCTTCTTCTTGGGTCATTTGGAAGTTCATCCAAAGTCCAGTCAGAATACTTCACAAAAGTTCAAGTATGGCTTGGTCGACAGAAATTTCTCGCCTTTCTTAAAAGGATTTTCGGTAAACCATTCTTGAAAATGACGACGGTCTGAACAAGAATTCTTCGTATCAGAGAAGTGACAGTTCAGAATTCTACGCGACTCCTCGTCCAAAACAGCATGATAGTTTGGATCTTTAACTTAAATGCTAAGGAGTTTTTTACGCGTCTTCTGCTACGCGTAAAAGATGGGACGAGATCAGATACTCTTTTATCATAGTCGGCGTAAAATTATTCAGACGTGCCGAAGCTGCACACATTTAGACTTCCTCACAGCAAATATGGCAAATCATCAGATGCGTAAAAGAAGACAATTTTATTAATCATGGTTACATATGATGGAAATCCAGTCTATAAAGGGTTTTTTCATATTCATGATTACATATGATGGAAATTATTTTTCTACAAAGGGGTTTCTTATTTTTATTTAAGATCACACCAAGAATCTGTTTTTGCCAGGTTCTCGTATTGGTGTAGATCTTTTTCGTCTTCTACAGCAGTTAATCGCCTTCTGCGGTCGATTAACAAGAAAATAATTAATGGCGGAAGGATACATAATTGGGCATGTATCAATTTCGCAAGCCCACCCTCCATACGCCATGGCAGACATTCCCTAGAAATTATGTTGGGGGTTCAGACCCAACTCAATACTGGAAGACAGGGCCAAGCTGTCTGCCTTCGTCCAGCATCATGAGGGGAGAAAATACAGCTTGCAAGCTGTGTGGTCCAATACGACCCTTCCTCTCTCCTGGACGAATCGTCATATGAAATTGTTGATCATCCCGAGCAAAAAAAGCTATGATATCCTTCCATGATCCATCGTTGCGGAGGACATTTGCTCGAAGATGCCTCTTTTTATGGCTCCTTACATGCTGGAAGAACATGACCTTCTTCTTCCTCAAGTCAACCCGACGAAGCTCGGCAACCATCTCTTTATGGTGAAGGAAGTGTAGGAAAAACAGGTTAACCCATTCGCCTTTATATAGGCAGAGGAGAACACACAGAATCCCAACAAACTCCTAAAAATTTGCCGAGAAATCAACCTCACGAAATGAGTCAGACTTGACCGTTTCATGCTTCATTCAAAGTGTTTCAAATTACGAAAAATTTGAAAACTTTGAAGGGGGTCTTGTAGAAGCATGAAAAATACGCTGGAGAATTATACACATAAAACCCTCAACATGCAGGAAGCTCGCGTAAAACAGAGCTCCAGCATTGGGTGGCGTAAAATATGACTTCAGAGCCATTGGCGTACAGCAGAGCTTCAATGCTATTTCAGCGTAAAACATAGCTCCAGAACATCCCGCATAATGCATTATTTCCAGACTGCTTTGGCGTAAAATGGTTACTACATCGCCACTTCGGCGTAAAACCCGTCTACTTTTAATGCAGCAGGAAGTTGTACGAGAAACTCTTCGTATTCCTCGAATGAACCTGTCAGTGGAAGCAGTGAACCTGACTCCTGACAAAGAGTACTGTACGATGATCGAGAGGACGGCTGTAATAATGACTCTGTACAGAACTCCAAACTGTCGTCTAGTGACATAACCCTTGATATAAGACGTCGTTTACGCATTCAAGGAATACGCTGCCTATTCTACACAGGTAGACGTGAGCTTTACGCTCAGGATGAGACGAAACCAACAGCCACGTCAAAAGCTGTCCTTCGTACAGAAGTCGAGGCACGTCTCTGCAATTAATGCGCGAGATGGGGGCAGATCTCTGCATTTAATGCACGAGATTTGGTTATACTTTTTGACTGGATGAACTATAATTAGGACTAATACGTCCACATCACCATCCCCGCACATTACGCCAACCAGACTATTTTCAGCTATAGGAACACGCCGTACGCTATCTCCTTGAAATATGCCGACCTGGCTATTTAACTATAGGAGTACGCCGTATGCTATCTCCTCGAATTACGCCAACTCAGGCTATATTTGCAAAGGTGCATGATAAGGCTATGTGGCCCAGAATACGCTCAAGACCTCAGTCAAGGAGGAATAACTGGCTATCTTTACGCTGGTTACCTATCCATGCAGCATCAAGCTTTACGCAGAACTTGGCTTTGACTCCGACATGACAGTTATTTGGCTTCTACGCCGATATGACAGTTATTTGGCTTTTACGCCAATATGACAGCTACTTGGCTTCTACGCCAACATGACAGATACTTGGCTTCTATGCCAACTTGACAACTATTCGGCTTCTACGCCTACTCTGCTTTTTACGCCATCTGAACAGTTATTTAGCTTTTACGCCAACGAGACAGTTATTTGGCTTTTATGCCAAACATCTCTACGCAAGGGGCAGTTATCTACATGGCTTGCATGCCATGATCTTCGACGAGTGATTATACGCATTACCTTATAATGGGATATGCGTCACACGCCGATTCAGGAGATCATTCATACGTGGGTAGCAGTTATTATAACCGCCGCGTAAAAGGTGCAGCTCTCTCCGCTGTTCGGTTTCTACGTCGACTGCGACCAAATTCTATGAATAGAGACCTCCGGCCACGGAGGTCAAGGGGGAAAAAAGGGTCGAATGCAAGGACAGAGATCAAGGTCAAGAGAGCACATATAGAGAGCTTTGGCAACTAGAGTTCAACTTTTCCTGCAGTCTTTGAAGCTTCTTTTTCATCTTCTACAACACTTCTTCGTCATCGTGTGGTCAAAGGGACAAAATGATCGACCCCAGATCAGACTCCTATTGCAATATTTCCCCAGAATCAAATTTTTGTACTTAACATCCTCGTATAGGATTAATTGTACTTCTTTTTCTTGTTTGTAAACCAAAGAAAGGGTTTCGTATAAACCTAGTTTTAATTTCTTTCGTTTATTATCAAACACATTGTGTTCGAGTCCTGACTTAATGTTAAAAAGAAGGAGAAGAGGAAGTAGTCTATGAATGGAGAAGTGGGAAAGTCCCATCCTACACCACACCTTGAATTCCTCCAAAACTTTATAGATTTTTTTTTTCCATTTGTTAAGGTTTCTTCCTTCTCAAGGACAATTTGTTGTAAAAAAAAATTGCAAGGCCTAGGGTCAAACCAAGGACCACCCAAATAACTCCCACCATTCCCAACCGCTGAGCCACCCCAAATATTCTATAACCCCGTTTGGGACTCAGTTTTCATGTGACAAAACTAAAATCTGAGGCTAAAATTCTGTTAATTTTTTTCAGAACATGGTTTGAGATTTTGCTTTGGTTTGGTTATGGCCAAACCAATATTGACAAAATTATCATTACTCTTTTATTTTTTTTCCTTATGTATGTAAACATATTTCTTCCCTATAAGATAATATATGTTATATTAAATCAAATCTCATTACATTTTAAAGCGAGATAGTTCTTAAATTATGTAATTAAATTAGATTAGTTTGAATTGAAATTATTGATTGAATTAATTTACACTATAATTCAAATGTAATTTAATTTTAAATTATAGATTATATAGTATTAAAAGTTTAATTCTAAAATTCTTGGGATTAGATTATAATTTACCTTTTGTATATTACAATGAAACTTATAAATATAAGATTAGCCCAAAAAAAAGAAATACATTAATGACATACAGTTTGTTGGTGTTTTTCTTTGCTTTGGGAGTTTTAGTCCCACATTGGAAAACCACCAATGTGTATATCTCAATATATAACTTTGCTTAGTATTGGTATATGCACATGGGGTGGTAGCCCATGTGGGTTGACTTTCCTAGAGGGATTAAGTGTGAACCCCATTATGACGATCTTTATCTTGTCACCACTTTTGAAAAGTTTTCCTTAGGAGCTAAGCCCCAAAAGGGCTTGATGACTCGGGCTCAAGGGTGCAAAGTGGTGCTTTTTTGGTGCACTTTGCACGTAGCACGTCAGCATCATTGCATGGAGCTCATGCGCTCATTTAATGTGCGAGTTGCATGCACGGTTGCTTGCTCGGGCACATGATTCATGGTGCTATGCGGCCGAGGAGCTATGCGTCCATGTGTTTTATGGCCTGGAGCTATGCGTCTAGGTTCTTTGCTGTCTGGAGCTATGCGGCCAGCGAGCATGTATGAGCGAGTCGTATATGGAGGAGACATGGCCAACTATTTTCGGCGCATGGTTATCCGTGTCATCCGAATTATGCGACGTATACGGTGCATGGGTGTCTGTACACAATGGTTGTTGCATTCGACGCTTGGCACCATTTGACAGTGTTGTCCTGTGCAGCGTGACCGATCACGGCGGTGACGCATGCTGCTACGGCTACGCATACGGCATGGTGCCGGATAGCGCATATGCAGCCTATTCACCCACTTTTGTAACCTAACTCGTTTAAAATAGATTAAAATTGAGGAACCTATTCACCCACTTTTGTAACCTAACTCGTTTAATTTATGTGACGGGTAGATCGGATGACGCCTTGAGTTGGGACTTCATTCTTTTTCAGACCAGGCAAGATACCTTACCAAATTATTTACAGTACTTTGCATGCTTATTATATTTCTGTATATTCATTGCATTTCTGTATATTCATTGCATGTGTAATTTCTTTCAGTCATTACTATATATTAGATATGTTGACACACACATGACACTTAGTATCATGAGAGGACAATCAGTAGGCGTATGGGCTTTAACCACTCTGGTGAACCGTAGTAACTAGCACGCACTATGGTAGTCATGTCCGATGGTCGCTACCCCCGCGGTATGTCAATTGATGGAGTCACGAGGGTCACTACCCCCGCGGTATGTCGACTGATGATGTTCTAGACTGGGTGTGTGAGTTGTGAGGCTTAGATCGAGTAGCCTACCCTTGCCCATACGAAAAGTTGTCCTCATTTGCATTCATATAGATTGTCTTGTACAGCGTACTTATATATTTTCAAACATTATGCATGTTTACTGTATTCAAATTGGCTTGCTTCTATGTATCTTGTTACGTCCCTCTGAGGACCTGGTCCCTTTCCAGGTGTAGATGTTTACGACTATTTGCAGGAGCACAGATCAGGACTTACTACTTATCTCTTCCAAGGAGGTCTTACCTTCGGAGCATCTTTGATTATCTCTAGCGACGGATAGCTTCGCTCAATACCCTTACATCATCATCTTATTTATATTGGAGATTTACCCTCCTCTCTCATTTTAGTATTGTTATAGTCATTGGTAGTGGATTTGTCTCCACCCGACTATCATTTAAGGATTATTCAGACTCTTTATTCTAGTTCAGTTATTTACTTTCTATGACTTATTGTGTGGATGAGATTAGTATACCTGTGACTTGTGATACTATATTTATACCACATGTGAGTTATATTCATATTACAGCGTACGTGTGTATTATGGTATCTATATATTGGAGTTGCATATACATACGGCTGGCATGCTTACGTGTTTCTAGTCCTACGTACTTTGGGACTGGGGCGTGACACATGCTGCTACGGCTACGCATACGACATGGTGTCGGATAGCGCATATGCAGCCTTAAGCTTTCTAAGGCCATATATGTGTTGTTCTCCTGTATATATAGAGGAGCTTCTCTTTCTTTTAAAAAGAGAGAAAAAAATTGAAAGCACCAGAGCGATATGTGGCCGTAGTGAGCACCCATCCACAAAGTATTTTTGCGTGATCCGAAGGAGACCAAGGGCGTTCCAGAAGTTCTCATGTGGACTTGCTAGATCCTGGGGCGGTTCGTTGTATAACACGAATATTGCCTTGATCTCCGGTGGTTTTGATCACTTCAGCAAGGAGTTCCCTTTTTTGTATTTCTTTTTTTGTTCCCGTTCCTTCTCGTTGTAGCATCTGCGAACGTTAAGAGAAGAACGATTTTCTGATTCTTGTTGTATTTGCTTTTTCTCTAGGTCGTCAGTTTGTAACATGTTTCTGGCATAGTGCTTCTATAGAGTTGTGTGTCACTGTAGTGAAACTCTTATGTGGATCTCAGTACACCAACTTTTGTACAGACGAACTCTTGTGCGAGTCTCTACTTTGTGGACTACCTCTACTGTGATTTGGCTTCAGAAATAACAATCTCAAGGCAAGATCCGAGTTAGAATGGACAACCACTCAAACATTCTTGATACTAGCTTTTACAATCTTGATAAGTTTGATGGCGAATACTACAATATTTGAAAGAGAAAGATCTCCTTGAATCTTCAACTTGTCAATGTTGCCTATGTGTTAGTTGATCTTGAACCTACCATTCCCGAAGATAGATGAGAGATTATCATTGGCATGGCTTAGGATGTGCAATCTAAGTGGAAGAAAGACAACGACCTCTACAGGTGTAGTTCCCCGCTCCGCGTAGGCACTATGTACAAGTGATATCGCTTTGCTTGCTCGAGTGAAAGTCTTCTCGGAGAGTTCCCGATCGAACCATAAGACGATTGATCTAGGTGAGTGGGCAAAACTGCATTCTCTGATTCTTGCATGCCTTAATAATGAATTTGAGTTTTTGAATGTTTGTTCTAAGAAGATAATTCAATAAGAAGAATGATAGAACCTAACTTTGCATGCTTAATAAGAGAACTTGTATAGCTTGTCATTGAAACGAACCTGCTTGCTTAACTAAGAGAATTTGTATGCTTGTCTGAAAGAGATAGAACCTTGCCATGCTAAGTCAATAAGTATAAGAAATGTTGCATACTTAGTTATACTGATACAGCTATCGAACGAACCTTTGTCATGCTAAAAAGATAAGTAAAAGAATTGCTTGAATAAGTCCCTTTGTAATATGCTAAGAAAGAGATAGATATTACATGCTAGATATGAAATCGAAATCGTGCTTGCCATTATATGTTTTGCTTGTCTGTTTTGCTATATTGAACTGCTATAAGTCTTTGATTCATATAAGCAGAGACTAATAGTGCGCCCTAAAGATACGGCCCGCTGGGGGTCTAGTGGGGTGTGCTATTAGATATGTGAGAGATGTGCTTTGTTTGACAAGATGTGTTTTGCTCGACTATATATGTTTTGCTTGATCATTTGTTTTGCTTGCATTATAGATGCTTTATGTCATTACATTGGTCTCGGACAACTTGTGCACATGGTCTTGTCTCTCGAACGATTCCTGGGGCACTGGGAATCACTCAGTCCGGAAGAAATTTTTGTTTCACCCTGAGGATACGGCCCGCTGGAGGTCTAGAGGGGCGATGTGTCTATTAGTGTTGTGCGGAACCCATGTTGTCACAGCTGCTAGTACTCGTGTGTGTTGGTGAAGAGCTAAACCTTGAGTCACAGTTGTCGACATATATGCGTGCTAGTGAAGAGCTGAACCTTGGGCAATCGCTGCTAATCATGAGGCTACCCATGGACCATCATATAGTTAGGGCGCATGCTAGGATAGCCTTCTTGCATACCTAACTGTTTGATGCAGAGACGGACAGGGAAAGAGAACCTTATACATATATGTTTATGCAAAATTATTTCCAAGCTATGTTTTTGAAAAGATGTAAACTGACTATAATCCGGAGCTGTATGAAATTAGCATAGGTAAAAGTAGCAAATTCACTAAAAATGTAATCTTTTGCCATATGCTTACTTAGTGTGGGTTTCAGGGGATGTTGCTTCTGTTCAGTTGATTTTATCTCACCAGTACTTTCTCCAAAGTCCTGATCCACCAACAGTTCGCTTGTTTACAGGTGTAGGATCGTCCAAGGAAGTGATAGCCGTGCCTCATCCCGAGGACCCGGAAATCTGGAGTCGATGCCTTGAGCCGTATCGAGATTGCTTTGAGCTGCTTTTGTATAGAGGGACATAATGTATGGAACTGTGTCATTGTAATCGAGAGAAAGAGGGTGATTGAGCGATTTGTAACCTCGGCCAAGCGCCGCTTGTAATAATTTTAAATATCAATAAAGAGCTTATTTTTATATGCCATTGTGTTCTTTACTTTTCTGCAATATATGTGTCACTACTCCTGTCTTGAATAGCTTACTTGCCCTTGTTAAAAGCTTTGGCCTTGTGCAAGCGCACTTTAGGCTTGTACGGCATCACGTCCGTGAGAGGACGATCGGTTCTGTAGGGACCAAGCGAGGACGAACGGCCCCCTGCGGGACCGGAGCATGACAGTAGGTTGTTGATTCTCAATGCTATGGACGACTCAATAGCAGAGTCCTACAGCAAGAAGGAGAAGAAAAGAGATGTCTGGGAATCTCTTGAGAAGCACAACAAAATTGACAAGAAAATGTCTAAAATCTATCTCGTCGAGAAATTCTTCACTTTATAATTTGAGGACGAGAAGGTAATATTACCACAAGTCAATAAACTTCTGAAGATGCAGCAAAAACTGAAGGAAGAGGGCATGAAGTAGGAAGACAAATTTATAGTGGGGGCTATCGTCACCAAACTTTCTCTAGGCTGGATCAAGTTCAAGACTGACATGTACCGCAAGAAAATAGAGATCCAGCTCAAAGATCTTCTTTACTGGATTCACTGTAAAACCCCTTAAACAAAATTTATTTATATAAACAATAATTAGTAAATACGAATAAAAATTGTATAGACTTAGGGGAACCCAAAGATAAATTTTCTAGAATTTTTAAAAAATTCTATAAAATTTCTAGACAACATTAGCTAATAATATATAAATAACCTAATAACGTTAATTAACCATTTATCTAAAAATCCTAAACAAAACACTAATCCTAAAACTACCCCCCCCCTTCACCCACGTGGCCTAAGAGCAGACCCAACACCCGCGACCCCCCTGTCCTTCTCTATATATATCATCAAATGTAAACCCTAACCCTAGCTTCTTTCTCTAGAATAAAACCCTAACCCTACCCCAGACTCTGCCACTGCACCTCGACCACCTTGCGCCGTCGTCGATCGCCTGCAATCATTAAGAACCGCCGCCGAGCCCACCTGACCCGAGGTCACACCTGACAGCAGCAGTTTAAGGTACCCATCTTCCTACGTCCATATCTTCTTCTGCACTCGATGAAAAATTAATTTTTTTTTATCCTATGGAAATTCTACTTAACCTAGTTTAGGATTATGTAACTTACAGCCATTAGTTTTGTTTAAATATGATAGAAAAATCGAGTCCAAAACTCAGAAAAACTATATTTTCTGACACGACAGAAACAGTCCAAGTACCCCTGTTTATTGTCCGTTTTCTTCCAAACCAAGTAGTATTTTTGAAATATATTTAAATAAATTAATAAATAACATATACAAGAATAATTCTAATTTTTTAGTTTATATTTAATTTCTTTATTTGCTGAATTAAACCTGTTTAAACTTGACCAAAAATTATATTTTCCAAACTCGAAAACTTGTGATATGGAGTGCATTCCGACAAACTGGATCACCTCATCATGTACCAGTTGCACCGAAAGGCGCGTATGGTATTTCCTGACGTGTGAACTTTTGCAAAAGTTAATTTGGACGTGTGTGCACGTCGTAATCAACCCGTATCCGTAAAAAGTCTCGCGTATCGACGTTTTGCAAAATATTCTAGAAGTTTGTGACCGCTCGTCGGAATGCGGTAAAACTTGCGTCATTGGGTCCTTGGTATAACGTTGGTCATGTGACCATAGTTTCACGTGATTTTGAGACAGTTGACCGAATCACCGTTTTGTGGGCCCCACGGTTTAACTTGACGAGCAATTTTGTGATCGGCTCAGCAGAATCAAAAATTGGATATACCTTTGAGTTTGTATCGTCGATTAGGATTTGTTTGACCAATAATTTATTCCATTTAGATACCTTTATCCGTGGCACACATTTTGGTGCAAAGTGGGCCACATATGGACAACGTCTTGACCCAAAATTACCTTTTTGCATATGTGTCTAAAATAGATGAAAGGGTAATATTTTCTTACTATCTCGCTGATTCAGGAGACGTTGATGATGTTTATTTCAGCATCCGGAGACGTTCATTCAAAGTCCCTACCTTTCGGCTCTTTGTGCTTGTCGTTTGGACGTCTATACTACACTGATTGTTTGCTAGAAAAGTATACCTTGCAACAATATTGTTTAGTTACATTCCTTGCTGCATATTTATTCTTTTTTGTTTATTTCTATTATTTTGCTATATTAAACCGCGCATCCAAGAAAGACTTGGGTGCAACGACGGTTGCATCGTCTTTTGTCTTTTATTTATATTATGCATGTTGACTTAGTTTTACGAGACCACCCCATGATTTGAGGCATAATTATGTTTTATTTGGCCGTGACACATTTATTACACGAGTTGTGAGTCTTGTATAGGACACGGACTTGCGTAATAGGCTGGTCACCTTTAAGTGTAGATCTTGCGACGGATAAGGAATAACTGCTAATAAAAATATCATGATTTAGCGGACTTAGCAGTTACTAGAGGTATTGCGTGTTATGGATGTGACACGTTAGTAGCATTGGATGGGGAGAACAATGCGTAAGCGTATGTGACTCCTTTACACTTTTTTTTTCTGTAACCCGTACGCTCCGCCGGAGATGCGCGGTGATATGACCCTTATATTATGTACATGCGGCCTCTAACGATCAAAAGACGTTACGCTTTGTAGGGTACTGATTTTCAAGGAAAATTATGCCAATATTATTTAGTCAGATAGTCCATACGCAGAAAAGCTGTTCTTAAATTGCATATCACATAGACTGGTCACCCTCTGAGTACCCATGATTACTTCACAGCTGATGGATCCGCTGTTATTCTCTTTATTTGATATTTTATTTTATATTAAAGTTTCTTCCTCCTCTATCATTTTAGTTGATATAGTCGTTTGGTAATGTATTTGTCTCCATCCGACTATTATTCTTTAATTACTTCATACTTGAGACTTTCAGTTATTTATTTTGGTACTTCTTTACTTGTGTCTGTGGATGAGATACATATGCCTGTGATTTGTGTTGACAATAAATATACCACTTGTGAATTTATTTATTCATATACAGTGTATGTGTGTGTTATAATTTTTTAATATATTGGAGTGTCATATACATAAGGCTGGCATGCTACGTATTCCTAGTCCTATGTATTTTGGGACTGGGGTGCGACATTCACATTGAAGATGAAGCCAGAGGGCAACTAAAGTTGGACTCCTTGTCCAAGCAGTTGGCTAAAGCCAATATGGTTCACGCAAGCGATTCTAAAGGGAAGCATAAATTTTACTACAATAAGAAGAAGGACTTCAACCAGCTGAAGGTGAAGTCGGCTCAATTCAAGCCAAAACCGAATACTGATGTGACATGCTACAACTGTGGCAAGAAGGGTCACTACAAGAGCGACTGAAGGTCAAAGCCTAAAGCAAAAGAGCAAGGTTAGCTTAACCTAGTTGCTATGATTGTGCAGGTTGAGTCACATGACGTGGACACTTGTCACCACCCCATTTCCAGAGCCGGATATTTTTTTTATATTTTAATTTGGGTTAATTGTGTATTATTTATATTTAATTGTATTTATATTTAATTAGTTATTGTATTATTTTTTATTGATTGTTTTAGGGTTTTGGCTAGTCTGGACCCGTGTCAGACCCTAGTGGACCCATGTCCGACCCAGCCCATACCCCTGTGAGACTTATTTTTGGGTTTAGAATATTTATTGTATTTTTAGTGGGTTAGTTGGAGAGATTTGGAGTTAGTTTGAGTGCTTTTGGAACCCAAAACCCAAAACCAAGTTAGGAGAGGGCATTTTGGGTATTTTGGACTTTGTGAAACCTATTTCCATGTAGTGGCCGGCCTTCCCAATCCCACACCCGACCATTCACAGCAGCTCCCCCTCCCCCCATTCTTCTTCTTCACTTCTTCTTCTTCTCCACTCTTTCCTCCTTCTTCCTTTCTCCTTCCCACTTCCAAACAAGTAAGTTTCTCCATTTTCTCTCCTTCCTCCTTCCAACTCTTCTACTTATGTGAACCCTAACCCTACATTCTTCCCCAATCTAGGTGGGTAGAGCTTAGATTTGGTGTTGGAGCTTGGATTGGGAGCTTGGAAGCTAGTTGAGGTGGATTTGGAGCTTTTTGGAGACTTTGGCTTTGGATTCCAACTCCCAAGAGGTAAACCCTAATTTTTTTCCCCCTTATAATTACTCTTATATAGTGTAATTAATAGTTTAGAACCTTCATAGACCCTTAGGCTATCCGTGGGAGGAAGTTGGAACTAGTTTGGTAGTGTTTGGAGACTTTAACACTAGGTTTTGTGTCAATTTCGGGTAGAATCTGAGATTGGCCCAATTTTGGGTGATGTCCTAGGTTAGACGGACCTAGGTAGACGTTGTCTGGTGTCTTGAGGGTTAGTGCGTGTCTCCATTCGGACACGGAAAGTCGTGTCGCAAAGAAACGAGCATTTCGGACGAATTTGGGGTTTTCGTCTTCGCCGATTCTAAGTGCGTGCGCGCTTTTGCCACGGACCTAGAATCGACACGGTAGCATTTTTTCTAGGATCTAGACATCGTTTAGAACTCGTAGGTAAATTTTGGGCCGATTCCGAGTTAGTTTGGTATGTGTTTCAGGAGGTTTTCTGAACCGCACACCGCGTGTCCGTCGAAATGACCGAACGGCCATTTCGGCGTGGTTTCTTAGTTTCGGGCTTGTGCGCGCGTTGGGTTAGCTTCGGGAAGTGTGTGCTAGAATTCTCGGGTTATATTTTATATATTTATAGGTGTTTGTGCGTGTCGGGGTCGTTGGGCGCGTGTTGGTGGGGCATTGTGAGCGTTGTGGTGTGTTGTGTTTATATATATATATATATATATATATATATATATATATATATATATATATATATGTATATATATATTTGTGTGTATTTCTATATATATATATTTATATATATATATGTGTGTTTTTATGTATATGTGAGTGTGTTAGTGAGTGCTTGTGTGAGTGTATTAGTGAGTGCTTGTGTGAGTGTGTGTTGGTGTTAGTGTATGTGTAGGTGAGTGTGTGTGTGAGTATGAGTGAGTATTTATATATATATATATATATATATATATATATATATATATATATATATATATGAGTTTGTGTATATATGTATGAATGTTTGTGTGTGTGGTTGTGTGTTTGTGAGAGTGTGTGCTAGTGTGTGTGAGAGTGTGTGTGTGAGGGTGTGTGAGAGTGAGAGTGTGTAAGTGAGTATATATATATATATATATGTTTGAGTGTGAGTGTGTATATGTATATATATTAGTGTGTGTATATATATATATAGATATGAGTGTATATATATATATAGGTAAGTGTTTATATATGTATTAGTGTGTGTGTGTGTGTGTGTGCTTGTGTGTTTATATGTTAATGTGTGTGTAGATATATATATGTTAGTGTGTGTTGGTATATAGATATTAGTATATATGTTAGTTAGTGTGTGTATATATATATATAGAGAGTTATATATATATGTATATTATGTGTGTGTGTCCTTGTGTTTGTGTGTGTGTATGGTCGTGTGTGTGTGAGAGTGAGAGGGGGGAGGCAGCTGCTGTGTGGGGCAGCAGCCACCACAACAGTAGCTGCTAGCAGCTGCAGCAGCAGCATGTGCAGTTTAAGCAGCAGCAGCAGCAGTCCTAAGCAGTAGCAGCAGCAGCAGCAACAAGTTAAAGCAGCAGCAGCAGCACAAGCAAGAGCAGCAGCTGCTTTCAGTAGCAGATAGTAGATAGATAGGTAGAGGAATAAATAGATAGATAGCTAGATTTATAGATATATATAGATAACTAGATAGATATGTAGATTAATAGATAGATAGGTATCTATGGTTTAATAGATAAATAGTTAGATAGATATTAGATAGATGGATAAGTAGTTAGATAGATAGATTCATAAATAGAAAGATAGATAGATATATAGTTATATAGCTAGATAGATAAGTTGATAAATAGATAGATAGTTAAATAGATAGGTAGATAGTTCGATAAATAGATGGATAAGTATATAGATATCTAGATAAATACATAGATTAGATAGATCTATATATAGATATATATAACTAGATAGTTAGTTAAGATAGAAAGATAGTTAGATTGAGGGATAGATGGATTAAGAAATAGATAGATTGATAACTAAATAGATTAGATAGATAGATACATAGGTAGATAAATAGATAGATAGATAACTAGGTAATATATATCTAGATAGGTAAATGCATTAATAGATAGATGGATAGGTATATAGATTGATAGATAAGATAGGTATTTAGATATATCTATCTATATGTATAGGTATATATACATATAGCTAGATATATATTATAGCTAGATATATATATGTATAGGTAAGGTAAGGTATATATGTATGTGTATATGTGTGTATGTGAGATATATATATATATATATATATATATATATATATATATATATATATATATATATATATATATATATATATATATATATATATATGTGTGTGTGTGTGTGTGTGTGTGTGTGTGTGTGTGTGTGTAGATACCTAGGTATATGCCTATATGTATTAGATATCTATATTTTAGCCTAGATTATAGCTAGATATATATATATGTTTATGCATAGTTAGTTAGCTAGAGGGGTAGTAGGGTTGAGTTTAGAGAGGTATCTCAATACCTTGAGATATCAAGGTATCTCACCAAGGTATTGAGTTTCGAGCGGAGTTTTTGAGCAATTGCCTAGGTTTGAGTTTAGAGATAGGTTTTTATGTATATGTGTATATATTTACGCGTGCTAGCATAGGTTTTAGTGGGTTTAGACGGGGCGTATAGCGTAGGGTGAGGTATCGGATACCGAGGGTATCCCGGTATCTCAAGGAGGCAAGTTTGAGGGTTTATTAGCCTTATGACCTAGTTTTGACCTAAAATTTTAGGGGCACCCTAGTTTGACCTAGACTTGACCGTAGTTGACTCGATTGACCGCCAAAGTCAACTTTCGACCTAGATTTGACTCAGAGTTGACTTTTTGGACCCGGTGTTGACTTTTTGACCCAGATTTTACTGGTTTGACCCGTTTGACCTAGAACGACCCTAGAAGCCTATTTTTAGTTATTTTATATCTGTTTAACTCATTAGAAACATTTTTAACCTTGCTTTTCATAATAGGTTCTTGTGACACCAGTTCGGATCGCTAGTTGCTCAGGACGTCAGGCGAGTACATTCTTTGATAGTTTTCATTATCTGATGATTATTATGATTCAGCTTCTAGTATAGTATCATCTGATTATTCTGGCACAACACGGGACACTGACTGGTATTTCTGGATTCATTTACTTGCGACACGTATATTTTATATTTCTGGCCTCTATTCTGGAATCACTACTGGCATCACCTACATGCATCACTACATGCATCACTCATGTTTCAGGCTGGACTCATACTTGATTTACGTGTCGGGTCTTGGATTCACTTGTATTAGTCGGGGCGGGGAAATACTCGAGTAGACATGTAAATATTCCCATCTGGAATCATCAGGAATCACTCCCTCTGGTCTAATCTGGAATGATAGCAGCCGCGCACCCAGTGCGCGGTGAGCCGTACTTAGCCCTAGCCGTTTATATATCGAAACAAGTATTTCAAAGACACCGAGTTTACTCTTTATAGTCTGGACTCACTTGCATTCTTGTTGGTCTCACTTACATGTTTCTGGACTTGACTCACTACATGCATTTCATGCTGGACTCACTACACGTTCTTGTGCACGGACTTACTCTTAGTTTAGATTTCTTGTATCTTGCAGTCATTACTATCTTGCCACTGATATTCATGCATCTTTACCTTTATGCACCAATGATATATATATTTTCTTATTCCATACTTTATTTCATTCACCTTGCTACTTGCTATAACTGTTTTATAGTTTTTATCATTTTAATGGAACTGCTGTTAGAGATGTACTTGCTCCAGTCCTGACTGGACATATTTTTCCAGAGTATCCGGAGGATTGGTGTCCGACGTTTTATGGATATGAGCCTGTCGATGGTGCAGACAGGGACCCTCTAGTTTAGGAGTGATTTTCGGGTTGGTAACCGGGATCACTAGGACCTTGTTGTTGTTTTTATTAGCTTTTAGCATCGGATTTGTCTCCGATTTTGGATCTTGAGACCTTGTATTGTATATTTTTGGATGATGTATTATTATTATTGATGTTGTGGTTGTTGTAGTAGTTTTTGTTGGTTAGACTTTGGAGTTGTTAGACTTCTTTGTTATCTTATCGTGCTTAGATTCATGATTGAGTACTTGTGATTATCATTATGATATTGCTCCTCCGTTTGGAGTTGAGATCTTGACAGGTTTATATTGATTGCTTGAGATTGTTATCTAGATAGTTGACCTAGACAGCGTTCTACCGCCGATGCTGCGGCGTAGGCTGGACGTACCCACGACTCATGTCCAATTTTTCGGGTGCGTGTCGTGACAACACTGGTGCATCTTGTCGCATATGCTCAAAGAAGGAGCTGTTCGCCAAGTACGAGCCTACCTCTGAGAAAGTCTCGATGGCGGATAAGTCTCAAGTTGCAGTACTGTGGATCGGGACGGTAGTGCTGAAGCTGACCTCTAAAAAGTCACTTATACTAGAGAATATGAAGCACATACCTATGATCGCGAAGAATCTGGTTTCTGGGAGTCTACTGTGCAAGGCGAGCCTGAGGATGGATATCAATGCTGGTCAGATGGTGATGTCCTATAAGGGAACATACTTCGGAAAAACTTTATGTACATAAGGATGTTTAAACTGCAGCTTGTAACTCCTTCTGTTTGTATCAATGCAGTCTCTACTTCTGATTATTCTCTTGAGTTATGGCATAATAGATTAGGACATGTACACTGTAAACGCATTAACAAGATGTCTAGTCTAGGTCTTATCTCCAAATATGGGGGTAAGGAGGTGGGAAAATATGAAGTTTGTGCATAGACTAAGATCATCAGGAAGCCGTTCATAAGGGTGAACTGAAACACAGATCTTCTGGAGTTGGTGCACTCAGATATCTGTGAATTCAAGCAATTCTCCACAAAGGTCGGAATAAAGTATTTTATCACTTTTATTGACGATTTTTCGAAGTACGCATTCGTATATCTTACCAAGTCGAAAGACGAAGCGTTCAAGAAGTTCAAGGACTTCAAGGCTGAAGCAGAATGTCAAACTGGTCAACAACTCAAATGACTCAGAAGTAATCGAGGCGGAGAGTATCGTTCCTTAGAATTTGCATCATTCTGCAAAGAACATAAAATTATCAACGAAATAATTACTCCATATTCTCTCCAATCTAATGGTATAGAAAAAAGAAAGAACATGACATTGATAGAGATGACGAACTCCATGTTCCTGACAACAAGACTTTAAAAGTGCTTCTAAGGAGAAGCAGCGCTTGTCACGCGTCGATCTTCTGCAGGAATCGATCGTTCCCGCTGGACGCGAATTACCGCACCAGCGCTCCCGTGGGACGATAGTTTCCATCAGGATGTGATGTCGTGCGATCCTAGGGTTGAGCCCGCACAAGGCAACATCATTAAAGTTGTGGCTATCGTCGAATCGATCGAGTATGCAGCAGAAGGATAGTGTTACAAACAATAATCTATCTGAGTATACGGGGCAAAGATCAAGGTACGAGATTCTCTGAATACAATGGCATTGTTCCATACATTATGTCCCTCTATACAAAAAGCAGCTCAAAATATCTCGATACGGCTTAAGACATTGAAACCAGATTTTTGGGTCCTGGGGATGAGGCACGGCTATCGCTTCCTCGGACCATCTAGCACCTGCGAACAAGCAAACTGTTGGTGGGTCAGTACTTTGGAGAAAGTACTGGTGAGTATAAAATCAACGTACAGAAGCAACATCCACTAAAACCAACACTAAGTAATTATGTTATAAAATATTATATTACTAGTGATCTTTCTAGTTTTACTTAGGTTCATTACATACTGTATGGGAACGGAGTCATATTACTTTATTTGGAAACATCTTTGAAATCAAAAATTCAGTTCAATACAACCAAGCATACAAGGCAAACAGTTTAAGCACGATGTACCAATCAGGGTGTGCATAGCGTGTCTCGTGAGCTATACTCAAAGACTCTAGGGATAATGCAACATCAAGTGGACTATCATTATATCATGCAAACAAGATGAACTATCTATAAGATGTCAGTCCCCGAAAAACTCAGGATCAGTAGCGGTAATCCAGCGAACTAATGACTCATTTATTTGATGTTATTAACAGCTGTGACTCATGGTTGTTCTTCACTAAAATACGCTCAAAATAACAGCCGGGACTAATGTTCAGCTCTGCACTAATAGCCATTGTCCGACCGATGCAAATGCATGAAATACTATCAGATAAATTCTATGATGCACATGATACTAAACAAGCAGGCTATATATATACTCTTCGTGATTCTTACCCTTTGCCGAACGGTTATCCCTGCAGTAGACATACAAGTTAGCAACATATGCATATATAAACAAGGTTCTCTTTCCATGTCTGTCTCTGCATCAAACAGTTAGGTATGCAAGAAGGCTAGCCTAGCATGCTCTCTAACTATCTGAATGCAGCTATCTCCATGAAAAAGCTAACTTCTTTAACTCAAACTCTTCTTAACAGAAGCATTGCCTCCCATCTAATAGCCACGCCCCCCAAGATCCCCGTAGGACCGGAATATTAGGACGCACTATTAGTCTCACCCTATCAATCTTTATCCACCATTTTAATAGCCACGCCCCCCTAGATCCCGTAGGACCGGAACATCGGGATGCACTATTAGTCTCCAACTTGTCATTTGGCCTCCATCCCCCACAAGCTCCTCGATAACAAGCATATCACAATCATAACACAACGTGACAATACAAGCTTTTATTCCATCTATCTCTTATCTAATAGCCGCACCCCCCTAGATTCCGTAGGACCGGAACATCAGGGCGGGCTACTAGTCTATTCTCTAACAATACAAGCCATTTACTCTTATAACAAAACAAGCATACATTCAATCAAGCTTTTGCATCCAAGATAAGCAATTATATACGCAATGGCAAGCAAAGATATGAACGATCTTCAATTTAAGCAAGCATGGCACGGGTCGATTTATCTCTTCAAGTTAGCATTCAGTTCTACTCTTTGTTTAGCATGGCAAGGTTCGTTCGATAGTTGTGTCAGTGTAACTAGCATGCAATATTTCTTTCTTATACTTAGCATGGCAATGGTTCTATCTCTTTTTATATAAGCAGGTTCTCGTTCTATCATTCTTCATGCGAACATTATCTTATTAAGCAAACAAGCATTTCAAAAACTCAGATTCATTATTAAGGCGTGCAAGAATCAGAGAATAAAGTTCTGCCCACTCACCTAGACCAGTCATCTTCTGGTTCGGCAAGGAGCTCTTCAAGAAGGTATCATTTTTGAGTCAGCAAACCGATATCTCTTGTATATAGTGCCAATGCGGAGCGGGGCACTACAGTGCTTACGGCTATATTTATTCTAAATAGAGTATCGTTCGCAACATCTGACTTTACTCCTCATAAACTTTGGTTCAAGGTCAGACCCAACTTGAAAGTCATTCGAGTGTGAGGGTGTCTGGCGTATGTGAAGCTTCCAGACCTCAAGATACATAAGCTGAAAATGAGGACTACGAAGACTATATTTATGGGTTATGCTGATAAGAGTGATGCTCGGAGGTTTTTTGATATCGAATCTAATCATATCATAGAATCTCGCGACACAAAATTCTTTGAAGACAAGTTTGCTATGCACAAGAATATTGTTCTCGTGGATGTCCCAGAGAATGCTGCTAGCACAGATGAGGCAAGTATCTCTCAGAGAGTAGTAGTCCAGGAAAAAGTTATCATTGATGAGACAATATTTGAACTAGAACACGCTGAGCCGAGGATAACACGAGTGAGAAGGCCGAAGGACTTCGGAGAAGACTTTGTTATCTATCATGTGAAAGCTGATCCGCTTACCTATGATGAGGCAATGAAGACCAGAGATGCTATTTTTTGGAAGGAGGCTGTCAATGACGAGTTTGACTCGATAACTTCTAATAATACATAAAAGTTAGTCGATTTGCCTGAATGAGCTAAATCCATCGGATGCAAGTGGATCTTTAAGAAGAAGATGAAAGCAGATGGAACTGTTAACAAGTTCCAGGCCAGGCTAGTTGCCAAGGGGTTTCCTCAAATGCAGGGGATTGATTACTTTTACACATATGCTCCCATTGCACGGATGACTACTATCAGGATACTGATTGCTCTAGGTGTTATTCACTGAATGGTGATTCATCAGATGGACGTCAAGACAACATTTCTGAATGGTGAACTGACTGAGAAGATTTACATGCAACAACCAGAAGGGTTTGTCGTTAAAGGTCTTGAAGACAAAGTATGCAAACTGGTAAAATCTCTGTATGGTCTGAAGCAAGCTCACAAATTATGGCACGAGAAGTTTGACAAATTTATCAGATTAAATTGCTACAAGGTCAGCAAAACTGATAAGTGTGTGTACACGAAGTTCGCTGGTGATAGAGGTGTCATCGTTTGTCTCTATAAGGATGACATGCTAATCCTAGGTACGGATGAAGAATGTGTCACTAGAACAAAGATGTTCCTCTCGTCTAAATTCAGTATGAAGGATATAGGAGATGCAGATGTTATCCTTGTAGTGCCCCACTCCTAACGATGCACTATATAAGGCTTGTGGCTAGATTGACTCAGTCGAAATTGTGTATGGGGAAACGTTACGGCAGAATCGATCATAGACAATGCAATGAATCTTTCTAATTGATGGATCATCTTCTGTTGGAATGAGTCTAATAGTTTTCGTTGGATTTTTGGTTGGCTTTCTTAGATTTTTGCTACTTGGTTTTGATGAATGCATTTTTGTGATTGATTTTCGATGATTGATTGTTTAGCCCATTTTTATCGATTGTATGCATACATTCTAGAGAACTCTAAAAGAAATGAAGATGGCAGTCTAACCAAATATTGGTGCCAATGCAGATAGACGCGTGACCAGAGCCTGAGCAAACAAGCGTCCTTCTCTCTCAGTATTTTCTATTTTGGTGAGCGGTTATGTCCCTTCTTCTCTACTCCTTCATGCCAATAATCAATAATGTTCTCTTGTAACCTTGCTAACTCCAATGATCGATAAAGCCACTAATGCCACATTGGAAAACCACCAATATGTATATCTCAATATATAGCTTTGCTTAGTATTGGCATATGCACATGGGGTGATGGCCCATGTGGGTTGATTTTCCTAGAGGGATTAAGTGTGAACCCTATTATTCCAATCTTTATTTTGTCACCACCTTTGGAAAGTTTCCCTTAGGAGCTAGCGACTCGGACTCAGACTCAGGCGCAAAGTGGCGCTTTGTTGGCGCACTTAGTGTAACGACCCATTCCGCTCAAGTGGACTACCGATTCAAACGACAAAAAGTGCAACACCCCTACCCACTTTGCTCAGCGAGAAGACTCATTTGAGGCAAGAAGATTTCTCGACTTGGCCCTTCAGGAGTTCCGGCTTAGACTTTCAGAGTCTCGCTCGGAGTATCGTTCAACCGAGGCAGATCATCGCTAAGGTGGGTGGCTACGATGAACTTATTTTTGTTTAGCCAGCACACTTAAAATATGGATGTTTCATGCTAGTCGCTAGGTGAATCACCCCCTACATGCTAATAAGAATACAACACACCTAGCTAAGGGAATAATCCCAACTGGTATTGTTATGTTAGAACATAGAAATGAAACTTTGCTTATAATCAGACCCTTGTATGCTCTCTTTGCCTTGTGCAACTAGACTATGCTATGCCTCGAGTAGAACGATATACACTCTTCGTAGTGCACTGTTCATATGTTTATACTGCACGACCCTAGATTATGTCGCTCGGTAAGTCCCTTTACGGTTTCACTCATCGGCTTACCCTTGGGCCCGAGCCAACGTGAATACTTAAGTTTTCTTATGAACGCAATGCTTGCCTGCTTATATGTTAACTTGTACTCGTTGCCTCGATTCAATGCTTGTCACATAATTGCATACCAATATCAAGTGAATGCTATCTTGCCTTGTTTTCATCCAAACCACCGGAAGACTATCTAATAGTTGTTCGGAGCCAAGTATAGAACATTAAAAGTATTCAGGACTGTTTGGCCGCCAAGGCATTTCCCGAACTAGGGAACCGCATTAATGGACAGTTAAGCAAGATAACAACGCCTCAGAGAAATTGATACTCATATTGTATTCAATCTAACAGCTCAGGGAGACTATCCAAAGATAGATCATGTTATGTGATTATCTCATGCTCGTATTGCCTTAGATTGCTTCAAATCAAGTGAACACTGAACAAGAATCATATCATGTAAAGCAAGAAATCACAACTCGTGGAGCATACTTGTCCTGAACAAAATCGAGTTATCCTGTGAACCTGAAACCCAAGACTTGCATGTCACGGACAACTTGTGCATAAGGGGGATTACAGCATCCCATTCCGTGGATGGTCTTGGGGTACTGGGACAGATCCGGTCTAGACAGACTCCCTGGTGTTCTCTCATTGTTTATGGGGATGGTGCGCAACGCCCATGTTATTTTACCATTTGCCCCATTCTGAACCCCATACTTATTGAGAGGTATCTCTATTTGTTCGGCGGAATGGCCTGCAATGCCCTGTTCAAAGTGTTTCAAATATTTCGCTAGTGAGACATCATCCATTATGGCTATGCCAGTAACCCTGTTCATATAGATAAGTCATCCTCGCTTAGCGACAATCTGCGTGCGAGTCATTGCATCAAAGTCAATAAACTAAAATACTTAAAAATCCTCTGCAACACTTCTGGATAACCTGTATGCTCGTGCACCCGATATATAATCTCGCACTGAAACACTTGTGTTTGCATATGTTATTGCCCCTGGATTCATTATAAATATGCTCGTACTTGTATTAACTTAATTTGCCTTGGACAGGGAAGGACAAATGGTAAGTTAGCAAGTCTCGCCGTATTTCCTGTTATATCGTTTGGCGCACTGCCACACGAGATATGCTATTAAACATTGCCATAAAACTGATCCTAAGGCAAGAATAGAAAGATAACTTAATATATGGTGTACAAAACCTATTGAACGTGTTTGGATTTGTCGAGCGGGCGAATAGCCTCCCCACTAGTGCATTCATGTACTGATAACCCACCAGATTGTTTGCAAGGTATGGGAGAACCTCCTTCGGTGCGGATGCCTCCTTCGTGAGTGCTAAGGCGTGGAGTTCACTCTGAAGCCTTGGAGCGTTGCTTCCGGAACTGAAGCACATATACAAGACATAATATTGGAACATCGCCCATGTATCATTCCATAAATATAGCCACTTGGCACGCTTTTACTATTTCAGAGAGAGAGAGACTTGAGCGATTTGTAATATCGGCCAAGCGCCGCCTGTAACACTTGTTTAATATCAATAAAGAGTTTGTTTTACTTCAACACTTATGTTATTCAATGCTTCCGCTATTGACGACTCTGTGAACTTGTTACCAATTGCCTATGCGTTTATTATTTTACTGCACTCGGATAATCTGTACGACTCTGTGGCTTAAACCTCTTACCGCCCACATGGACCACGGTCTTGCACGGACGCGGCTTACGCTCGTGCGACATTACGCCCAGATGGGTTAAGCCATCGTCATGCAGGAGCTGGCGCGGTGATCCTCGCCTAGCGGAGACGGCCGATTAGCCTGCGAGAGATCGGGGCGTGACAGATTGGTATCAGAGCATGGCTTTACGCCTTTGGACTTCATTTCAATTTTCTCAGTTTTGAAAGATCGTTCGTGGGTTATGTGCATACGATCTCTCTCGTCGACCTAATGGAATGTTCCAAACAATGAGTCTAAATAATTTTAAAATGTACATGTGAATGATGTGATTGCTTGTATGAAATTGTGATGTGAATGCCTTAATGTCGACCTGTGTTAGGCTTGGTTGGAGTAGACTCGTGCTAGATTTACATGATATATATAAACCCGATATGCCTATACAAGATTACCCAAATGGTTAGTGTGCGGAATAGAATATCGCCCAACAGTCGGCTATGCACACAGTCTTTCGGCTAAGTTGTGTTGAGTATCGTGCTCCAAGATCCTTTTGGTTCAAGCCAAGTTGCAACGAGATTGGGATATCGTTCAGGAATAAGACAAGTCAGACTTAGAACGGCAACCGATAGAACCTTATCAGATCAACGCTTAGGAGAATATATGAAATCGTGCTTGAATTTTGGGAAATAGCTCAAACGATATTTCGTGTCGAAAGATACAAATCAATATGGTTACTTGGATGACTATAAACATGATATATATACGAGACTAGATTTATTATGCGATACCTAAGTGTAGTACAGGAATTATTAGGAACGACTCGGTGAATATACTAGCGATTGATGCAAACACGATTGAGGGTTTAATTGGGTGACTCAATTTTGAGTGGTGTATGGATCATTTAGAAATGTCCGAACGGATTCACAGGTCTCGTACGATAGATGGAACAAATTGAAGAATGTTTTGAGTAAATGATAAGGCTTATATCGAATTAGGATTTACGAAAATGGAAATCGATATCTCGGTTTGGAAAACTTGTTGGAAACTTGGAGGTTGTACAAGCAATTTCAGATTGAAACAAACGAATTAAACTTGAATACAATATCGCTCGAATAGAAGTTAGCCCGAGAATGAATATTTTGGTTCGAGGAAAGAGAGAAGTGATAACGAATTTGGCTTAGAATTCGGAAGAACGATCTTGAAATCAAGTTCGAAACGATAACCTTCGAAATCAGTCCCAACGAGAACGATTATCCTGCGGGAGCGTCGGCGTGGTAATTTCACGTACGGCGGGGATGATCGAACTCAACGGAACACGTTCAGTGATTATTCCAAACGAACTCGATGAATAGAACGTATCAAAGATGGAATAGAATTTGGCTTGAATATTTGAAACTAGTTGTTTGAGGAATGCTAGAAGTAGACTATGGATTATCGAACGATAACATTGAAGTTGGATGATTTTGCTAGACGAATTATAAACATTATATGAACGGACATAACTTGATAGATTTTATATATATAACTTGGATGGAGCAAAAGGGAAATTATAAGGTATCTCGGATGACCATATTTTTCGACGTTCTTGTCTTGTGCGAGCGTAACTCTATGCTCGTCCATGTGTCACGTCCGGATTAGGACGATTATCCAGTGGGAGCGTTGGCGTGGTGATCTCACGTCCAACGAAGGTGGTCGTGCTTGCGGGAGACCGGAGCGTGACAACTGATGGATCGTCTTGACTTTTGGTTCGATACGAGAAGAAAAATTTGGACTGCAAGTGAATCAGAAATATTTCAGGATAAGTTAGCCTAGAACCTGGAGTAAATCACGCTTGATGGTTTCGTGAACGGATACGTGAATCTTGTTGAACGACTTGGAGTTATAAACAAAAGGCTTAGAATTAAATCTTGGCTTGGTGGTCTAGATTTGGAATGGATAGGGATTCTATCAAAACATTTTTGGAGAGATAGACTATACAAATTATTAGGATTGTCCTGCAACTTGGATATCGTGGATTTTACCGAACGGACTCGATCCCTGTACAAACAAACGTGCTATGAGAGTAGAAGATCCGTTCGAACAAAATTCAAATCTAGTGGTACTGATTGCTACACTTGAAATAGATTCGATAGTACGGTAGAATGGCCTGCGCTCAGGAAGTCTCGAGGACGAGACTTTTTCTGAGTGGTATATAATGTAACGACCCGTTCCGCTCAAGCGGACTGCCGATTCAAACGGCAAAAAATGCAACATTCTGACCCGCTTTGCTCAGCGAGAAGACTCGTTTGAGGCAAGAAGATTTCCCGACTTGGCCCTTCAGGAGTTCCGGCTTAGGCTTTCAGAGGCTCGCTCGGAGTATCGCTCGACCGAGCCGAATCATCGCTAAGGTGGGTTGCTATGATGAACTTGTCTTTGCTTAGCCAACACACTTAAAATATGGACGTTTCATGCTAGTCGCTAGGTGAATCACCCCCTGCATGCTAATAAGAATACAACGCACCTAGATAAGGGAATAATTCCAACTTGTATTGCTTATGCTAGAACATAGAAATAAAACTTTGCTTATAATCAGACCCTTGCATGCTCCCTTTGCCTTGTGCAACTAGACTACGCTATGCCTCGAGTAGAACGATATACACTCTTCGTAGTGCACTGTTTACATGTTTACACTGCACGACCCTAGATTATGTCGCTCGGTAAGTCCCTTTTACGGTTTCACTCCTCGACTTACCCTTGGGCCCGAGCCAACGTGAATGTTTAAGTTTTCTTATGAATGTAATGCTTGCCTGCTTATATGTTAACTTGTACTCATTGCCTCAATTCAATGCTTGTCACATAATTGCATGTCAATATCAAGTGAATTCTATCTTGCCTTATTTTTATCCAAACCACCGAAAGACTATCTAATAGTTGTTCGGAGACAAGTATAGGTATTTTCCGAACTAGGGAACTGCATCAATGGACAGTTAAGCAAGATAACAACGCCTCAGAGAAATTGATACTCGTCTTGTACTCAATCTAACGCCTCAGGGAGACTATCCAAAGGCATATCATGTTATGTGATTGTCTCATGCTCGTATTGCCTTAGATTGCTTTAAGTCAAGTGAACACTGAACAAGAACCATGTCATGTAAAGCAAGAAATCATAGCTCGTGGAGCATACTTGTCCTGAACAAAATTGAGTTATCCTGTGAACCTGAAACCCAAGACTTGCATGTCACGGACAATTTGTGCACAAGGGGGATTACAGCATCCCATTCCGCGGACGGTCTCGGGGCACTGGGACCGATCCGGTCTAGACGGACTCCATGTTGTTCTCTCCTTGTTTATGGGGATGGTGCGTAACGTCCATGTTATTTTACCGTTTGCACCATTCTGAACCCCATACTCATTGAGAGGCGTCTCTATTTGTTCGGCGGAATGGCCTGCAATGCCCTGTTAAAGTATTTCAAACATTCCGCTAGTGAGACATCGTCCATTATGGCTATGCCAGTGACCCTGTTCATATAGATAAGTCATCCTCGCTTAGCGGCAATCCGCGTGCGAGTCATTGCATCAAAGTCAATAAACTAAAATACTTGAATATCCTCTGCAACACTTCTGGATAACCTGTATGCTTATGCACCCGATATATAATCACGTACTGAAATACTTGTGTTTGCATATGCTATTGCCCCTGGATTCATTATAAATATGCTCGTTCTTGTATTAACTTGATTTGCCTTGGACAGGGAAGGACAAATGGTAAGTTGGTAAGTCTCGCCGTATTTCCTCTTATATCACACGGTGCACTACCACGCGAGATAGGCTATTCAACATTGCCATAAAACTGATCCTAAGGCAAGACTAGAAAGATAACTTAATAGATGGTACACGGAACCTATTGAACGTGTATGGATTTATCGAGCGGGCGAGTAGCCTCCCTATCAGTGCATTCATGTACTAATAACCTACCAGATTGTTTGCAAGGTGCGGGAGAACCTCGATCGGTGCTGATGCCTCATTCGTGCGTGCTAAGGCGTGGAGTTCACTCTGAAGCCTTGGAGCGTTGCGTCCGGAACTGAAGTACATATATAAGATATAATGTTGTAACATCGCCTATGTATCATTCCACAAATCTAGCTACTGGCACGCTTTTATCGTTTCAGAGAGAGACTTGAGCGATTCGTAATCTCGGTCAAGCACCGCCTGTAACACTTGTTCAATATCAATAAAGAGTTTATTTTACTTCACCACTTGTGTCATTCAATGCTTCCGCTATTGACGACTCTGTGAACTTGTTTCCAATTGCTTATGTGTTTATTATTCCGATGCACTCGGACAATATGTGCGACTCTGTGGTTTAGACCTCTTACCGCCAGCATAGACCACGGCCTTGCATGGGCGCGACTTATGCTTGTGGGGCATCACGCCCAGATGGGTCAAGCGATCGTCCCGCGGAAGCGCTGGCGTGGTGATTCTCGCCTAGCGGGGACAACCGATTAGCCTGCGAGAGATCGGGGCGTGACACTTAGCACGTCAGCATCGTCGTATGGCGCTATGCGGCCTAGGCGATATACGACCAGGAGCTATGCGTCCAGGTGCTTTGCAGCTTGGAGCTATGCAGCCAGGCGCTATGCGGCCAGAGGCTATGTGGCCTGGAGCTATGCGGCCAGGCGTTATGCGGCCAACGGGCTTGTATTTGCGAGTCGCATGTGGAGGGGACATGGTCAGCTGTTGGCGGCGCATGCACCGCATGGTTATCCGTGCCATCCGGATTATGCGGCGCATGGGTGTCTGTGCACAGTGGCTGTTGCTTTCGACGCTTGGCAGCGTTTAACGGTGTTGTCCTGTGCAGCATGACCGACGGCTGCGTCGGCGTATGCGACTCTAGCGACGCATGCAGCATGGTGTCGGATAGCGCATATGCGGCCTTGAGCTTTCCCAGGCCGCATATATGTCGTTCTCCTCTATATATAGATGAGATTCTCTTTCTTTCAAAAAGAGAGAGAAAAATCGAAAGCACCAGAGCAATATGCGGCCGCAGTGAGCACCCCTCCACAAAGTGTTTCCTAGTGATTGGAAGGTGACCAAGGGCGTTCCAAAAGTTCTCGTGTGGACTTGCTGGATCCTGGGGACTGTTCGTTGTATAACGCAAATCTTGCCTTGACCTCTGGTGGTTTTGATCACCCCAGCAAGGAGTTTTTTTTTCTATTTCTTTTCTTATTCCCGTTCCCTCTCATTGTAGCGTCTGCGAACGTGAAGAGAAGAACGGTTTTATGATTCTTGTTGTATTTATTTTTTCTCTGGGTCGTTAGTTTGTAACATGTTCATGGCATAGTGCTTCTGTGGAGTTGTGTGTCACTGTAGAGAAACTCTTGTGTGAATCTCAGTACACCAACTTTTGTAGAGACGAACTCTTGTGTGAGTCTTTACTTTGTGGACCTTCTCTACTGTGATTTGACTTTGGGAATAACACAGTTATATGGAAATTTTCACGTCAAAATTCTTCGTTATACTTCCCAAACACATTTTGGTTCACGATTTCGAAACTAAATCCCTAAGTCAAAATATTCTATTTTATGGTTTACTAAAGGTATAAAAAAGGATAAACATATAAGACCGAATTCGACCCATTTACACCCGAACCCCATTAGACATTACCCAAGCTTATATAACTTTGCTTTACTATGTAAATTTACCACATGCTTCCTTAAGGGAGGTATTCCAATTCTTCATGGTCATTTGCTTTGTTTCACTTCAAGGTGTATAATTGGCCGGACAGTCCAGAATTCGGTTCGGGACCAGCCCGAAACTCGGTTCTGGATCGGTCCAGTCAACGTCGGTCTGGGTCAGCCCAAATTTCGTCAACAATCCGGACCAGTTCGGTCCATCCCCTCTGTGGGTCCGGACTGGGTCGGCAAAATCGATCCGTAAGTTCGGCCCGGCCCGATTGTGCAACTCTGCGGGTCCGAGCCAATTCACGGTTGGACCGGACCGGTCCGATTTGTTTTATTTACTTTAATATATATATATATATATATATATATATATATATATTACAACCCTGTCATAAAAAAATTTATTGTAAATTTTTTTATATAATTTTTTAAAATTACATCTTCTCATTTGAGTTGACGAGAATTATAATTGTTTTTACTAACAAACAACTTATAATTTTCTATTTATTATATACATAATATATTATATAACTTATATTATATATAATATATAAATAAATAAATAAATGAATAATTGGGTCGGCCCGATCTAATCCGCAATCGACCCGGACCTAGCTCGGTCAACCCGGACCGCCAACCACTGGGTCATGGGTCCGGACTGGGTCGGCCTTCAGCTCCTACGGTCTAGGACGTCCCGAATTCGATCAAAATCGGACCTCGGGCCGACCCGGCCCGACCCGACACATTACACATCTTGAGCTTCACTTTGTGTTAATTTATAAATCACTCATAGTTTCTCTCATGTTCCTTTCCATCTTGAGACGGGAAAAAAAAGAGAGAGAAACAAATTGAATAAGAGAAGGGGAGAGTGGGTGAGAAAGTGAAAAAAATGTCTTACACCCCACAAACGATTCCTCTAAAGTGACGTTTGGTTCATGTTTTTAAGGCTTGAAAATAAGTTTTAGATTTCTTACCCTTGTTTGATATGCGTATGATTGAAAATTAGAAGGAAATATGAGGGACTTCATATTGCTATGGTTGTGGGAAAGTAATTTCTAAGACCCCTTTGGAAATAGTTTACTTTTCTATGAATGTTGTTTGGATATTTTGTTTGGACAATAACACCCTCACTTTACTTTCAAAATTTTAACTTCTATCCCAAACATGTAAATTTAGGTAATAGAAACATGAAAGGATATTTATGGAAAACTAAAGAAATTAAGATTATTTTTTCATATTCCCAACCTAATATAACAAAATGGGTATGAAAATATTGAATTCTTTTTCCATGGAAATGAAGTAGAAAATAAATTCTAGAAATACAAAACCTTCATTCAAACGCAACCTAAAAGTGCAGCATTTTCTATTTATTTCTTTTTTTTTTGTTGGGGTTGCTCTTCTCTAAAAATACTCTTCGTTCCATTTTTTGCGGACACCTGATTTTTTTTTTTTTCTTGGACCCGTGGCTATAAGAGCACCCAGCCGGTCCGGTCCAGACTCGTTGCTATAATAGCCACTCAGCCAGTCCAGAGGTGAGATTCGATTCCGAGATCTCTCCCACCGGGTGTCCTCCACCTTACCACTAGGCTAAGGCTTCGGAACAGAAGACCTGAATTCGAATCCATAATACTCAGCAACACCAATGATTTGTCATCCCTGTTGGCTCCATATTGTAGGACAAATACTCTATCTATGACAAATAGTGGTCAAAATAATCTATTTGTTATGAATTACTAAACATGTCAAAATAATCATCATCGTATAAACTAGAACCTGGCACGTTTATTAAGCAGGATAAATGAGACTTTATATCCGAATTAGGGGTGGGCATACGGATCCAGGACCCGCAGTCTCGATCCGATTCGAATCGTATATTGTTCAAAAAAACCGGTTCCTATAATTAAATATTTAAACACGAAAGAACGGGACGGCACATTCTAACTAAACGAAAAGATTTTAAAATCATCACAAACGTCCCCCTTGTCTTTTCTGTTTCAATTTCTCGATTATTATATGAGAGCTGACAAAGGAGAGCAAAAAGGCAGACTACCGGGAAAGAACTCGGATCTGCTCTTTCTATTAAAAAAATCTCATGGATGATTCGGGGATGAAACCCTGGGCGGATTTTATTTTCAAAATAAACTGGCTCCACACCGACCCGTTTATATTATAAAAAAAAAAAAAAATCCAATTTCCAGACTTCCAGCAGGAGCAGTCTAGTACCTTAACACTTCACTACTATTAAGGTATTTGATCTCTTGCAGTGCCACATGATATCTATTAGTGTACTATTACAAATTTATCATGTGTATTTGGTTTTTTATTTGATTTCTAATTTCTGATTTCTTATAATATAAAAGATATATTTTATATTTTCGTCAGCGAAAGCTTTCGTAATTTTAAATTTTTTTAAAATAGTGTCGTTTTAGTTAATTTATTTAAAAATATTTTCTGTACAAACAAACTTTTTTAAGTATAAATATGCCACTAATATCTGGATAAATAAACTATCTTTAAACGAATTAATGAAGGAGTTCTCCAACTTGTTTTTTTTTTTCTTCTGCTGCTGCTCCTCCTCCTCCTGCTGCATAGCATTGAATCTACAAGAAATTAATGTAATGCATGCAATAGATGGTCATTGTAGTGGCTATTGGAAGATCCAATCTTTAGGTTGAATTGATTTGAATGGGTATAATAGCAGTTTTTTTCTTCACCACAATCTTTCCTTCTATATCTCCAGTAACTTTTCCTTCACCTCAATCTTTAGGTTGAATGGGTACAAAAATTTGGATCAGTCGGAAAAGCCCAACAAGCTTGATTTGGGTTAAGCCAAAAAATATTTTTGAACAAGTTATGTATCTGACCCGTTATCATTTCTATTTGAGATGAGATAACAATGTAACTATTTAGTATTTATTATGTTTAATGTTATACTTATACGAACTGATTCACATTATTGATTACTATTGTAGGTTCAAATGACAAATTTTGACATTAGTAAAAAAAATTTATTTTTTTATTTTTTTGCTAAGGACATATGTAACTGTTTATTCTATAGATTTTGATTTTTTTACTATTTTTTACCCGTTTGGACCCACGAGGCGGTCCGTTTCGGGTCAAGTCCGTTTCGGTTCTAATATTTTTTTGCTCTGCCCCACCAACTAACGGGTCAAGTTCGGGTCCATCAAATTTGGGCCCGGTTCGACCCATGCCCACCCTTAATCCGAATCCGATTAAAAGGGTTAGTTAGTTAGTTATATGGTATTATATAATATTCAAAATTTGCGTTTAGGTCATATTGTCCACTTAGACTGACTGTCCAAGCTAGAGATCTAAATGTAAATTTTGAATATTATGCGAGACCATAAAAGTAAACAAATTTTTTTTTAATATTATGGAGACCTAAACGAGATCTAATGGTTAGTCTAAGTTAACCGTTAAGACGAGATTATTCTTTTGGACAATATAAAGATCTAAACTCAAGTATTCAATAAACTAAATAAGTGTTTTTAGTTGATGATGTAATTGATAAAACCTATATTTTTTACTTTATTTTCTATTACTTTTCCTTCAGGGTCTGCTTGGATGGAGGGTTAAGAGAGTTAAGTGGGAGAAAGTTAAGTGAGAAAAAATAAAAATCATTGCTTGGTTTGAGGATGGAGGGGTTAGAAGGGAGAGTTATAGAGCGTTAACTGAGGGTTTGTTTAACCCTCTTTTGTCTATTTTTCAACCCCCAAAATCGGAGAGTTAATGAGGGGGATTGAGAAATTTTGTTTAAAAAGTCATAAACATCTCTTATTTGTCCTATAAAATATGATAAATTTTTTTGTTCTTCTATTTTTCTTGCTTTTAATATGCTACTCCGTAACTTCCATATTTGCGAAAAATATTTTGACAAGTTCTAATTAAAATTCCAATAAAATTAAATTCTATCAGATATGCAATAAGGATATTTTTGTAATTTTTTTTTCATTAATCATTTTTTCACTCAAAACCTCCAATCAAAGTAAGAGTTATTAAACACACCTCATTTAACCCTCCCTCAAATCAAAACAAGATTATATGTACTTACTCTATTTTTCCTCACTTAACTTTTTTTTTTATTTAATCCCACTTAACTTTTTTTATAATTTTTTTATATCAAACAAAAAAAAGTACATCTTTTATCTTTTCCATCATTCCTACAAAAAAAGAAGAAGAAGAAGATATATCTTTCTTTTTTTCCATATGGAATTCCTATTCCAATTTTTTACTTTTCCTACCAAACAAAATCTAAATAAAACTTAAAGAGTTGATAATAATTTGGCAAATTATAAGGGCACTGCACATTTTACTCGGGGCTAGCCCATTGAAAAATAAGAAAATTTTTTCCTACAGTCGATTTTCCTACAGTCCTAAATCTATATAGGACTGTAGGAAAATCTACAGTCCCGCCCGATACTGCTCGACATTTTATGCCCTAAAATCGTGTTCGATTCTCGACATTGTCGACTTTGGGAGCCATCGACAAGGAGGACGAAGTCTCGGAGAGTTGGAGAGCTCCGCCGGCGGGAGGGAGGAGGGCTCCGGTGGGACGGGGAGGGTTTGGGAGAAGGATTTGGGAAAGTGGGCTAGCCTCAAGTAAAATAATGGGCTAGTGTGAGTAAACTTTGCTCAATTCTGGGCTAGCCCCAATCCTGGGCTAGCCCCAAGTAATATGTGCAGTGCCCTTATCAAAAGCCTAATAATTTGCTGGCTTCTTGCCACATTTCCATCCATCCATCCATCCATCCATTTAATCAACGGCTGTAATATAGCAATGCCCACTTGGGCCTCCTTGTGCTACCATAACCTAAACCTAGAATGAGCTGTCTCGCTCGCTCTTTATAAGCAACGCGATTGCTGCGATTTGTTCTACCAGCCCGCCTCATATTCTAGTTTTTTTTCCCCCCCCTAAACCCTAGAAACAAACCCCCTCTCTTCGGGTTTTTCTTCGGCAGCCTACTTCCACATCACAAGGTCTTCTTCTCCTCTCTCTCTCTCTCTCTCTCTTACATGAGAAATTCATGATGGACATTATTACTAGTGGTTGCTTGGTCTAGTCTAGACTAGCTAGATACATGGATGGTAGATATATTGATGTTTGATTCGTATTTTTAGCCCTAATATGTTGGTAGATATTTTACACAAGCACACATCTTGTTTAACCCGCTCAATATTGTTACAAAGTCACTGGCTTTTTATTCCGTGTTTTTTTTTGTGCTAAGAAAATCAGTGTTTTTCTTCTTCTTTCCTGACAGTTCAACCAGGGATTTCGATATGGGCAAGTCTAGCAAGAAGTCTAATGTTGAGGTACTGTATCGTATGTCACATTCTTACTACCACAGATATCAGTTTCTATAAGGGGCAGTTTGGACATGTGCAGCTTCCAGGAAGTGTGAAAGTGGCTTCTTGTCTACTAAAAGTGGAATGTGCATGCTTTTAAGTTTTCATTTTAGTTCTTGTATGCTGAAACTGAATTTCAATGTTTGGATTCATGATATGTTGCCAATAGAAGTGGTCAAATTTGCACTTCCGTGTTTGGATCTTAAATATGAAAGAGGTGGAAAGTGAAAAATTATATAATAATAACAAAAATGATTAATTATATAACTAAATGGTTAATGATTTATTAAAGTAATTATTTAACTTTTTAATACTAAGTATTAACAATTAATATCGCTAAAAAGTTTATTAAATAAGTATAATGTATTAATAATATTACTATTGTGCATTAAAGTAAATTAGTACTAATTATTTAATTTAATGTTAGTTTTTTTTCATTAAAACTAAATAAAAAATTAAATTAGTTGGTTAATAGTTAATTATTTAATAATTAATACAAAATTTAATAGTATATATTATTTATTTATATTTTATTTAATATTAACACTAATTTTTATTTAATCAAGTGATTAATACTAATTATTTAATTAATATTAAATTAGTACTGATTATTTAATAATAATTAGTATAAATACTACTTATTTATTTTAAATAATTAGTACCAGTATGAATTATTTTATCTGAAATTAATATTGATTTTATTTCAAATAATTAGTATAAGCACTAATTATTTTACTACACATTAGTACTAATCATTTCACTAATATTAAATTAGTACAAAATTGTCACTTTTGCACATTTTCACTTAAAATGGATGAAAGTGGGGATGCCTCTTTTTCATATATAAGACGGGAGACAACAACTACAAAGTAATGACGACTCCAAGTTTGTCCCACCTTTTATATTTAACCAAACATTGAAAGTTGAAAGTGACTCAAAAATCCATCAACTTTCACATTTTTACATCTGACTTGTAGCCATCCAAACAACCCCTAATTGTTACTTGTAAGTTTGTTCCTTGAGCTTCCTAACTTAACTTTTTCATGCAGGTTAATGTTCCTGCGGCCGTCCTTGCTGCTCCCCTGAAGTCTGTCAAAAAGGGTTTGTTTCTTGTAGTGTCAATGCTTCTTTTTGTAGTAGAAAATTATTGTCTTCATTGAATTCAATCATTAAAAAACATTCTTGATTGATGGTAAGGTAAAAGAGAAGCGGAGAAGGCTATAGAGAAACCGCTGGCTGGTGCTAAGAAGCAGAAAGTTGAGGTGGTAGTGCCAAAGCAGAAGGAGAAGGAGAACAAGAAGGCAAAGAAGGCCCCCCCTCCGAAGAAAAAACCTGAATCCAGCAGTTCTGAAGAAGACTCTTCATCCGAAGAGGAGGTAAAATTTTTTTTTGGCATTACTCTTTAGCATAAAAACATTCTTTGCTGCATATAATTCATGTCCACATGTAATACACTACTACTGATTTATCACCCTGATGACATATTTGAGATGGAATGAAACGATTCACTATCTTTGATATTTGATAACTCGACATCTTTATTTTGGGACATTGGCATAATATGTTTGAGTAATAGTGTGCAAACAACTGTTTGGATTCTCTATGTTTTCTATTGTATACACCACCATATATCCCGACTTTCAGGTAATTCTAATAACCTTTTTTTTATTGGCTTGAATATGGACTCTAGAATTGACTGTGTCGCCCTTCTTTGTTGAAAGAAGGGAGATCAGTTGTATCAGATGAGCCTCTTTCTCCCTACTATGAGATTTTTTTTGATCAGCTTGAATAGGAATTCAAACACAACATAGGCTGAAATTAATAGAACAATTCCAAATTTACCTCAAGCGAACAAAATCCATGGGAAGGTATTTCAATTCAAGAAGTTCCGCTTTACCACAATTCAAGCGACAACCAAATCCATGGAAGGTCTTTGAATTCAAATTTCACTTGGCTATGCCACCAAGACATGTTACTGGCATTGCAATTCCATGAGTCAATTTAACAAGTTACTGTTTATGGCCACCAAAGATGTACTTAATGAATTGCAAAGCAATCCCATGACTCTTGAGATGTCAACCAAGTTCAACCCTCCTGTTGTTGTGAGGAACAACAAAGTCCCCCCCCCCTCTTTGCACTTGAGTTGAATTGCAAAGCTGCCACATGACTCTGAAATGTCAACTATGTTCAATTGTATGAGCCTCCTGTTGTTGTGAGGGATAACACATGTTTCTCTCTTTGCACTTGAGGTGAATTGCAAAGCAGCCACATGACTGAAATGTCCACCTAGTTGAATCGGTTAAGCCTCTTTTTTGTTGTGAGCTGTCACAGATTTGCTTTTGAGTAAGCTTATATTTGTAGATTTGAGTTCATATCTCGATGCAGTATTTTGTATCAACAGCTAAAGAAATGGAGGAATTGTAATTTCTGAATTCCAAAAGACTCTAGCTAACAAAACACAAGAACACTATATTCCAATTTGACAATTCTAAATTCCTTGAATTCAAGCTCAAGCTCTTGAACACAAAAGTAAATTTAGTTCATCTACATTATAATTTGAAACTATCAAAAAATGATCTTTCATGCCCATTT